>CAXAMN010008668.1:1315139-1370489 GCA_963970005.1 Durusdinium trenchii
CGAGTGCGCGAAATGTAGGCGAGAGTGCGATTTGTCCTGCGCGCGGGCAATCCTCTGCGGATATCGTACGTGTCGAGTGCGCGCAATGTAGGCGTGAGTGCGCTTTGTCCGGTGCGCGCAACCCTCTGTGGAGATCGTTTGTGTGGAGTGCGCGAAACGTAGGCGAGAGTGCGACATGTCCCGTGTTGAGTGCGCGAAATGCAGGCGAGAGGGCGATTTAGGCGATTTGTCCGGCTACGCGCAACCCTCTGCGGAGATCGTGCGCGTCGAGTGCGCGAAATGCAGGCGAGAGTGCGATCTGTCCGGTGTGCACGCGTGAGTTTCAGCACAAAATTTGGGCGCGTGTTGAGATCGAGCTCCCCCACATTTATTCGACGCACGCACTCCTTAAGACAGGATCCATCTTAAAATTTGACAGAAGCCTTGGTCTGCAAGAACTCAATCTTGTGCTTGCAGCACAAAATTCGGGTGCGTGCTGGGATCGAGCTCCCCCAAATCTACTTGACACACGCACTCCTCAAGACAAGATCCATCTTTAAATCACGAAAGCTAGCACCAGCTAGCTGGAGTTGTCCTTGCTTTAGCAAGTGAGGGGCTGGAATCCTCGGGATTGCCGCATCACGTGAAAACTTCATATGTAGGGCCCCCCCCCTCTCCCCCCCCTCCCCGTGGGTTCAACTCCCCCCTCGGACGCCTCTGGGACACCCCTCGGGCATCTTTTATGGCATCCACTTTGGCTTAACTCCTCCGGGATACGGTGCAACAGATTCAACAAGCTCACATGTTCATGACATCGACATCGATAGAAGAAACCAAATAAATCATGCAAGCAGCTTTGTTTTGCCTCTGGGACACCGCTTAGGCACCTCTTATGGCATCCACACTGGTTCAACTCCTCCGTGGAGGTTTTGGGATACGGTGCAACAGATTCAACAAGCTCACAGGTTCGTGAACACATTGGATGCATCGAACAGTGTGGCAAAGTCCAGCCACGTTTCCTTAATTATCGGGGACTTCAATTCTAAGGTTGGCTGTGTCATTGCTGTTTGAGTGTCTTACATGTTCACAACGTTTTACCTTATGAACATTTGCCTCACTCCGCTTGATGTCCCACCAGTCCGGATGCGCCCCTGCTAGCTTTCGTCACCTACCCTCGGCCTCAAGTTTGGCAGAAACATTGGTCTGCAAGAACTCAATCTTGTGCATTGGAATGCGGTGGAGCCCATTGACCAAATCCAGGGCAATTGCCCTTTCTTCGTGACATGTATGTCGCACCTGCGCATCCACACTGTCACTGCGAACAGTGTGTGGTGGACCTATTCAACGTTGTGCGGACGCAACGAGAGAGGTGGGCGTTCCTGCGCCAGACTGTTGCTGCCGTGTCATCTGCGCATGGACGTCGACAGACCTTCGCCTGTGCAGAGACACAGACGCAGATATATACATAGACACACACACAGAGACCCACACACGGACTCGACACACTAGACTGAACACGTCACACTTGACACAAAACTCACATTAGACCTGGAGTGACACCGAGTTGTTCCAGCCGGACGTCGTTCGGCGGAAGGACAACAAGGACGTTGCTAGACAAATATTTTGGCTAGTCGCGAGCTGAGCAGAGAGAGATCGCGCGAAGATATAGGCAATGGCTGCTGCGTGTCACCTGAAGCTATTTGGGCAAGTTTTTGTTTTTTGGAACAGTCGATGAGAAAATGACCAGTATATTGGTTGGTGAAGTACATCTTAAGTGAAGAAAATATTATCTGGAGAGCGGTGTGGTTGCCATGCATTTGTGCATTTTGCATAGCTTACCTTTTGGTGCTCAAAGTGAGATTGCGCAAGTCTCCATAGAATTTGGGCCAGCTAGCGCCAGATCGTAGCCAGGAACATAAAGCAAATCAATAGCAATGGAGAATGTATTTGCAAACCCTTCAACGCACCCCATAAGCTTCTCATAAATATCGTTCTCTATATCTACAATGAAGACCTTCACCAGCAGCGGATATAGACACACACAGAGACAGGGACTCATACACATACATCACACACAGAGACTAGACCCACGCAATCCTCAACTTACTCGGACACACACACACACAGACAGAGACTCATACATACACCGACGTAGATACACACATACAGAGACCCACACACTGCCTCAACTCACTCAACTTAACACTTCACACTGAACACTTAACAGATAACTCACACTCTGACTTCCTACGTGATTGAAAATGCTTTCGGGCCACTCGTCGTCTAGTTTTCCTAAGAATCTTTTTGAACATTTCGAGAGCATATGTTTGACCATTTAGAGTGCGTATGAAATTATATTTACGAAAGGTCGCCTCCGAGGGGATAAATCACCATGTCGAACATTGCATTTTTGTTCCTGCCTCTCGCGTTCTCTTCTCTTCCCGTTGTCCTACCTTTCGTGTCTCCCTCCTCTCAAGTATCAAAAAATTATATATTTCGTTATATTGATGGTTTTCGCTACCTGCACGCTTGGTCTTAGATGTATTCCTAGGAGATGATATTAATGCGGTATCCAACGTTTGGCCTCATCACCATTGATGATCATTGGATTATCGTAATGGGGACAATGAATTTTTTCAGGAAATCAATAATTAAATATTTCTTGGAAATCCTAAGGAATATAATTTGCAATCCATGGACCAAATGCCGACCTGAATTGCAATCAATAAATACATCTAAATATTCAATTTCTTTTATTTCAATTAATATCGGAATACATAGGGAGAGAAATATATACAATAATAAATTCAAAGAATAATATTAACTAAATATGTTATATATTATTTATATACCCATCTATCATTTCCAAAGCGAAACCACAACCATTGGTTCGTACATACCTGCATAATTGCATCTGGTTTCGACTGCATGATGATTGGTTATAATTATTGAATGGTCTATCTTCCCCCAACTGTAATAATACCTCCAATATCAATGATTCCCTCACGTTGGGAGAATTCCTTTACCTCTTGCTTGAGAATCTCCGCTATATAAATGTAATTTTCAGAGCTTTTTGCCCTTGGATTTGCCGAACCCTTTCGAAATCCGGCCAAAGCCCTTCCTTTTATCTTCGCCGCCATTACTAAAATATGCACGATTGGTAGGGCTACTTGCGAGCGTCTTGCCCTTGCCTTTTGATCCCTTCATGGAATAGGTCGAAGTGTAACGAGGCTGCTGCTGCTGCTGTTGAGGTATATTATTTCGTCCATGATTATATGTTGTTTATGCCACAACACATGTGGCTTCTACCAGGTTGCATTTATTCTTAATTGCCAAGGCTTATAGCTCTTGATATTGATATTCACCTTCGTCTTTCTCCTATTCCCCATGGAGGATTATATTATCATTATCATTGAAAGATTCCTCATCATAAATTGAGCCCATCTGATCCCAATTATAATCATATCTATTCTAGACCGAGAAATATTGATATATATATATAGGTTCTAGTCAAAAATATCTCCAAATATGGTTGTATATCGCATTCATACGGGGGTTCGCTACATATTCTTTACTTTCGGTACACACAATTGATTGATCAAAGACATATGGATCAAACAAATATTGGCACCAAATTATGAAAGGTATCACTAGTATTACATCATTTTGAAGAATTTGAATCATTATTATCTGCATTCTGTGCCCTTTCAAGTAATGTTCACGATATTAGAACTATTGCAGATCAATTTTAGAAAGATTATATTAAAATCTTTTTTTGTTTGCCATCGCGAATCTAGGGCAATATTAGCGTTAGATTAATGCGTTTTTCAGTCAAGTTTAATGACGGTCGAATATTATATATCATATAGATATTAAGATTGCCTAGTATTGTGTTGCATTGACTGGTGTTTAAGGTGGTGCTCGGAGTGGTGCACGGGCTGATACTCGGAGTGGATCGAACACCAAATTGGGCACCGCATTGTGCACCACCCCGAGCACCACTCCGAGCACCACCCCGAGCACCACTCCGAACACCATGTTGTAAGCGTTTACTCCAAGTCGTGATTTTTTTCCTCTTCTTCAAAGTTCTAAGGGTTCAAGTTCTTTTGCGCCCATTTGAGCTCCTCTTCTTCAACGAGTCGGAGCTCTTGTGTGCCCATTTTGAGCAGTGATACTCAGAATTTTCCTAGCTTCGTGCACGCTTGGGCGTGTGTTCGCCGATCAGAGAATAGGCGCGGAACCCCTGCGGAATCCCCGCGGAACTTCCGCGAAACCCCCGTGGAACCTTCGCGAAACCTCTCGCAGAACAGGCACGGAACGCGCTCAACGCACACACAGGCACACGAATATGTGCCCACTTGAGCAGCGGTGCTCGGAGTGACTCCAAGCATCGTTCAAGATTTGGCGTGCGCTCGCTGATCAGCTGATCAGCTAAAATTTACTTCGGTACACAGGCCGCATCAAATAGATGAAAATGGTGTGATTCTTTCAGACCATATTGGAACAAATATATGATAGTTGTTATAGCAATTGTTATAGTATTTTATATTTATATATTTTCTGTTGATAGATGATAACACGTGATGAAATATATATTCGGCATTGGCCACATCGATTCCCAACAAAATTCAAAATTAGTATCTCACAAACCTATTTTATGTTTGGAATACGCAAAGTGGGAGATGGAACAGGATCCATAATAATTGTAAAAACATATGTAAATGCTGCAAGAATATACAAAATATGAAGTCTTCAATATGTATAGGTTGCATTCGGGGCTAGAAATAGAATTCCTGTGCACCGCTTTTCAACGATCAAATTTTCCTCCCCCCACGCACCAATTTTTAAAGGTTCAAATTGATCCCTGCCCCGCACCATTTTGCAATCTTCAAAATTGAAATTTATATACCTATATTAATAAACAAATATATCACACATCAAATATTAAAAATACAATAATACACATTTGATGAATAATCAATTAACTTAAATAAAATATATAAAATATATTCGATTTTTATTTAAATATTTATATTGAATTTTATACTAAATCTTACCTTCTTATTTAGAACAATAAATTCATAATCAAATTTCATATTGATTTAATATAATTTTCGACTATATAAAATCAAATCAATGTCAATAAGCATCCTTTATTTATTTCAATATCCATAATTTCTCATTGCAAATTCAAAAAAATCAAATCCCATCCGTACAAAATTTAAACATTTAAAAAATAGTACTATAATATATTCTAGTAGCCGATTCTTATAAACATATTATATAAATATATTATGTAAATATTTTGTATTTATATTTTTCATATTCTTAAACAAGAAAACTAATCATTAATTTTTTGTATCAATATAGTTATATCTTCATAAATTAGCAAAATTCATATAAATTATTTATATTTTTGTAATTTTCATTTCCATTATATATAATACAATATTGATTCTATATATATATTATCTTCTTAAAAAATATTTAATTTTTCTCATTTCAAATATATATATATATTATTTATAAAATCGATCCAAAAATAAATTCATATTCATTTTTCAATCACAAATTAATTTCATTATATATATATATTCAATTTTAATAGAACATATATAGAATCATGTATAGATTAAACATATATATTATTTTATTCATTCATACATATACATAGTTAAAAATACAATATATAAATATTTATCCTATCGATAAATACAATAATTATCTTCAATTATATATATTAAGAAAATCATCAACCTATATCATATGTAATTTAATAAATTGAATTTTTATTATCATACCTCTATATACAACCTGAGAAGGGGCGAGGACGAAAGTCAGCTGTTTATCCGACGGCGGCTGCAGGGCTGAGGTCGGGGATCGTCGCGGCAGCTGCGTCCAGAGAAGGTTCGGGAGAAGGTGCCGGGGCAGGTCCATGAGGAGGTTCTGGAGAAAGTTCGGGAGCAAGTTCCAAAGCAGACAAGGTTCCAGAAGAGGGTGTGGACAACGAAAAGATTTTCCGAGTGGCGCTTCGTGCTATTGGGGACTTTCTTTGGGCTTATTTCTTTGATCCGCCCAAAATGCTTGAGGAGACGGGGGTGGACGAAAGGTAGCATGTCTGCGGCTGTTGCTGCTGCTGGTTGCTGCTGCTTGCTGCTGCTGGTTGCTGCTGCTGCTGGCTACTGGCTGCTGGCTGCTGGCTGCTGGTTGTTGGCTGCTGGCTGCTGGCTGCTAGTTGCTGGTTGCTGGTTGTTGGTTGCTGCTGCTGCTGCTGCTGCTGGTGGTGGCTGTTGCTGTTGCAATCGTTGCTGCTGCCATTGGTGCCACTGCTGTTGCTTTCTGCTTTGCTGTGCTGCAATTGCTGCTTTGCTGTTGCTGCTGCTGCCGCCGCCGCCACTGTTGCTGCTGGTTGCTGCTGCTGCTGCTGCTCCTGCTGCTGCTGTTGCTGGTTGCTGCTGCTGCTGGTTGCTGCTGCTGGTTGCTGCTCTTGCTGATTGCTGCTGCTGTTTGGCTGTTGCTGTTGTTGCTGCTACTTTTTGCTGGTTTCTGTTGTTGCTTGAATTTTGAAGCTCTTTCAAATTCGTCTGCGCAACCCCCCCAAAAAACTAAGTCAAAACCAAGGGTTGTGGAGGCCAAACTTGTGTGAGCTTTGCTGCTGCTGCTGCTGCTGCTGTTGCAGTCGTTGCTGCTGCCACTGGTGTCACTGTTGCTGCTTTCTACTTTGCTGTGTTCAACCGCTGCTTTGCTGTTGCTGCTGCTGCTGCCGCCGTCGCCGCTGCTGTTGCTGCTCGTTTGCTGCTGCTGGCGCTGGCGCTACCTTTTTGCTTTGTTGGTGCTGCTTTATTGGTTTGCTGCTGCTGCTGCTGCGGCTGCTGCTGATTCCTGGTTGCTGCTGTTGGTTCCTGGTTGCTGCTGCTGTTGCCGGTTGTTGCTGCTGCTGTTTTCTGCTGCTGCTGCTGGTCGTTGCTGCTGCTGCTGGTCGTTGCTGTTGCTGCTTGCTTGGTTGCTGCTGTTGCTGCTGCTGTTGTTTGGCTGTTGCAATTGCTACTGTTGCTGCTGCTTTGCTGGTTTGTTGCTGCTGCTGGCTGCTTGCTTCTGCTCAGAACACTACCACATTCTCCTTGGGCAGGGTAGAATCGAATGGGGGGGATCCCTGATATTTAAAACCAACTCTTATTATCGCTAAAACAAAGACAATTCAGGTACCGTAATCACTACCTTTCGTAATAATCATACATCGCAACTACACCTCTCTTCCCAGAAACATAAAGACACAGAACCATAGAGACATAAAGACACAGAATCATAAAAGCCAGAGACATAAAATACAGAGAAATTGCTATCTAGAGGGAATCCTTTTCTAGTAGTAATTTTTCGCTGCCAAATCTAATAATAATTTGTCGTTGCCAACCAATTACCATATTTGCTCCAATATATCCAATCAATTCCACTTAGAAATAATCATCAAATATTTTTGCAACCAAAATCCATCATAAAATTACGACAAAATCTTCCGAACAAATATTGTTGTAAACAAAATAATTACGATAGAATCTTTCGGACAAATATTGTTGCGACCAAATTCCATCACGAAACCTTCAATTTGTTTATGATCAAAATATATTTTATCTGTTATTCCGGTCCAATCAATTTCATTTAAATTCGAAATAACGATATAATTCCCCAACAACCAATTATCAAATCATACATTAATTATATTAATCTCAAAAATCGAACCATCATTATAAATATAATCGAACAACCATTACTACACAACCATCATTAATCAACCACATTCAAATTAATATAAGATTTCAAACTTAATAAATACATTCCTATACCAATCATTTTAAAACACGATTTCGGCCAAAATTACCCCATTTATCTATTTAATATATTTCATTTATCTATATTTTATAGATTTATTCTATATTAATTACGCGATCAAACCGAAATAACGTTCGATATACATAAATACCGCGAAAAATATCCATTCGACATAATAAAAATTAAAATAAACATTCTATATTTAAATACCTATATCCATTCCAATGCTCAATATCCATTAACCTCCACAACCATTCCTAAATATTACTCGACGTCCATCATATCACTCGCAACACCAAACCTAATTTATTTTATTTTAAAAATACCTTTTCGCGACCTATTCCCCCATATTCCCTTAATTCATTTCGTTCGATTTCAAAAATCAAACCCAACCAATCGATTGTCTTTCCCTTCTTGCTAGCAGCCCATTCTTCGCGCGAAAAAAAGAAAAATTGTGAATCTTTCGTGAATTCCATGTTTAACTTTTGTAAGAAATATACATTCTGCCAATCATAATGGTTCTACATAGCAACCTAAATATTTCCATCAACCACCATTTACGAGATTACGACACAAAACGAACTAATAAAACATAAATTAAAAGAACTAATTATTATTTTCATATCTAATTAAATTTATCGTTACTTAGCTTAGACAAAAATCCACAAAACAAACCTTCCCATTCGCCTATATTTTCGCGGAATTTTTGCCAAAATTTATCGTATCAATAACAACAATGCAAAAAGAATATAAAAAAAAAATAATCATAATAATAACAATAGCAAAAAACCCCAATAACAAAAAAAAAAATTATATCTAAAATTTGCATATATACCATATTTTTTTAAATTCTTTTGTAAATCTTTCACCCAAAAAAGAATTATTTTCGCAAATTCAAGAAAAATATGTCGCCAACAACTTAAAATAACATTCAATAATATAAATTATATGTCGACCTTTCGATCGACTACCATATCAAATTTTATAATAATAATATAATATATATATAATTATATATTATTATTATATTAATATATCTTTTTATATATCAATATTTATTAATAATTATATAAATTTAAATCCTTAAATAAATTATATTTATATTTATATAGTATTTCTATTCGTTCGCCACAATAAATCCCATATTGGAATTTATAGGAATCGTTCAATAATCTTTCAATGATGGGGAAATTGACGTGTCGTCAATGGCATTTGCTCATCTTCAGTTCCTTCAATGTCCTTCAAGGATGCATTCAAGGAAATAATGCCAAACACATATAGGAATGCAACAAAGTTCGCATGTGTAGACGTGATAGTAGTGAGTGTGGTATGGGGATCGTGAGCAGTTTTTGCGTGCCTTTTCAGCTGACCTGCTGGTCGCCGACCAAAGCGCAAAAGTCAAGTATATACCAGCCAGCGCAGCGCAAGCGGCCCCTAAGTTGACATTCTCACATGGCAAGTTGTAGACAGGCGGGGTTGAGGGGTAGCGGTACCCTTGCTGTGAGAATGGTTCACTCCCGGAAAACCCAACACTATAAAGCTTTAGATGAGGTTGACATTCAAGCAGCCCAAGTAGCACGAAGCAAAAAAGTACACCTTGTTAGGATGTACGTGTATAGTCTTGCAGCTGCCACCGTTTAGCTCATATCTCTTCAGTGCGGTGTCGAGCCTGCAACGTCTGCACTTTGCGAAATGGACGCAAAACTCACAATTGTGGCCACAAGCACCACATCGCCAGTTGAAGCGCTGCTCGTAGTGAAAGACTGGACAATGAAGAATACATCTTCCTGCATAGAAAAAGCTGTCATCACGGCAACCGTCTCTTCGTACAATTAATTGAAGGTGACGGTGGCGTGTCTTGTCTGCTGAGGTGATATTCACACCAATGATCACCTCCCGCCAAGTGTCAATAGGGACTCGACAGTTCACGGTGCGTGCTCTCTCACCAGAGTAGTAAGTCTCCAAGGAATGCCTAGTCTCGAGAGAGGGCGAGTAAAGCTCCGGGAACAAAGTGAATTCAGCACTGGATGGCTTTCCATCTCCCAGAGTCTCCATGTGCTGAACAGTGCACCATACTTCTTGACCCCCATCTTGCTTCAAACATTGGACTTCGGCAAAATCTTCCTTCACGTCTTGCAAGGCATGGTAGACGTCTATCTCACTCTGTGGATGGAACGTTTCCTTTAGATGACCTGTCGCGAAACCAAGATTCTCAAGAGACGTGGAGAAGCCCAAGCGCCGCAAGACTTGCAACGTGTACTTTGAGACATTTTGGCTATGCGTGCTGGACAACGTGATGGAAAATATCTTCTCGGCACCTTCTTCGACTGAGATGCCCAGAAGTTGAGAACGGCTCGACACTTCTTCTCCGTCTTCCTCCAGTGCTGATAGGACTGCATATTCTTGCGGATCTACTTTAAGGTCAAACTTCTTCATGATGTTGTCTAGGTAGCATTTGTAGTCGAAGCGATTTGCGGCAGGAAAAGCTGGCTCAAAAGGGACGCGCTGTTTCCCGCCATCCTTCAAATGACCTTCCACTGCAAAAGTTGCCAGTTCGGGAACCTGTGACTTTGCGACAGGCAAAAGAACGATCAAGGACATGGAAGCGGACCAAACCATAAGTGCCATACAAGGAAAACGTCATCCGATCCATCTTTGTGAAGTTTCACATCACTCGCACAGCTGGGTATTTGGTCACTGTGACTAGCTTGAGACATTGATGGCAAAAAGCGCATTGGGTCTCAGTCCTAAATGACAGGTGAGTTCCACTCCTTGAAAAAACACAAAATGCGTCACAAAGCGAAAGGCTCTTGAACTGTGCGATGACTCGAGAGCTCTTTTGCATTAACAACGTGCTCGTCTAAGCGAACAGGCCAGTCAGAGTACACAGGGCCCTCAGGCATTCATCTTGTGCCAGAAGCCTCTAAAAAGCTGACCAAACTGATTCTAAATTTGCAGGAGGGGGACAACGGAAACATGATGTTTTCACTCCAAATCTTTATCCTCTGGCAGATGCTTCCTGAAGACCTCAAGTTCCGTGTATCTCTGCGCAGTAGGCATTGAAACCAAGGCATCCTTTTGATCAAGTAAGCAAGGAGCTTTTAAACAGCAAAACAATTGCTTTGATCACCTGAGAATAGTTTGATATAGTTTGTGTCACAACATCAGCAGAGGCTGATGTGAAATTTGGCAGCCTTCGGCCCACCAAGTGGACACAGACTGTGACAATGCAAGGAGCGCAACCTCATTGGTGATTCTTCAGATATCTTTGATGTATAATGTGGAAGGTGGCTGAAGCCACAACTGCAAGAAGAAATTGAACATGCATGCACAATGTGAAAAGAATGCCAAGTATGGCCAAGTGGACGTTTCGTCTGTTTTGAGAAACCATTCTAAAGCGACATCTTCACCAACTGAAATTACCCTGCGAATTGTTGCGTGTCTGCGCGTTGCACCGGTGCAACCGGACACTGGACGGCTCACTTTACAGCCACTTTAGCCAGTGGCTAGCCGCTATCCGCAAGCAGAAAGCTTCCGAAACAACAAAGATTATCAAGTCACACACACACAAAGGTGGATGGCAATATGCCATGGCGGAAACCTGTGTTAAAGGGAGCATGTAATGTAGATGTATTTAGCAGGTCATGCAAGTCAAGTTCTGATTTGTTTCCTCACGTTCCCTGGGTACAAAGGCGCAATGCAAAATGGTGGCTGTAAGATCAGTCCAACCCGCAGTAGTTCTCCAACACGTACACCATGGCCTGCGGTACAAGACAACACATGCGTTTCTCAGATTGCATCACACCAAAAATTCTGCACGTCAGCCGCTACTGAGCATGCCAGTCTAAGATGCAAAACATTGAATGCAAACTGACTTAGCTCCCTGCGAGTGCTCCTGGGAAAAGCAAGAAAATGCCAAAGGCCTCAAGTTCGAGGCGCCAAAAAAGGTGAATGCAGCACACTTGCAAGAAATGAAAAACAATATATAATTCTTACGCTCATCTACCTGCTACATACCGAAAAACAGCTGTGCGCAGTGAACAAGCAACTCCAATTCAAAACATGAGCTTTTAACACGATCTCCTTGAGCTTTAAAAGGTTATATACCTATACAGTAATAGATTATAATAGCCTATAAACCTCGAAGGGAGACAGTGGGAATATGTGGGAGCCCAAAAGCTGTCTGAAACCATCCATGCATCCTGTACCTGCTGCATGTCCGCAAGACCACAAGACTCCTAGGTTTGGCCCGCAAACAAACACTCTTTGCCAGAGGTCTGCATAATCAGATGCATAACTACAGTAGTAGGCTACAGCACAAGACCTGCATAATAGCGCAAGAACGGCGAGCGCCTTTTATCTTGTGCGTCAAAGTAAAGGGTCCCCAAGTGATCCGCATTGCGTGCATTTTGGAGTCTAGTAGGTTGGAGGCCAGCGCTATTGGGTTGCATTCACTGATGAAGTACCATATCGTGGACCAGGCTGAAGAAATTCGAGAGGAGTCTTTTGCTTTGAGGAGAGCTAAGCCAGTTGACTACGGGGCATGTTTTGCTGCAGCTATTTCAGGCCACCAAACAAGCAAACGGCTGTCAGCGGCGATAAGGCATGGAGGTGGCTGTGTTGAGTTGAACGGGATTCCAAAGGTGGCCGTAGATATGTCGTGAAGCTTGTGCTACGTGCACCATTCGTGAACTTGTTAGACCAAAGATGCAGTACTCGAAAGATGCACAGACTTTCCAAGAAGAAAGTTTCTGATCAATACTTTGAAGGCTTGAGCAGAGCCGCCCAGCCCATGGCAGGAAATTGAAAAATGCCCAGTATGCATACCACTGCAATCTTTACAACCTTTGCATGGAGCCATGTTCAGGGACTGTGTATCTTCTCTTCATACTTTCACAGCTCGTCGTTGAGCTCTAAGTCTTGAGGAAGTCTCACAGAAAGCTAAAGGCAGTCCTGTGAACACATTGGTGGGGCTCAGCTGCCATTAGCTGTGACAGGGAAGCCTTTGCGCTCTCAATCACCCATACCTGCCGGACCCACACTCGTGGAACAAGTTTGGTGGCACACTGCGAGAAGACCCAAATGAATGATGAGGCGAGGAACGCAGAAGAAGAGAGGCATTTGACTCTACACAAGCTGGAAGGCATGGACAAAGGAATTTCACAGGAGTGAGAAGCCCAACAGGCAAACCCATCTAATTGTCGACAACCTTCGACAACTCAGAGCCTAGAAGGCTATGGCACCTATAGCACTTGGTGTTCACTCCCAAACAACATCTCAGAAATGGGATCCCTTTGCTGGCTTTTGTTTTATAGTTGTCATCGCCACAGTTCACGAGAAGTCTGAGAGGAGCACATCTGCTACCCTTTGGTTGCTCTTCAACAGAACAATGCCAGCCAGTGCAAACCTAAGCGTGAATATAATCGGTAAGAATCAGCGGCATGGACAAAATTCTGAACATACTTGGGTCTCTGCTCCACTGCAAGAATCGTGAGGGTCTCCGCAGTAAACTTCCAGGCCAAGCCCTGATCATCCAAAACGTTTGTCTGTGGAAGGGATGGCTAGTTTCGTGATAGCTCAGAAGACTTCTCGCTTGGATGCCTGAAAGTACACAAGGGCCATGAAAATGCCAAGGCAGAAGGTATTGTTCATGCACGCGGCACCCTGGCAAGAGTGTAAGTATTATCCGTGACTCGCAAAGGAAGGTGTTGGAGTATTGAGTGAGCTCATATAGCAACCTCCAGGGTATTCAGCGCAATGGTGATAGTCTTTGAAGTCTTACGGCCAGCATAGTTGTACCTGGCGCTCGCAATGGAGACTATGGAGACTACAGTGGCTGGAAATGCTCAACTCGTTCCATTTACGCATGAAGGTAGTGAGGTTCGCCTGTGTCATGTTATATATACTCATTCACTCATTGAGTAATGGGGCAAGGCCACATCTTGAATGCAAAAACAAGTTGTTTCTCAAAGCCAGAAAATTGTGCAGACCTGACTGTAGACAAAAAGACTAGTCGGATGGAAGCCGAACAGTGGCCGTAATGTTATATGATCCTATATATACATATTCGTCCATACCAAAACTCATTGCAAAAGATCATGAAACATCAACGTAAGCTTCTGTTGTATTTTGTTTAAGCCCGCTCCAACTTAATTAAGTAGGCGCCTACTTAACTAAGTAAGGGGAGTAAGCTACTAGCTACTTAAGCTACTACAAATGGACGCAGGATAGCTCACGCCTGAGGGCCGGGGGGAGCTTCCTTGAAGAAGCGCTCGCACTAATGATTTTGTTCCTATATTTTTAGGGAGACTTAGGATACTACAGAAACATCAAGTGACATGAACCCCTCCGTCATGGGCACGCGGCAACGAGCTCAGAAGAGTTTGAAGCCAGTGGGGCCAAGATCTGGAAGCGGTCAGCAAAAGAAGCATGAGGAATATGAGTACAATTGAGTAACTTATGTAAGTAAATACACCTCAGTTCCAGGCGAATGAAATGTAAAAAGAAGGAATGCCACTCTGATTCCTCAAGATCTCTCATAGTCAATCTCAATCTTCAGAATTGTATGTAGTACAGTCCTAACCAAAAGCGGCCAAGGAATATAACGGAATAGGAATCAAAGGGACCCAATCTCTGCCAGCACATCGACCATGGGGTCTGAGAAGACAAGGACCATCAGAGTCCCAAGACCTCATTGACGTGTAGAATTTCCAATCATGCCAGCAGGGGTTGCCCAAAAAAGTGGTGAATCCTTCAAATAGCTTCAACTGGTTGGATGATGTTGAATGAACACCACACCAAGACCTTCACCGCCTAGAACACGTTGACTTAGCTAGGAAACACCAGCTTTCCGTCGCTCAGCTTGCTCGATACTATGTCAAATCGCCAAGCTGCCCATTTGCCAGCATGACTTTAGCAGGATTTGTCGCCTGTCACACATGCCTCCTCACTACCTGATATAGTTAGTATCCATCAAAAAAGCTTCTCATTGCTCTTGGAGGAATTTGACTCTGCAGAACAGCGCCTTTGCTGTTGGACAGTCAAATCCTTAAACTCCTGCACAGTGAGACATCTGCGACATGACCATGGAACATCTCAGCGAAGGGGTAACTGATTTTGGTGTGCCATGATTCATCTTGCACGTTCTCAAAGCGGTGTGTGTTATACAATGGCACCTCTGGCATTGACTCTTCTTCTTCTTCCTGCAATGTAATCGCGGGGAAAGGTGCAATCAAACCTAGAAAACTGGCTCCACACATCATGATGCCAGAACTGGCTCACAGACTGTTTGGAACAGCTGGAAGGCTGAAGCTGGCTGAAGCTACCTCGTCATCATCGTCATCAGCTCCTTCGGCTTCCCCCTGGCGAGTCAAAAGAGTTTGAATCAGAGCAAAACAACTTTGAAGAACACTTCTACGCTCCAGCACAACTCAAAACCAGTTGAGCTTGTGAACGGTGCGGTATTGATGTGATTTGGACCAAACAAGCACAGCCTGTTCTGCAATTTGTTCAATGGCCGCTTGCACTGCTGCCAGCGATTGTCGCTTGCTCTTTCTTCCCTGTCCAGTGTAATTAGATTGATCAAGAGACAATGACAATGACATGGAATAAAACAAAAACAATGTCTGAGTCCAAGATATTAAGTTTTAAAGATGGTATATACGTATGCAGGAATATATAACGTGAAATAATTTTGAACAACCAAAGTTGACAAGAAAGGCAAGAGAACATAACAGGGATTGTCGAAATTGGTTGCTCTGCTCATGGCCGCGAGTTCCGCAGCAAATTCAGTGAGTGCCCACGCTGAATAACATATTCTCTATATCTACCTATCTATCTACCTATCTATCGATCTATCTATCGATCTATCTAGCGATCTATCTATCGATCTATCGACCTATCGATCTATCGATGTATCTGTCTATCTATCTATCTATCTACTGTACACCTTCTTGATCTTCTCGGATGAACAGCATGACTGACTCTGAGACAAGATTGTTTCTATGATGGCCTGTGCTGGCGACTCCTTTGGTGGCAGGGATGCCAAGTGCTTGAAGCACTCCTAACATCAAATGCTGCATTTCTGAAGGGGACAAAACACACGTAACAAATAACAAACACAAAGCAAATCAACACATTACTGTAAATCAACACATTGCACACATTCAACACATTGAGCTCAATGTTGTCCATCTTGGTCGTTTTAGTCAGTATCAGCCAAGTCTCGGTGAACTCATCCAAATCGATGCTCCCTAGGTGGAGTATTCAAGTTATTCTCTCGTGTGGCTGGTGTGCCGGGGGCGGCCTCTTATGTGTTCCAAGCGTCTGGCCGTCCCTATTGGTATCAACCTGATCAACATCACATCACCAACTCGGCAACTCATTTCTTTGGTTTAAGACAGTTCAGTGTCGACTTATTCGATGTTATGTTGTGTATGTTGTGCCTTTTTTGAAAAGCTCAGAGGCATCATAGCCTAGCCAACTCGCAGCTCAGGGAGAAAACAAATAAATCATCAAATAAACGTCTGAAGACCTGTCAAATGAAGAATGCGCAAGAGGTTGTCAAAGTCCTTGGATGACGTAAGACACACAGGCAGTCTCATCTCTCTCATCGACTTTCACGGAGCTCTGAAGCATTTACAGTGAGTACCAAGTGTTAGAGAGTGGTAGGTAAGCTGAGTCGCCCGAATTCCCATGCGCCCGTCATCGCTTTCAGCGTACCTGCAACAACATGCAAGAACCCCTATGTTGTTTGTTCACAGGTTGCTGCAATCGCCTCGACCAGCACTTTCAAAACACACTTCCCGACTATGTACTGTTGAGCAGGTTCAGTTCCTACATCTATCCCTTTTCGATTTTTTGTGAGAAAGCACAAACTCCACGGAAAGGGCATCTCCTGGCAAAATGAGGGAGGAGTTGAGAGAATGATTTGTAAATGTGTGTCAATGTAAACTCGGTTGTTTGAAGGCTGTAGGGAAACCTTGACACCTGGCCATATATTTGAAAAGCAAGGTGCGTGGGTATCAAATAGCCCGGTGGATGTTCTTGAATATGTTCCAAGGTGCTTTCACTAGTGCTTTCAAGGAGCTTTTGTAATCTACATTGAGCTTTCACGTGATGATCTTTTGGATACTGTCTTTTAGGAAGATGTTGCAGAGCTTTTATTGTGACTTACTTTCAACATCATTCAATCGGAAAAAAAGAAAACACACTAATATGTATGTAGGATCTTGATTCATGACTAATCAATAGGCCAATGGTCCCTACTCTCCCAAATAATAAAAGAAAGAGCGAGTCAATACTTGCATACAACAAATTAGAGGAAAGGAAAAGGATTATATAAGAAACAAATGTACTGGCAGGGGAGAACTTGCTACTCTATCAGCAAATCTTGGGGGATTGGAACATATTCGGGAAGTTTTGTAATTCCATGCATCCAAACAATGCCTTCGTGGCAAACCTTTCTTGAAAGCTGCTCACGAAGCTTTTGCCGCCACTTCGCGGGTGGGATTAAAGTTACAATCATTCAAAACCAGTTGGTGTTCTTGCAATGCTGCCAAGCCGAACTTGAGCGCATCATGAATGCAGTGACATTATGCTTCACCAGTATAGATTCACAGTACAAACGTGTACAAACAACACTGGATTTCAGACATGTGGGTTTGTTCGATGTTGTTGGTCTCGCGGTAATATCTCCAGGCTCACTTCCTGTACCACATTGTCAACCTTGGCTCGAGGCTAAGCCGATTTCAGCCAACGTTCTTCTCTAACTAGCCCGCCTGAAGCTCAAAACGTATGGAGTTGATAGCATCAGCAACAAACTGGCTCTCTGCTATGTTCTAACCAAGAAGCGTATCTCTGAAGTCTGCTGGGAAGCTCGCTTTGTCCAACAATGCTTTGTTTTTCTGCAAGAAATGCGCACACCAGTTTCATACGCATACAAAAATGATCAAAAATGATACAATCCATGTGGATATGCAAAGGACAGCCTCTGAACTGTCATCAGTGAGCTTCCACTCCTTGTCTGGCAATGCTCAAAGCTGGTTAGAGCAGCTGAAACTGGCCCGGGAAATGCAGTCAATAGTTAAAATTAGTGCAACTTGTAACAGACTTACAGCTAGGAATAGTTCAAGCCAAACAAAGGTGGAATTGAGGTAATTAAGCACCATGCCGAGCTAAGCAACAACCGAATGACTTGGAATGTGTGCAACTCTTGCCAGAAAGCGTCTCTTCGAAACTCTTCCATCCATCCCTTCACACCAAGCCTTGAGGACACGAAGCAAAGGAACTACTCACGAAACGAGGGAACTCTACACCGATCGATGTGTCAATCATAATGCAGCAAGTTATCAATGGTTCCATGAATGCATATTGGTCTTTCTGGCAAGCTACCTGATCAAATTGATTGCTTGTAGCAGACTCATCGCATCATTTCAACTAGGTTGCTTTTATATATACACCTTTTATTGCGTTTGCAGTGCTGGTTTAGCGGTGTTGCTCGAGCTACGGGGTTCCCCCGCGTGGTTTTTCCGTTTTTCCCGAGGGGGTCGCCCTTGTTTTGTTACCATCCCTGCGGTAAAACCAGTAAAAATCGAAAATGATGTTTTTCCGTTTTTTCCCGGACGGGGTAGTCCTTATTTTGCCACCACACGCGCGGTAAAAACAGTACTTGTTTTTAAAGCTGTCCTTTCCCGGGAGTCGCCTGTAGCGCCTGTAGTTATTTTTTCAAAACAACGCACGCGAACCGGCTTAGTTTGCTTGGCCTTTCATGTCGCCTGCTTGGTGCACACCCCTGGCACCCTGGGTCTCCCACTCTTGGGCCCGCATGATTGATGTCGCATAATTACGGGTCTTTGCCCTGGCACAAAGTAAACGGTCGGCTGCTTCAACTCGGAAAATTGAGCATTTCCGTTGCTCGTTCTGACATCAAACGAGCCCTTCTCACGGGGCAATGCCAACACCAGCCATCTTGCTGCGCATCCAGCCCATGCAACCAGCAACTTTGGCCTCCAACATGGGGAGCTTCAATATGAAATGGATGTCAATTAGAGTCTGAGAGTCTAATAAGAGACATAAAATGCAGGACAACTCAATTTGCAGGTGATTGCTTGCTACCCCGGTGCTTGTGCATTTCGTGGGATGTGGCCTTCAGCATCTCCGCGCTGGAGACAGAATGAGGAACTTGCTGCTCAGGCAAGCTGGCCGCATACTGCATGTACATGTACCTTACAAGCTGAAGCTCACTCCAAATCAAGCAGAAAACGTAAAGCATTTGTGGCGCACCCACAGAACTCCACAAAACACAAAATCATCCCAAGAAGGGCCCAGACCTCACAGGAAAGACATGGAAAGAAGAGTCAATGAGACAAGTTGATGCGTCAGAGCCTAGACCGTGCTTGAAAACACCAGTACGAAAAAAAACCTCAGCACTGCACGGATTCCTGCGAATTCTCTCTGAGGATTCCCTCACGCAAAACGATGATACCAGTGAGAAGGGGAATGCTTTGGATCTTTGGCTCCCTTTAGAAACTACTAGTAACAGGTGCATCGCTAGTAGTAACAAGTGCATCGCTAGTAGTAACAAGTGCCTTACTAGTAGTAGCAATCTCTTCCGAAAAAAGAAACAATTGTTGCGGTTGAACCAATTACAGTATGCAAATGACACCAAGCCGTGAAACTGTAGTTCAGTTCTCTAGGATGCAATCGTCAGCCTTCAATCCAATATGTTGCTTCTGATTGTCAACGTACAGGGCTGGTATTTGGATGAGCAAGTACCTGAATGCGACCGAATATGATTGCATGATTGCATTTGATTGACTCCGCACGTTCTCTTACACTTACACCAAACAACGGAGCACGTGAACGCTGTGAATACCATGATCTTTGCATTGGCACGGATTTCCGGCTTGTACCCTCGGCTGACAACAAGCTCTAGCAGCTAGCAAGTAGCTCTATGTAGCTGAATGTCGAATGCTTGCATTGAGAATGCATATTTGGACTCCGAAACATGCATCATCAAAGGGTAATGAGTAAATACACAGTTTTAATTTCCAGTGCTGCTCAAGTTTCGAATGCCAGTTTCAAAGCAGGTGTTGAAAAAGCCGGTCTGCCAAATTCACGTGCATCATCTGATTGCTCAAAGTGGACAATTGATGCAAGCAGCGCCTTGGAAAGCTTGGTTTCGGCATTGTACTGACACTTTCCATTGGCAAAGTCCACGCGGCCTCCAAGAACAGCCTGCCCACGCCCAGGAGTCTGAGGAGGTAGGTTTCTTATGGATTGACTCGTGATGACCAAAAGTTTTCAGCATTGGGCGGACCAAAAAACCACGGAACTGTCAGGAGCATGATGGTACTGCCTGCCGCAAAGGGTGAAGCATGTTGTCGAGAACCAAAGCACAGCACAGGCCCGAAGGATCCCAAAGGATCCTGGATAGGCCCAAAGCTCCAAAAGCTCCAAGTGCCTGCCAACGCACCAACCCCAACTGCCACCTCAGTAGAGACCCAGAAAGCACCAAAAAGATCACATGAACACTCTTGACAGCCGGTGTTGAGACGGCAAACCCGACAAGATATGAGGATTCGAATACATAATTTATCTTCTCACAGTCGAGGCAGTCGCATTTTGCTGAGCTTTCTCCGTTGGACCCACACCAGAGAAGAGAACCCTGAGCGCATCGGACAAACATCACCATGCGAACCCTTGAAAAGTGCAAGTATCTCAAGGATTCCCAAGGTGTAAAAAGAGGTTCCTGTATGTTCCTTCAAAGCTGCAAAATGGTTCTGCATATCTCTGCATTGCACAATTGCTGGAGCAAAAACTCACAACGCCACCAACCGAACCACCACTAGCCAGCAGCAGCAGGCACGTTTGTCTTTTTGTGCTTCTGAAGCTGTTCTGCTTTCAGGATTTCGACTGTTTCGTTCATCGATTTTAGGTCCCGGCAAAAGGGGGAAACAAAGAGAAGGCTGCTGAGGATTGTGCTGCTTCAGTGTCGGGCAGGATTGCAGATCTTGTCGTTGTTAAAATTTCGATCACCTTCACCTTCAATTCTTGTTTCGGGTGTTGTTGAAATTTTGATCACCATCAGTTGTTGTGTTTTTTTGTTGGGGGGTGGGGATAATGATGTACGTGTTCAGCCGCCAGAACCATTCGGTTTTGACAAGAACAATGAGGGATTTGAAGTTGGATGTTTTGGTGTTGTTGTCCCTAAGATCATTTGTTCGATTTGTGGTCTTTTGAAACTGCGGTTTTTTACTGATTTTGATTGTTTGGACTCTTTGTTGAACCTGAGCAACTGTGCGGTCTGAATGCTTAGGAGACTTGTGCATCAACATAATTTTGGTCGAGGCAGCTGCCAGCAAACTCTGTTGCAAGGCGAACTGGTGAAAATCGACGGCGTCGTGTATGTGCAAAAATTTAGCACTTGTCCTTCAATACTCCCCACATCTTTACTGCATGAAGGGACGCGTGCCTGCTCAGATCAATTCCAAGAAAGCCATCAAAACCACTGCTTTGGACTTTCGCATGATATCAAGCATGAGCGGTCAGGGTTCTTAACAACGCTGCGACCTTGTTATGATTGTGTCAGACAGGACTGGGGGTTGGAGTTTTTTAGTCTTGCAAGTTGATGCACTCATTTTGATGGCATCTGAACGATGCAAAAGTACGTGGCCATATACTGCAGCAGAAGCAGTTTATATAGTCACACATATTCTGCGAAACGCGAAATCCTTTTCGCGGCTTGGGCCCAAATGTTGTAAAAAGGTACACTTCTCGATTTAGCTGTGCTCATGAGTGTATGGGTGGTTGTACTCTCTGGATGTTGGTCATGTTCAAACACCTTCCCTCCACTCTTGGCGCGCAAAGGAAGATGTCGCGCCCTCTGAAAATCAGGGCATGCTGCATTGTAATGGATCACCGTCCCTTTTTGGGATATCCTGTATTGGGTCGCTTGCTTCATCAGCTGGTGTCCAAAATCTTCTGAGACCGAGGAACTGATCTCGCTGACTGCAAATTTCCTGATCTCCTTCTCCCTATGGCTTCCTTCTCATCACACTACAGGACTGCGAGGCCCAGCCAACAATGGGCCTGTATGCCCACGCTGTTTCTCTCCAGCCTCGGCCTCTCCATCATGTTTTACTTCCTTAGCATGGCCTTCATGACCTCCTTGAAGTAGTACCAGCTAGTGCCCAGGAACCCTTCAATGATGTAGCGCCGCAACCATCCGATGATGCTCAAGACCCAAAGATTGCGCAGGCGAGAAGACCATCCAAGCCCGTTCACTGCTTTGATCCTGTCACTCTGGGCTTTCTCCTGCAGCCTCGTGCAAATTGGCCAAGACCAGAAGTAGCCCCGCGTGTAGATCTTCCCTTTCAGGATCTTCTTTGCTTCCCTTCTCATGCGCTCTTTGTGATCCAACTCACGAAATTCATTTTCTCCAGTTCCCTCTGAAACGCCGTTCACCATCTTGACGTAGAGAAGGATGAAGATGTTTTCCATTATTTTTCTGTTTTTTTCCGGGAATTCTTTTCACGTTTCTTCCCCTACTGCTTTTGCTTTTGCTTCTGCTGGGAGTGCTCTACAAGCACTAGGAGCAGCAGAAAGGGCTGGGGACGAAGCACCAAAGCCAGCGTGACGGAGAGAGCGAGACAGTAACAAAAAAAGGGAATAGAAAAGGTATCCCACTTACTATAGGGACTTCTTTGCGGTTGCCTTTGGGTTTCACTGGTTTCGGGTTTCTTTGGGCTTGGTTTCTTGTCTTCAGGGTTTCTTTGTCACTGTCTCGCTCTCTCTGTCGCGCTGGCTTTGGTGCTTCGTCCCCTGCCCTTTCTGCTGCTCCTAGTGCTTGTAAAGCACTCCCAGCAGAAGCAAACGCAAAAGCAGAATGCAAAAAAGCAGAAGCGAAAAGCAAAAGCAGAAGCACAAGCAAAAAGCAAAAGCAGAAGCAACAGCAAAGGCAGAAGCAAAAGCAAAAAAGCAAAAGGAAAAGCACAAAGCAAAAGCACATGGAAGAACGCCTAAAGAAATCCTAGAGACAAGAAACCAAGCCCAAAGAAACTCGAAACCAGTGAAGCCCAAAGACAACCGCAAAGAAGTCCCTATAGTAAGCGGGACGTCTTTTCTGCTGCCTCGCTCTCTCCGTCACGCTGGCTTTGGTGTGCTTGTAAAGCACTCCCAGCAGAATGCAAAAAAGCAGAAGCAAAAAAAGCAAAAGCAAAGCAGAAAGCAAAAGCAAAAGCAAAAAGCAGAAGCAAGAAGCACAAGCAGAAGCAAAAGCAAAGGCAGAAGCAAAAGCGAAAGCAGAAGGAACAGCAAAGCAAAAGCAAAAAGCAAAAGCAAATGCAGAAGCAAACGCAAAAAGCAAAGAGCAAAAGCAGAAAGAAAAGCAAAATCAGAAGCAAAAAAAGGCAAGAAGCAAAAGCAAAGGCGAAAGCAAAAGCAAAGAGCAAGAAGCGAAAGCAAAAGCAGTAGGAGAAAACACAGAAAAATCACGGAAAACCCAAACAAAATCCCAGAGAAATACCGGTTCCCGCCGCCCGCTTCTCTGTGAGGTTCTTCGTCCCAACGCCGGCGCAGTCCAACTCTGCGCCGAGCCCGACCAATGCCCTGCCTCTGCACCATTGCTCTTGCCGTTGAGCCGCCAAGCCATCCGAGCGAACGTTCGCGTCACACGACTCTCCCTTCCATAGGCACTGGACCAAAAGCCCATCGGAGGACCCTGCCACAAATTCTGACTCGCCCGACGACAGAGCTTCAGCAGTCTGTCCAGGCTTCTCTTCCCTCTGCTCACGCCTGTCCTCCCTGGCCTTTGTTGCAACGCAGGCCTGGCGCCAAAGAGCATATGGAAGATGAGTCAGAAAATGTGCCTCGCGCTCCTTCAAGGACGGTAGCTTCGCCAACCACTTCCTCTGCTGTTCTTGATACAGCTTGCGTGCAACGGTCGGCTTCATGTTATTCTCCAAGTTGATCTTAAAGGCGATGAGCCTGTCAGGCAATCGTCTCTTGCTTTCACTGTGAGAAGTTGGCGTTCTTCGCACTTTGTGCGCCATCTGTAATTCCTTCGCTGACATCTTGTCTGCGTAGATTTTTCCGTCCTGCTCAACTTCATTTGGACTTCCCTTTCACCCCGCTTTTTGTCTTTTCCTTCAAAAACCCTGGCTGCTGGGCGCCACCGACCACGGGCATCAGGAGTCGTCCGACCAGGATCCGACGGAGGCCCCCAGGTGGCTTTTGCGCGGTGCAAGAAAAAGGGGTGTGACAAAGGGCTACAAGCGAGTACTACCCCAGACGACGCTTTTCTGTCACGACAGACTGCGCAGCAGGTGTGTTCCTCGTGGCTCAGCTGCCAGCGGAACCTGTCGATGGTCGTCTCGACCTCACGCTGAAGTGCAGCCGCCAGGACCGCCACTGGGTGTGGCTGCCCCAGTCAAGAAGCCATTGGAGGCCCTCGCAAAACACTTCCGGGCAGGGCTCTAGGCAAGCGGCCTCTCCAAGTCTGCAGGCCTCCATCGGCCCGCTAAGTTCTGCACGGCCATCCGCAGGCAGGCCCGGATCATAGTCGTTGCCGACCGGAACTGCAGCGCGTCATCTGTCCAGAAATGGCGCAACGCCACATGCGGCTCGTGGGCCTGAATCGGCACGAAACGGGAGTGTGCCAAGGCTTGGGCGCTTAGCAACACCACTTGCTTCCATCCCTTGCAGACGCCTGCCAGTGGCCAGCCCAGGTAGTGGAGTGGAAGGCTCACGCCGCACGCTTGTCGTTGCCAGGCCTCGAACCCATTCTCCCGCTTCATGTACTTCAACGGCCGATTCCTCAGGTAGGAAATGAGCATCTGGTCTCATCCGTCATCTCGTCCAGCTCGTAGGCGCCATTCAGCGTTAGGCCATGCCTGGATAGATGCCTTTGGCGTAAGCTCATGGTCCCTTGTGTCCGGTTTGAAGATGTCCGGTGTCTTCAAAAGTCTTGCCCAAGAGTTTGAGTTTTGTGTCACACTCAACTTCTCAAGGGCCTATGAAATCTGCTTCAGGCTCTCCTGTGCGTGGATGTAAGTCACTCACTTTGGGATAGTACATCCCTGTGGTCACCCTTTCTTTCTCTTCTTTCTCACCACCAGTGATGCCCTCACTGTTGCGCTACTCCGTGTCCACAGGAGCTTTCCCACGCGCTGCGCTGGGCAACAACTGGAGGCGGCTGGAGGTGGCCTCCTGGATAAGGGCGCCTCCGGCTCTTTCAGCTATTCAGCTCAGCAACAAAAGCTCCGCCAACCAAAATGAGATAGATTGTGCCCCTTTCAAGGTCCGCGGCCGCAAACACCGGGTTGTAGTGCAAATGGCATGGGCAGCGAAGTGGGCACTTACGGCCACAGCTCCGCTACCGTGCGAAGCGCGAAATCCTTTTCACGGCTTGGGCCTAGATGTTGTAAAAGGTACACTTCTCGATTTAGCTGTGCTCATGTGTATGAGTGGTTGTACTCTCTGGACGTTGGTCATGTTCAAACATAATGACTATCCAGAGGGGAGCGCTGCACAGAGTGTAATGGGTGTTTTGGTGAGACGGACGTAGGACTCCAACGGTGCGACAATCTTGTTTGCACGTTGTTTGATCCGGTCAGGTTCCACGGTTTGGCATTAATAGAGACATGGGCAACATGATCAGGGTGCCAAGTGGTTGCGTACTCGAGCTGCGAGTTTGTTGCCTCGTAAGAGCTATCACAAAGAAGCATTGCCTTGCTGCGTGTCGAAGCTCATCTGTCATGCACAAACGCATCTAAGTATATACTAATATGTATGTATGTATATATATATATATATAAAGACTCACACCCGCTGTCTGTTCACCCGCGCATGCAGTAGTGTGTCAAAATTGTTAAAAGAGAAACCATACTGGTTGAGAAAGACTCTTCTTTACCACTTAACTCCCAACAGAGGCACAGCAAGCACCTTTCCTGCCAGACCAAGGAAAAGGTGCTTGCCCCTCCTACCCCCCAGGTATCCTGCCAATCCAGGACCGCTTTGCTCAGGTAGCATGAGTCTTTCTCTAATGACACGGGAAATTCGAATTCCCTCCACACGCACAGGGTGGGAGGGTGTGGCCGCTAAGCCGAGAAGCTGCGGGTATCAAATTTAGGGGGTGTTCATCTTTAAATTCGGGGCGAAGACCAAAGACTCACACCCGCTGTCTTTTCACCCGCGCATGCAGTAGTGTGTCAAAATTGTTAAAAGAGAAACCATACTGGTTGAGAAAGCCTCTTCTTTACCACTTAACTCCCTCCCAACAGAGGCACAGCAAGCACCTTTCCTGCCAGACCAAGAAAAAGGTGCTTGCCCCTCCTACCCCCCAGGTATTCTGCCAATCCAGGACCGCTGGGCTCAGGTAGCATTAGTCTTTCTCTAATGACACGGGAAATTCGAGTTCCCTCCACACACACACACACAGTACCCTCCTTTCCACCTTCCCCCAAACTGCTTTAGCGCGCTCAAGCGTCCGAGGCAAGTTCGCAAGGTCATGCTGGTGAAACCTACGGAGGTAGGGAAGTATCGACTTTTTTGGAATTTTTAAAGTTGCCAGCAAGGCGAGGCCTTCGTTTATATATAACCGTGCTGTACGCACGGCGGCCCACCTGCCAAGGACAATGATCCGGTCTGGGGATCCGTGTCTACCAAACCAACACGTCGCGCCGCCCCTTCTTAAACTGTAAGGGCGGAACTCGAACGGCTCGAGGTTCAACGCCTTCATACATTCACTGAAGGTTCCGCGCCATTGGTGTGGTTTGGGAGTGAGAGGGCTGTGTGGTGCAGAGGCGTGTTTCCAAGCCCAAAGCCACTGCAGGGCACGTGTGACTGAAATCGTGACGCTCTCAGCGGCGCCTGTTCGCTTTCCAGATTTGGTCAACCCTAATGAAATCACTGCCGGCTTGTCGAGAGACGTCATCAGAATGTGATGGTTACACAGACCGAGAATCTCCCCCGTGCGCAGTAATCCATAAAATCCTAGCAACAGGCTCAACCCGAAGGCATATTCCTTGTGGAACAAGCACCATCCCAACATGGCAAAGAGGCACTCTTCAGGAAGGGGAGGCGCACGACTTGGCACCTCATTGACGTGCCACGTCTTCAAAAGACGCCAGGTGACCTGGAGCTTACCTTTCAACCTCGGTTCAGTGTCCTGAAAGGCGGCCACGGTATCGCTCGCAAGGGCACGTCCCTCTCCTATGCTCCACAAGTGTTCAATGTAATCAGCCAACATGTCGTCAAAGGCAGTGACATTGGTAGGGATGCTCAAACTGTTCGACCGGGCATAGGCATAGAACTTTTCTTTTGCCAGACTGTAGCGTTTGCGAGTTTGCGGTTGCACGGTAAGCTGCCTCAACGTTCCCAAAGCTTGTCGGTTTCTTGCCCTGTGTTCCTTGCTGTGACCTTCCAAAAGTGGCTTCACTTTTCCCATTTTCGATGAAAAGGACGCCGGCTAGGCCGGTCTGCTGGGTTTTGTGAAGTGTGGATATACCCCCACACCGGGTGTAGGTCCGCAGCAAGGATCAGGGAGTTAACGTGCCTCAACTTTCTGGACGAAGTCCGACCACGCGACAAGCTGCGCAAGCAAACCAAACTGTCTGTCAGATGCATGAATCGTCGGCCATGAATGCCTCGACGAGCAACCAACCAACGTAGGGTCGTAAGGATCGCTCGGAGCTCAAGCACATTGATGTGGTCACCAGAATGGTGCCACTGCGAACCTGCAACTTCCTTCCAACGCCAAAGCTTGGCTGGCACACTGGATTCTAAGCCTACTTGGGGCTCACTCGCAGCAGTAACCATGAGGTCCTCGCCCTTCATAGAAACCAACCCCAACAGCTTCAACAACAAAGGGCCCTCTAACGAGCTCACCAGTGTTTTGGTCGAAGACAAAGGAGGTCTCAACAGAATGCCCTGCAGACTACGACTTCCACCGGGGGTCAAGTAATCAACCGTCTCTTGAAGGGATTGTCGTCGACAGAACCCCAAAGGACCCAACAAACGTTCCAACAACCAGGCGATGACTCCTACGTGCCAGGAGTTGCCAATCAAGGTCAACCGGGTGTCCTCCCACCTTGCGCCGTGTTGGTCGGCCTTCGGGAGACAAGGTCGGGTGTAGCCCACTGGGATGCACATTGGGTCGTCGAGCTGCACCCTTCTTCGTCCAGAGCAAGTTGTGGTCCCGGTATTGGTAAGGTGGGAAGCGGAATTGATCCTCTTCCCAGCGCTGGCGTTCATGCGGCGCACACCGATCCAAACCGGCCGGCCGAAAACCCGGCTGGTCTCGTGGCCGTGACGTGGTGAACGTGGGGAGCTTGAAGCCTTCCGTGAAGATTAGTTACTCTCCAAAAATGACTCCGCCTTAACCTCAGCCTTCAACTCCACCTCGCCACAGCTACGCCAATCATCCGTGTCCACGGAGTGGTGACAGTGACTCCCTCGCCTTCACACAAGACCCAATCAACCCAGTAGAGCCGGGGACGGTGACAAAGGCTGATGCCTGCCGCATCTATCTTGTATGGGGTCATCTGCACCGCCTCACTCATGATGCTACGATCGTCCCCCCACATGGATGCCACAGATTCCATCAAGGTTCTGACTTGGGCCCAAGGGACCCAATAGACCAGGTTAGACAAAAAATTGTCTAATAGACAATTTCTTAAAATTTGTCTATTAGATAAATTTTTGTGATTTGTCTTAGACAACTTTATGTGACGAAAAGTTATCTAATAGACAAAACAAAAGTTGTCTAATAGACAAAAATCTGCTGTCTTAGACAAATTTTCGCGGCTGCAAACGAGGAAATTTCAAGGAAATTTCCTCGAAACTACCTCGTCTGTTTTTCAAAACTTCCTTCAAACTTCCTTTCTTTTTGTGGCAGTTTGGAGGTAGTTTGATGGAAGTTTGTAGGCAGTTTCAACCTGCAAGTATGGAAGTTTGTCATGCACATGGACTGAAACTGCAATATTATGCAAATTTTGTAACATAAACTTCCTCATGCCTATGATGAAACTGCAAGTAAAGTTCCTCAGTTCCTGTGGTAGTTTTGAGGAAGTTTTGATTTGTCTGAGACAAAAAAATTGTCTCAGACACAGCCAAAAATAGTCTAAGACTGTTTCTTCAAAATAGACTTAGACAAATTTTGAAAAGTTGTCTTAGCCAAAAATCATGTTGTCTTAGGCAACAAAAAAGTTATCTAATAGACAATTTTTTTACAAAATAGATCTTAGACAAAAAATAGTCTAACCTGGTCTATTGGGGAACGCCTTCTTGAGGAGGTCTCGAACGCTGGGCACTTCTTGATACAAGCAACTCCGCTCATCCCTGAGCGCGCCCTTCTTTGAGGCATTCAACCCACTCACTCCTTGACATGGGGGACCAGCCCCAAGCAGCACGAGCGACACCGAGGGAAAGCGCAACGCAAGCACCTTTACCAGGGCCTCGTCCACGGTTTTGACGTCGTCATGGAACAGAGAGTCGGGGAAGAAGGCCTCAACAACTCTTCGTCCAGTACCCTCTTTTTCAACGCTCAAGTGGCCAGCAACTGCAACTCCTAAACTATCCACAGCCAACCTCAGGGCCCCCAGTCCGTCGAAAAGGCCAACAGTCAACACCTGCAGAGTCCCCCCCTCTCTCACTGTTCAATGCAGCCATGCCGTAACTGGTCAGACCCTCGCTGACACAGATACCTCCGCCTGTCGTAGATGCGTCACTGCAAGTCACATGCTCCACGAAAGGGCATCGAAAGTCAATCTGGGCCAACGGGGTCAACAGAATGAAAGTAAGTAGCTCTTCCTTGACGGCAAGCGGGACAGAGAGTCGAATAACTGGTGGCAGCACTTTCAACTTTTCCATGAACCTCCACACCTCGTTGAGGGTGGCCAGAAGCGGTCTTCGGAACAGGGCGAAATACACCAAACCACCGCAGACCACCTGCAGTTCCTTCAACGTGCACCTCTCCTGGTTTACCAACATCCACGCTAACTGGCAGTAAAGAACCACCTTGCTGGGCTTTGGCTGAGCGAAACCTGCAACCCCATCAACGATCGCACCTTGGATCTCCGCCACCTCTGCACGCACCACGGCTTTCTTGGGGTGACGGGGGATGCCTTGACTGGAGTACTGCTCCCGTAGGCGGTGCACCGCCTCTGCAACTTGGCCACCAAGGGCTTGAGCCGTGGGGGGGGTCAAAGCGCTCCACCAAATCAAAATTATCAAGGTAGACTCTATACTGCGTTCGTGCCCGGCTGCTCACGCGATCCTTTCGCATCTCACTTTCACCACCTAGTCCACCGGTCGTTTGCTGGCTCCAACTGACAATGTTCCTGTGAACGTGTTGTGCAATGGACACGCTATTAACAAAGCCCATGGGCAGTACACACGCAGTCAGCACGCAGGGACGACCACGCCATCTCTCAGGGACCAACGATTCAGGAACACGACGATTAAATCCCAAGAACTTCTTCCAGGCGTTCGGAATCTTGAACAGGTAAAAGAAACACCGGATGTCTTCAGAACTAATCAACGCGACTTCACCATCATCCATCAAAAAAAGTACCAAAACTGCTGATATTCGGGAGAGTGACCACGTCTCCCACCAATGAGTCACACAACTGGTTAAGGGGTATAAGATTCATGATGAGTCTTTGGGTCTCAACTGTTACAGCAAAGGCACCTTGTCGATGTGGAAGAGCTGGTCCATGGGCGTGACTTCGCAAATCTTCTTCTCGATGAGCCCCTCGCAAACGGACGGCCAGTCATCACCCACCATGACTCGAGGGGCCCGAGGGCAGGATAGGTTGGAGGTGTCAACAAGGTGGTCCTCAAAATGATCCAGGTAATGGAGGGTTCCATGAGCGCAGAAGTCTCGCAACTCCAGCTGCCCTACCTCGTCAGGTAAAGAACCACGAACACCTTCCCAACTCAGCGTTTGGGCGACGCGAACCTCTTCCCCGTCATACGTCACCCCCCTCTCGCAAAAAAGTCCTTGAAGTCGAAACGCCCCAACAGTTCCTCCCACACCTTGAAGCGCTCGCATAACTTCCCTAAGTTTTCCACCACTCCGCAAGGTTCACGGTTCGGCCGAGGACCATCGCCCCTGCCGCAAGCATACTTATTCAGCCCATAGATCATGTCTGCCACTGCCGGTAGAGGGATTGGAAATAAGTCATCAGGCATGGAATTTGTATCCTCTACCGTGTTCTGCATGCGCTCATCTTCCAATTCACTAAGCTTCAACGGCCATGGACATGAGCTGCTGAAACTTGTTGGGCGAAACATCATCTTCTACAACTGCTTTTCTTTGCTCACGCCACTCCCTTCTTCCGGGAGTCTGACATTCTCTGCAGTTGACGAGGCGCCGCGGTCTTCTGCTCCAATGGCCGGCACCGACTGGGAGATGTCAACCTGACCCATGCCTAGGTCGACACCTCGCTCACCTCCCTCAGCGCGGGAGACCAACAATGAATTCTCACTCTGCTCATCTCCTCCTCGTAGCGCCGTATGCTGCACCGCGTCTGCCAACCCGGTTGCAGCTGAAGGGCGCGTCACCGCCCCGTGAAACTCCTCAAGCCCAAGTGCCTCTCTTTGCTGCCTGCCGTTGTCGCCAAAGCCCTTCGGGAGAGTACGCCCCACTTCAACAACCTCTCCCCCCCATTTTGCTCCTCTCAACTTCTTCACTCCTTGTCGCCTTTCTCCTCTTTTTTCTTTCCGTCGCCTTTTCGAGCGCCCTTGTCCCTGTATTTGCCGTCTCCTTTGCCCTTCTCTCTCTTTCCTTTTTCTTTTCCTTTGCCACCTTTGTAGAAATCCTTGTCCTCCCAATGCCAGCGACCTGTATTGCGGCGCATGATCTGATCCTCGGTCTGCATCTCCCTGCCTGCTTCTCCTGCCTCCGGTGTGGTCAGCAGTGAAGGACGATCTGCGCCTACCAGTTCTAGCCTGCGAGCGATCTCGATGGCTGTGCCTCTTGCCATGGCCTCTAAGGCCTTGAGTCGTTGGCTCGCCACGTCCATGGCGGCCGCTATGCGGCCTCGCAAGCTCAGGTCCAGGATGGTCGCGAGGTGCAATGATTCTCTGGCGAATGCCACCCCCATATGTGGTTGCAAGTGCGCCCGAAAATACTGAGCCACCACGGGAGCCACTGCTCCCTCCACCGCCGGAACACTGACGTAGCCCTGAGCTGTCATCATCTGATCTTGCATGTCCAACACTGCGGCATTGGTCAACGCTCCTGGAACACGGCGCCACAGGCGCAAGGACCTCCTTTCGCTCTCGAACAGTTCTGAAGTTGCAATGCGCCTCTCTCCTAAACTCGAGCTGTCGCTTGACTCCCCCGTCTCCTCCCCCGAGGATTCCTTGCTCCGGGAACGGGAGCCCTTTTTCTTCTTCTTCTTGCCCTTCCTGATTTTTCGGGCTTTCCGCATCAGCTCGTGCCTCACGTTGGCATCTGGGTCCAACGCTGTGTGCTTGAAGACGTCTTTGAGGGGTGCCTCCAACTGAACCTTCACCTTGGCCTTCCTCTTCTTGCCCTTTTTCAATGTCTTCTCTCCTGCAACATCCCCTCCCTCTGCTCTCTTGACCATCTCTACACGAATACGGTGGAGAGGATCGTCTTCTCGGGGACGCGGATGTCCTCAACAAAATTCCTCGGCCGGCTCTTCCTGGACGTGGTAGCGGAGGCCGTGGATCAAGTCCTTGGCCCAAACCAACCTGTCGCATGGATCTGGGCATACATGGATCCTCAACTCTTTGCACCGTCCTCCAACTTCTCGTAACAGGGATTCGCTCTGTGTCCCTGTCACCCAAAGCCTCCAAGTCGCATCCCCCTCGTTGACCACGACGCCACGCGTCTCCCCTGCCACAAGAACGGGAGACTCCCAGTAGCGACCCTCCAGCACCACCTTCTGCCGTAGGTTCAATGCACTGAAAGTGATCTTCAACGACGCCCATTCGACTTCCTCTCGAACGGGAGACTCTGCTGCCTCCCCCCTCGCCGGCCTGCGAAGCACTTCCACCCTTGGCCTTCGAAGGGCTCCTTCTCGACGTTCCACTGGTGCTGCTGCCGGTCGTCGACGCGGTGGCATGGCGGTCAGTAGTAACCGCGCTCGTACTCCCTCCACAGGCGGAAGTTGGTATTGCGCTCGTCCTTCTTCCGTCCCTTGTTTGGAGGGGGTTCACGGTAGGCCCAAGACTTTGACCGCACGTCTGTCTCTTGCCAGCTGGAGTATCCCGGGGGTGGATGGTCGGGCTCACGTGGTGGCCTGACCGGAGGTGGCTTCGGTGGAGGGGGGATGGCTCTCTTCTGAGCGTTCGTGAGCCCCGATGCACGGGATGGTAAGGGTCTGTGAGGTGAAGGGGACACAAACTCTCGGGGACTGGGGCTCGGTGTATGGGGTGACGGGGTGACTTACGGTCACTCTTTCTCTCCCCTTGTCTCTACGGGAGTGGGAATGGCTCGTGCGGCCCTTCTCAACTGGGCTTCTGGCGCGGCTGGATTGGCGTCTGCGGCGATCTCGACGATGGCTACGGGAGCGAGGTGTGGCTCCCTCCTTGGTGTCCTGTTCTTTGTCTCTGCGGCGACGGCGTTCTCGATCTCGGGAGCTCCTTTTCTTTTCCTTTCCTCTGGGCTCAACCTCTTCGTCCTTCTCCTCACCTTCAACTGAGTTCTTCACTTCAGCCTCCTTCTTCTCCTCTGCTGGGCGATCTCCACTAGTGCTTACAGCGTCAGCTTCAAGCGGGTCAACAACGGGGGCACTGCCGGGTTCTGTAGGGGCCTTGTCCTCTTCCGGCTTGGGCTCTTCTTTCACTGACTTCCTCTGACTTTCCTCTCCCCCTACCGGGAGAATGGGTTCACCAGGAGTGGCAGCCCCTGGTTCCCCCGCTTCAACGAAGTCGAGCAGCTGCGAGTAGGTCACACGCAAAAGCTCGACACCACGAAGCTGCAACGCGCCACTTGCCTCCTTCGCGTACAGGAGGTTATACACGCGGCGGAGCGAGAGGCAAAGCGCACACGAGCAGCTCTCGAACTCGTGTGACATCTAACCTCCCGCTAAGCCGAGAAGCTGCGGGTATCAAATTTAGGGGGTGTTCATCTTTAAATTCGGGGCGAAGACCATATACATACAGTGTTTGTTTCTTTTTGGGGTTACATCTTCGATTCCGGAGTTCTTGTGCCACGTTTGAGCATTTGGGGACAGCAGCATAGAGCTTTAAGAAACAAAGTAAAACTGTAGAGCAATCTTTCAGTAGAGCGGAGGGGGTCAACGGTGCAAACTTTAGTAGGAGGGCTGACAATCTCAGGTCCTCACATCATACCATCTGGAACAGCTCCCAGAACTGGAAGGACAACGCTTCCAACAAGTCCAGCCACCTATTTCGAAAGGTTAAGTGAAAGCATGTGAAAGCAAACAGTCCCATTTCCGGAGGTTCCGAAAGAGTGGAAGAACGTCACTGAATATTCTCTGAACTAGTTGGCTAGTTCAGTCTGGACTCCGGAATTCAATTGCCAAACAGAGGTTCCAAAGTGACCACAGTTCCAATGGCGCATTTTTTCCTTTTTACACGCGACTGTAGAGACATGTTTCTAGATTGACTCTTGATCGTCTCTGTGAAACAGAATACGTCGTGTAGATGTCCGGAGCAGCTCTGCTCAAGCAAGCCCTGTGGACAAATCTCACCCAAACACTGGCTCAATGATCATTTGCGTAGGCTGCTTCAATCACGACATCTATGGGTGACACCTTTTGAGATATACTACAAAGAGAAACTCAGAGAAAATTGCGAGTTTCTCGTCCCTGAGACACGTGAAGGGGAAGTTTCTGCCCCTGCGCACGCTTCTCCAACATGGTCTTGCCAGTGTTTTCTTTACAATTGCCTGATTTGTGCTTTGATGAGAAGCATGCCTTGAAACGGCGTAGATTGCACATGGGACATGAAGGTCAGCATTTCGTGTGCATGCTGTCCATCTTCAAACTGTCGGGGAGTCGTCGCCGCGCTCTGGCCAAGGCATAGTCCCAAAGAGTACAAACACGAGGAACTGTTTAAAAAAGCACATGTTACTTTCTGCAATAAGTTGAACGTCTTCCTCCAATCAAGATTGACTTCTCTTGGCAGCGAAAAGCGGCTAACCAACTGCAGCTCAGCATTCAGCATTCCTAAGCTCTCAAGTATGGACTGGGCAACATGACCTAAATCAGCGGAACAAGTATAACCACGAATAAGTTGAGGGAAGGGTGTGGGTGCCTCTCTTATGAATCTCAGTGCAATCGAAGCCTCACAGCTCGCAGGTTTGGCTGCCAGGCATTTGCCTGCAGCAAGTTCCACAGTTCTTCAAGAGGTTTAGATTTTGTGAAGACGTGGACTTTGACACCACATTTCCGGTTGTCTGCGGGCCTGCTTACCGCTTGCGTCTTTGAAAGAAAGTGAGAGCACAGGTGGCATGCGCAGATTTTCTCCACCTGGAACGGCCAGTGTCTTTAGCACACTCCTCATGATTCGTCATGCTATTGAGTCCGGTCCAAAGTACAACTTGGTCGCTTGGTCCCTGACGCAGCTTCACAGTCATGGGAACGCCTTCTGCCTCGGATAAAGCACCATGAGATGATCCAGTTCGTCGTGCTTGATCAAGCTTTGCAGTAAGAAAGAAATTGTCCAACATGCTGCTTGTGTTTGAATTTTGATCGATCGTCCACATGGAAGTGAATGCGCATGGCGAAAGTTGGGATATGGAGCATCTTGGAATCCAGGCAACTCCAGTATGTTGTTGTTGGGATTTGAACAATCGCTTCTCTGGTGCTTGAATCAGTGCTAGAAGTCTCTTGGCCGAGGTGCAGGGAGGAGCTGAACGGCAAAGCGTTTACAGCTGCTATCAAAGTGTTCCACCTGCCACTTCTGCGGAAATTGTGCTCCATCTTCATTTGTCTCGCATGTTTCTTTCACCCTTAATAACAAGGGCATCGTACTAGTAAGGGGCATTACTACTAGTAGCATTCTTACTGCTAGTAACAAGAAGCTAATAGTAACAAAGGGCATTTCTACTAGGAGCAAGGTAGCAACTGGCCTTACTACTAGGAACAAGAACAAGAAGCTACTAGTAACAATTCAACAGGTGGGTGCCTTTCCCCAAAGGTCATTGAATTCCAGAGTCTTCGTCAGGCCAATGATCTGCACTCGTCGACCCACCACCTGGTCCTTAACAGCGAGTCTTTGCTTAAACAGCGTCGTCTAACAATGCTTAGGAGAATGAAAGAAGCTCCGCAGGGCTCTTCTTGGAGCATTTAAGCCACAGCGTTGTAGCAAAAGAGCTTCCCTAAAGCTTACATATTATATATACCATGTCCGAACTTGCTTGTATTTCTAGTTGCACGGTAGTGCAGTATCCAATGGGATGCTGAGGTTCAGCTCGCCGTCCCAAATCCTGTGCTGAGTCATGAGTGTTTAGGTAAGTTTGTTTTCATTTCCTTCCGACCTAACTTTATACATCTTCGCGTTTCTTCACATGCTCCTGCGTTTCATCTCCATACACCAAGTCTCTGAAGGCAAATCAATCACCCGATGTGGAGCAAGCGGCTCTGGAATCGTGCCTCATCAGATTGAACAAGAAACCAATATATTAAATATTTTATAACTAATACTTAAAAAGAAAAAAGAAAAAAAAACACCTCGAACAACTAACATCCCACAATCTTCCGATGTAAGAGGGAGAGACAAAGGATATGTTGGTATGAAATACAGCACCGTAGCACCGTTCTTCTGACATCTGACCAAACGCTAGTTCGGGGATGTTCACTCTTTGTGACCAACGTTGACCAAGAAAGTTCTAGACAGATAGAAGTTCAAGAATGTTCACCGTCCAGCAAATGCCAACAGGACTCTCTCCGTCATGTTAACAGATCATTCTGCAATGTCAACGCATCTCAATGAAACGCATCTCACAAACATCAGGCTTCCAGAAGCACCCTTTCCCAGCCTGCTGCCAACTCTTCAGCAGGTTCTTGTTTAGGAAGATCAGAGACATCTGAGGCTGAAGCCGGTTCAGGCTCCACTTCCTCTATCACTTCTATTGGATTCGGGAGCGTTGATACAGGTGGTACTTTTGGTCCCGGTAGCACAGACCCGTCTTTTGAGACGTCAGCCTTGGGCTGGATGTGATTTGAAAAGATCTTTGCCGAGCCAAATGCGGTTTTGGATTCTTCCAAGCCTTTTGGCTTGAGGCCAGCGGCAAGGCGCAAACGTGCCGCCAAGGGATAGAAAGATCTCCGCTTCAAATCCTTTTTCTCGAAAGATCGTGGCGCACTAGCGTCTCGGAGCTCCTCCTTGAGCTCTTCCTTCTCATCTTCACCTTCTTCGGCTTCCTCTCCTTCAGCTTCTTCTCCTGAACCAGGCTCCCCGAAGCTGGGAGTCTCAGCACTCCCAACGCTGGAAGCCCATTCGGCAGCATGGCAAGGCCGATGCCTTGCCCGTTTTCCCCCACGACGAGTGGGCCTCTTCCGCGGCTTCACAGGCGCACCCTCTGCACTTTTCTGATCCTTCAACACTGAGGTCTCCTCAACTATCTCTTTCTGAGTGTCAGTTTCCTCAAAGGTCGCAAAAGAAGGTGCAGCAGGCTCTAGCTGTGCTGGCTCTGGAGCTCGAGAACAACCTGCCCCGTCTTGGTGATCACACGATTGCTCAAAGCGTGAGCTATTTGGAGCACAAAGATTTTGCGCTGCCCAACATGGCTGAGATACTGTTGTCTCTACCTCTTGAGTCGGCATTGGTGGTCCCATTGGCATGTCCGGCTGCTTGCAACTCGGAAACGGTACTGCAACACCAACGCTTGCAGGCACTAGAGGAGATACCAAAGGCCCCAAAGCAGGTGCCGCCATCGCTAAGAAGGGAGGTGCGCCCACAACTGGGACCATCACAGGCACCTGAGCAGGTTCAGATAAATTCGATGAGGAGATGTGAGTAGTACCAGCGTTCAAAACAAAGCAGTGTGGTTGTTCTTCAAACAGCACATGCGTATGAAGTTACTTCACCCTCAAACAGAGACAGGTGCCCCAGATCAGCTTGACTCAACAAATAGTTTTTATCGGCCATGTTCGGGAATGGAAAATGGCATGTGTGCTTTGTCCAATTTGGTCATCCAAAACTATGGCTAAGAATCCTCCTACTCTATATATGATATGTAATTAATATGTATGTTATGTCTATATATATATATATGGAAATGCATTATTATATACAGTAATTATGTGTATATATATATATATATCGGCATCAAAGGACCTAAGGCGCAGGCCATAGTTGGAGGAAACGGCATTTGATTTGGAACTTGATTCGGCACCAATGCATTGGGAAGTTGATTTGGCACTTGGCATGACGGCATTGGAGCTGGCGGCACAACATTCGCTGCGCTGGCTCGTCTGCGGCGCTTTCCTCGTCCAGATGATGATGTTGACACCTGGGCGCTTTGGCGACAGAAAATGACAGCTCTTCTAGTCAAAAAAAAAGGTCACCTCTTCACTTCACTGAGCATGCAAGAATCTCGTTCTCAAAAAATGAATGATTCGACGAGAATGTTCCGAGATACGAAAAGCCGAAGCCTAGCATACGGGAGATCATGAACACTTAAAATCAGTCAGGAGCTTCTGTGATTGCTCCGGCGTCAGAGGTGCGCAAGGAAGAGTTGAGATTTCAGTCTGTTAGTGTTAGTGTCTGACATGGGGTGGAAAGAATCGGAGAATAGATGAGAATAGTTTACGTACTGGCAGGGCTGGGGAATGGTCGTTTCACCTGCCAGGGTTTCACAGACCCACAGAACGGGCCGGACGGGGATCGCAGGCCTTCGCTCTACAGTTCTCTTCCGTCACTAACTCCATCAGATACAGTGTCAGAAGTTACAAAAGACAGCTTGTCGCGGGGGGGGTTCGCAAGTTTTTGTTCCATGGTCCTTTTTTATATGTTTATCTCTGTCTACATCAAATACACTGCCAGAAGTCGGGCATATCAGTCGGGGCGTCACTTACGCGTTCCCACGTGTTTTGCTCTTCTTCTGTCTACTTAGTTTGCGCCGCGTTCAAACCTTCCTCTTGTTTCATGTTGTCTTTAACTTTGACCTTGCTCATCGTTTTGCTTTGTTCTTATTTATATAGTGCTTTCTGATTCTTATTCGGTCTCTTCCACAGGCTCCAGGGGTTCAAGGCAAGCTTTAGCCAGCTCTATGGTTCTCTTCTGCGACTATCTCCACTTCTCCACCAGATACAATGTCAGAAGTTGTATCAAACAGTGTGTTGCATGGGGGTTCGTAAGCTTTGTCCCAGTCTGCATTAAGCACGGGGCTCGCCAACTTTCGCTCCATGTGTCAGTCTACATTAAATACAATGTCAGAATTTGTGTCGGGTGAGGCGTCGCTTCCGTGTTCCTACTCACCGGCTCCACGGGCCCAATGGGCTCATCGGCTTCGAGGATCTTCGCAACCTTTACCTCGATGGTTCTCTCGTGGCTCCACCCGAAAACGACGGTGCCCGGAACGTCAAACGACCGTGCTGCCTGACCAAACAACATCTGCCAGCTCCTTTTCACCGACCCCAGCGCTGCTCTTATTACATAATATGCTGCTCTCACGCCGCCCCGATGCACACCACGGGCTCCATCCACCCACGGACTTTGCGGGGTCTGCAGGCCCGGGTCCAACGGGCTCCATGCACCCGGCACGGGCCAGCACAGAAGACCAGACTCCAGGGCGACAGGAAAAGTTGAGTTCTCAGGTTAGTTGTGACAGTGGGGAAACTAATTTTCAAAAAGCATTTTTGCAGTGTCAAGCTCGCTCCGTCCCTCCCTCCCTCCCTCCCTCCCTCACTCACTCACTCACTCACCCACTCACTTCATCACCCTTGTTTACACTCACTTCATCCTTGAACCGTTCATCACCCTTGTTCACACATCACATTCCGATAGTTTACGACCGTTTGAAACTTCCGCCCACGGGGTCTGCTGGAGGATTACCAGGTATAATCTTGTATAGCTTTGAAAGCCGAAAGTTGAGAGCCGGACATGCCCACTGGAAACGGAGCGTGAAAAAGGTGGCAGCATTTGTCCATTGTGACACTGGTAGCCTTGGAACTCCCAGTCTGTGGACGGACAAGACCTGCCACTAGATGGCTGGTGCTGCGAGCATTGAGACGACGATGATAGGGAGGATGAAGATGACTTCATCGAGTAGAAAGATGCCTCACTTGCATCACTCAAAGCATCTTCATCTGCCTCATCTACCTGGCTCGGACGAACAAAAGGAAGAGGATCTGAAAGAGACAGCCTTCGAGGCTCATCGGGTTGGTCGGTTGGGTCTGGTTCAGGATCTGTGGTATCAATGTGAAGAAAGGCATTCTTGACCAAGTGCTTCAAATTGGATGCCTTTGTGCGCACATTGGACCCTGGTCGAAACAGTAGGCGAACAGTCCGTGAGACTGCCAGCTCTTGACTCATCGTGCTATAGTCTGAGGAGTCGTTGACTTCGAAAAGCTCATCTCCTCGACAAATACCACAACGACCAAAAGCCTGAAGGACAAAGCGGCAAACGACTGCTTCAAAGAAAAAAACAATCACAGCAATGCAAGTTCCAAAAAAGACTGCTTCAAAGCTTGAGGCTGTCTCTGGCTGGTGTTTCTACTCTGGATTGTTGCAAGCCAGCTCCAGCCTGCTGCTGTTGGTTCCATCTGCCAGCGGGTGAGCATGGGTCCACGCCAGCCACTTGAAAACTCCCAGCCTGCAGTGGGAAAGCAACACGACTCAACATGATTGAAAAGTCTTTCTCACTCCTTCTCAGTCTTTGGAGTAAGCAACACCTCAACAACACCAAGGCAGCAGCCCGAGCAAGGTTCCATGCAAGCCCCCATGCCTGGCCCCCGATGCCGCATTGTAAAAGCTCCAACAGCAAGTTGACAATGGCCACTAGGATTTGTCATGGCATGTCAATCAATGCAAGAAGAAAATAGAACTGAAAGTTGTAGAAAACCTCATGGTTCCCAGCCTCAAGCTGCGAACGATTCAACTCTACCTCGAAGGGCTCAATGTTTCTTTCGAAAGGCACACCATCCTGCAAACTACATCGGATGCATGCAAAATGCTCAAGTCGTATATAGTGTATGACGGCCAAGGTGTGAAGGAAGCTGGATGCCTGTTGCAGAGCAAAGTGGCTCTGCTTTTCAATGCCTGACGGCAAGAAAACTGTTTGAGCTATGCGAGGCAAATCAGAATCCCAGCGACCGTCTTGCCTTTGTAACTAGGTACAAAACGACTGGGCAGTCCACCTGGGAAGCTCTTCAACTATTTGAACTCACAAATAGAAGCTCCTCTAAGCCAGCGACCCATTATTCAGCCTAACAAACACACAAAAGTGTTTACAACAGTCACAAAGTGTTGACAAGAGTTAGAAAAACACAAGCCTAACAGCACTCAGAAGTCATCAGAACTCCAAACCCTCGAAGTCCGTGCCTTTGTCGGCGCATTCCACGTCAGTGGAAGACGTAGCTCCTTGCTAGGTCCGCCTCAGCGGGGGTTCCGCATCACACATTCACAACTTCATTCATCGCAACACCCTGCCGGCAAAGGCACAACCGTCCGCAAGCAAGCTTTAAGGGCGGACAGAAGTGGACGGTTGTGAGCCACAACAGCTGCAACATGCCGGTCAAGGCTGCACCGTTGCGGTTGTGCTTGAATTTGCCATCAATATATTCTGCTCTTATCCAAATGTTCTCCAGGCACCGATAAACAATATGCAAACAGAGTCTTCAGAATCCTGAGCGCTCCTCACCTGCGGAATGAATAAGAGAAGCTCTGATCCATCACTCAGCAAGTTTGCTGCAGTAAACAGCATGTACCTCTGCACGTTGGATTCAAAGATTTTTTGACGGAATGCTGAGAAATTCCGAGGCCAAAGCCCATAGCACATAAAAATCCAGAAGAGTGTCTGGGGCGCCATTCCCTGGCTACAGCCATCTGTCAACGCAGGAAGCATAGAACCAAGACTACTCGTGACGTGCGTAATCAATGCAGGTTTCTTTCACCTCCGGACTGGGAAACAGGAAGTCCAACCTTGGGACACAAAAGCGGTGCCCTCAGCACTGCAACAAGAGTCTGAAATAATCTTAGCATCGCAAGCCCAAGTAACATGGTGGTTGGAGCCTTCGGCGAGATCCTCCAACAAAATCGTGCTGTTTCACATTGATACCAACTGTGCAACCCATACCACTCCTGGTTCACAGGGCAGTTCCGTGAGTTCCGTGAGCTGATTTGAACCCAAATGTCTTTGTCAGGTGCGTCTTGCTGCATGCATTGACGATCAACTTGAGGTCGGATCTGTACAAAGCTTGCACCGGACACAGGAGATTGCACTAACAAACGATTTTCTCGCTGCTAGGCTGTCAGAGACTGCCATCTGCCCACTTCCGCCTGGAAGGCACTAAATTCATACTTGAAAAGGCCATGGACGTGATGAGGCTTCGAAGCAATCTGCACACCGGGCTGGGCAAAGCTGCTGCACAGTAACATTTATGCGCAGGTAGTGGTAGTAGTAATAGTAGTAGTAGTAGTAGTAGTAGGAGTAGGAGTAGGAGTAGGAGTTGTGGCAGCAGGAGCAGGAGCAGGAGTAGGAGTAGGAGCAGAGCAGGAGCAGGGGCAGAATCAGGAGCAGCAGTAGGAGTAGTAGTAGTAGTAGTAGTAGTCTAGTAGTAATAATAATAGTTTAATAGTGAACTAAATATAAATATGTAGCAGCATGGAGGTTCCTACTCCTCAATCGTTCCTGTTCCAACTTGAATGGGAAGCTGGAAATTGTACACTACAGTCACTACAGCATTCACCAACTGGGCATAAACATAGAGCGGATCCGTGTCAGCATCCACCAGTACCAGTACCAGATAAAGAATGCGGTACGAAAAGGGTTACATTACATATCTTGCCGAGGTGCAAAAGCCCTAAAGACAACTCGCCTACCAGTATGGGGTGGAAGAGCTCGAGGCGAGGTTGTGTTAAACAGCACCAATGATCTCAAGAGAGCAAGGAAAGACCTTGTGACATGATGTGAAATCCGAAACCGAAATTCACAAATCAGGAGGGAAATGCTACGTTACTGAGCCAGCACGACAGCACAGCAAAGTGAGGTGAGGCCAAGCAGCGCGTAAGATGCCGTGAACAAGCAGCTCGCCCTTTTCATCATGGCAACTGCGCGATTGGAGCGGCATTTCTGCAGTGCAAATACATTTGACTTTACTTTGTCATTTTATGCAGCAGGCTGGCAGCGGGCTGACAGCAGGCTTGTGACCAATCTTTCCTTGACGTACACTGCATAGAGATGCTTGGCAACTTGGAGCACCGAAGCAATGCCCATCAGTAGAACGGCCGTGAATGATGTGAAAGGCTCAGCACTACTTCTTCGCAACTGAACTGCTTCCCCTCAGGTATCTGCACAACCAGAGGCGAGTCCCAGCACGAAAGAGGTGAACACCAAGTTCTCAGCCACCATGAAACTCAGCTCTGCCCACCAAAGCTGCTTGCTTTGGTCTTCAGGGAGCTTAGCAAGAAGCATCTGCCACTCAGCTGCATTTGATGCATGTTTTGGCTGCAGTCCAGCTAGTCGTTTTATTGACTGGCCCCAATGGAGGGATGCAGCTGTAATCAAAAAGAACGTGTAGAACCCTGCTTTGTAAATCGATTTCATTCCAACCAGTTCCATTAGCCATATATGGTCAAGAATGTAAAGTGTAGCAGCCCCCATGTGAATCAAATCGTGATGTCTTGTTTGGTTTGGTTGGTTGGACCATGCACTTATTCCTGCAGTTAGCAGCATTTGTGCAGCAAATGCCAATATGGCAAGGTCCGCACTCCAGTCCAAAATCCGAATGAAAAAATACCATCCAACAAGCCACAGTAACAGGCAGGCAAATCTTGGAAGGCCTCTCGAAGTGGTGTAGCTTAGAGAGGCTGGAAACTTCAGCTGCTGCTCCGATGTTCGCATATAATAAAGAAGCATGGGCAAATACTGGCTGCAAAGGAAGCAGAATCTGGCATTTCGTAAGCTCGAGATGCTCTCTAAGGACAAGCCAGACCTGAAGCGCTGGCCTTCAGCTTGAGGATCAATAATAAGCTTCATCAAGCCAACCTCTTCCATTGTGGTTGGCTCTCACCCGCCGCAAATCCATGACACTTTTGCAAGTGGTTTGAACCACAGGCGAATGCAATGACGCTCCGTGAACATCCATCATGAAACTGTGGACAATGAAAGGATAATGCGTAGGCCATGTTTGTGGGTCTCCAAAAAACATCAAAAAACTAAACCCATTAAGAAACCAAACTGGACCATTTCAAGGCAAGTGACACCGCACCATACCGGAGCACCAAACAACTACAATAAGAATGAAGCCAATGGCCTTGGCGAGAACAACTTGAAGGTATCCATCACCAACGGTCCAGGCACAGTCATCTGGGCGAATGCGCCTTGGAAGTTTCGAAGTGGGATCTAGCGCCATCGTATTTAACTTATATAACCATATTTGCCAACCCTGCACCAGAAGTCAGAAACTCCAGAAAGTGTCATGCGAGCTTGCCCGTATGATGTCCGTACCTAGTGAACCTGCGAAGATAGTTTAACTCGATTCTGTCTGCCAAGATGGTTGCAATGCCAAGTTATCAAAGACCAGGCAAGGTTTGCTTGTTGTGTCTTGCTCAGTGCACAACGCAGCAAGCTCTATGTCCATAAGGAGCTCTCCGCGAACCTGGGATATATGAGTGCTGCTTTCGCTTCAGCATTGAACCGAGAAGTTTGATGCAATAGAAAATGGGGAACCAATGAAGCTGGCAGTCCTGGACTCTCTCAACATAACACGACAAAGTTTGTGGAATTTGCAAGAATGGAACAGCAGTTGCTCAAAAAGCACAACCATTGCTCGGTGCAATCTGGACAGTAAATCTGCTCAGGCTTGAACAGTTACCTTCAGGCGGCGATAGCCAAAGCCAACATCCACGACCCTGCCATGGATCATACTTTGGCTGAAATGAGGGTTTCAAACGGTGAAACTCGCCGAAGCCGACGCTGAATCACTGCGTCTCAACTCTGGACGCTTCAGAACAACCTCCACATCACCTTGATCTTGTTCCCAACCTCAGATCTCAATATTTAGCTCCAACATCTAAAAAGCTTAGCTCTTGCATCATGTTGGAATCCTTCACTTGCGCGCAAGAAAATTCCAGGAGCTTGGCTGACTTGGGCTCTGGGCCTCATGGAAAATGAACTGCCGAAGCGCAAGCTTACTGCTTACGCAGTTCCCTTTACATTGACAATGATTATTCATGCCATGTTTCCTGGGGCACAAACCCAGGTCTTCCTGTGCGAACTTCAATACCCTGCTGGGTGCAGACAACCTGGCAAAGTCGTGAAGTGCTGATTCCGCAATGGTATTCAATGGTATGACTATCCAAGTGCACATGTCCTTTTCTTTGTCGTGCCAGCGTCACTGTGAAGCGCGGAGGCTTGCCGTTATCAGGGTCAGGTGCCTGGTAACCAAAAAACTGAAAAGCAAAGTTGCTTGCAATGCAATATGGCAATATGCCTGGGCATCAGCTTCTGAGATTCGAAGTGAGCTCAGGACCTGACTTTTCACTTGGGACAAGCAGTGTTCACGAAAAGCAAGTAACTGCTCCCAAGACGTCTAGCACTGAGTTCAAATCCGTGATGTTCCGGTGGAATGCAGACATCAAACGATCTTCTGTGCGCCTGTCAAGTCTCACAACCCCACCTGCTGGTTAGCCCTGCATTAACAAGTCGGCCTTGTGATGGAATTACCAGAAAGGTCCAAAATCCGCAGGGCCTTGGCGGCAAAGGAGCAAAGAAGCTACTAGGAACAAAGGGCATCGCTACTAGGAGCAAGAAGATACTAGTTGCAGGAAGAAATATGATCACTATCTTGTGAAGGTGGGAATTGTCTCTTGTCCGTACAGAAACCATTGCAAATACTGCGCTACTGCTCGTGCTGCTGCCACAACCTTTACCAATTATTACAATAACAATACTTTCAGCCCTCCAACTTCTACCACTTCTACTAATCATCTGCTACTACGACTACGACTACGACTACGACTATTACTACTACTACTACTACTACTACTCCTGCTACTACTACTACTACTACTACTCCTCCTCCTGCTGCCGCTGCTGCTGCTCCTCCAGCACCAGCACCACTACCACTATTCTTTTTCCTTCTAAATCTACTTGTACTTCTGCTTCTATTGTATATGGCCACTTCAACTGGCACTGTTGAAGCTGCTATTGCTGCTGCTGCGGTTGCTACTATTGTTCCTGCTATATATATAGCATTACTCTTGCAAGAGACTTCTGCTACTGCTCTTACTGCGCGCGGCTTCTGCTGCAAGAATGTGTGTCAACCATGTTCGCAGGGGGCCACCCCCTCACCAGTGGTGGATGGCCATCGAAGAGGCCACTGGTGAGGGCTGAAAACGTACCTTTCTCCTTTCGGTTTGCTTCTCATGGTGGTTCTCATGCTATTCCCGTACACCCTTCTTTTTGCACGGCGTTAATTCGATCTGGTACGTATTCGGTAACTAGCTTTCCGCAGTCACGCGCTAAACTTTTGTTGAAACACCTTCAACTCACTGGACCCAGCCGCCTTCGTGTATCAGGTTTTTCTGACTAAGTGCCGCCACCGTGGATTCTGGCTTGAATTTTAACCCATGAGTCAACCGATCGCAAAGCTGCCGAGCTACGGAATTTCACGCCGCCGGGCTTACAGTAAACATACACATGTACACACACATGGACATACACCCCCCCCCCCCCCCCCCCCCCCCGCTTTCTCTCTTGCGCTTTCTTCGTTTTCTAGGTGTTCTTTCAGGCTTGTTAAGTAGTTCTTGAGGCTCGTTTCCCTGCCCCTCGGGTTTCTTAGTCAAGGGCTAAGTAGTCAAGTGCTAAGTAGTCACCTGCTTCGCTACCCCTATCTTTTTCTCTTGCCCTTTTCGTTTTGCTCTTTCTGTTTTTTTTTGTCTTTCTTTCTTTCTTGCTTGCTTTCTTTCTTTCTTGCTTTCTTTCTTTCTTTTCTAAGGCTTTTTTCGGTACCGACTGAGGTTCTGACCCGTAATTTGCCGCTCGCGCGGCAGACCTGCACGCCCTTACACCTCCTTTTGTTTTTCTCCTGCCCTCTTCGTTTTCCGTTTTTTTCTTTCCTTTCTTCTTCTAAGGCTTGTTAGGTGACTATTTAGGTTTAGCGCCGCAAAGCGGCCGTGTGTGTGTGTGTGTCACACTCTGTTTCCAAGAGTTTTGCTTTTCTGAAACCATGTTCGCAGGGTGCCATCCCCCTCACCAGTGGTGGATGGCCACCGAAGAGGCCACTGGTGAGGGCTGAAAACGTACCTGCGGAGCTGTTGCACAAGCTGTTCTACTTTCGGTTTGCTTCTCATGGTGGTTCTCATGCTATTCCCCTAAACCCTTTTTTATGCACGGCGTTGATTTAGCTTTCCGCAGTCACGCGCTAAACTTTTGTTAAAACACCTTCAACTCACTGGACCCAGCCGCCTTTCCGTTCCATCGCTCTTTTTGTCGTGGATTCTGATACTGGATGAACGAGAATCTGAGAATCTGACCGCTGGTCTTGGCCGGACTGCCACATCCAGCACCGCCAGAAATTCTTCAGCCTCAGTTGGTAGGAAGGCACAAGCCTGAAAATCTAAACTTATTCAAAGGCGAGAGATTGCAAAAATATAACACACATTACAGTCATGTGCCTTCTTCCTTCTTGGGTTCCCTGACACCCTGATCACCAATACTGTTCCTGCTGAGGTTGAGCTCGATCAGCGATTTGTTCCTGTCATTTCGATTTAGTTGGCTGTGTGCAGTTGATTGCTGTCCGATTACAAACCAGAAGCTCCAATCGCTTCCATTTCACTGATGTGGACCATGGAAGCTTTGATGAGAAAGTTCCCAGTTCTGGCAAGTTGAGCAAAGGTCCCACGCACAAACAGGACAGAAAGATCAAAGAGGGAGGGTTTTGGGTTCGAGTGGCGGACGGGCGGAATCACAGGATTCAGGAGGAATCCTGAAAAGCTGCAATTGTAGAGATTTCTGGAGACAAGCACATAAAGAGATTGCTATCTGCAAGTTGGAGCTTTGAAGAGAAAGTATCTATATATATACAAAAGCAAAGATTTCCAGAGATCACACCCAAAACCAAAGGATTTTTAGAGAAAACATCAGAAAACTATGGAAATGTGGTACATGTTCAACAGTATTGAGGTGGTACGGTTCTATTAGTGAAGTGGTGAAGTTGTTTGTTTCTGGTACCTTTAAACCACTTGTGAAGTGGTGTATTTCTAAAGGTGTTTAAGTCCAAAAGTGGCCTGAAAGTGGTCAGCGTCATAGTTCACCACAAATCACCGCTCCGCAATTCATGCACCACATCAACACAAGTGAGAAACCAACAAGGTATCGCATCATCACACTCCCCAATGTGAGAAATCAACATATAGTTGCTATATAGTTGCTATAGTTGTCCTTTTTCGTCCACCCACCGGCCGTGCCACAGCTTACCTGGTATGTCGGATAAACGCAAAAAATGATCCCAGTGCAGGGTTCAAAGGTGCGAGCTGTGTGTTTGACAAGTGGTTGCTCACTGAACACAGAGACAGAGTGACTTCGTGACCGGGCTTACGCCTTGAGACACCAGAGGCCAGCTGTTGTGCACCCCTGGCAGGGGGCGGGCTTCAAACAGTCAGAGAAAAAGTATCTACACTACTAAGTACCACAGTGTATATATAATGTATCAAAATAGGGAGACCTCTAGAAGAAGGAACATAGACTATTCATTGGTTGACACCCATGCCATATACGTTACAATCAAAACATGGTATCCACGACAGCAATCACCCCTTGTGATAGGCCCTTGCCTTGATCCAAAGCGATTGTCAGAAAGGTCAATCCTCGCCCATGCTTCAGAATGCAAAGCTAAACCGTTCAACGCGTTTGTCGTCAAGCATCTGAGCAAAGGGCTTTTTCAATACATTGTTGCTGTCCAGCACTGCGGCAATGGGATCCTTCCATTGAGAATACAGCATAGCAGCAGAGTAGACATATATATATATACACATTGTCAGCAAGGGCAGAAAGGTAAGAAGGAATTACATAGGTAGGTCAAGTTGAACAATACTGGATACTGTTGGTTGATGATGATTCCATGCTGCATTCATGCAGTCGAGATACAATACCCTCGTCTGTGATGCCGTTACTGCTCAACCTGTGTCTGATAGCCACAGCAAAGCAGCAATTTTGAACTTGCTGCCACGGGCGCTGGAAAGCTATGGATCTGGCACAAGCTCTGTCAGGGCTTGGTTTCGCATCAAGGCTCCTACAGTTGAATCAAGGTCTCTTTTACATGTAAATAGATAGCGATGGCCTCCAACTAATATACTAGCGATGGCCTCCAACCTAATTTAATAGCGATGGCCTCCAACTCAATAGCAATGGCCTCATGCTAATTCTGGATTTGGGGTGAAAATACACACACGATCCTGCAATCCAACTGGCGCCAGAATTGCCTTGGAAACAGAAACTGATTGCTCAGCCCTTTGAAGGTGCCTTTACTTTGTGTTCTTTTTCATTTCCTGTATGTATTTTGTCTGGCAGTTGTTTTGTGTACTTTGAGTCCAGATCCTATCTTTGCCCGCACAAGCCTCAAGGATGTGACCTGCAGGCAGCATATATCAGAATCAGAATACAAGTTCTGTAGAGCTCTGATACCTGCTGTCTCCATGAAGAACATGCAAACATGTGCAAAGTGTCATTTCTCAGCTTCTTGCTGCCCTGTCTCGCTTAATTGCGCCAGACTCAGTGGAGTGCTGACTACTGCACGAGAATAATCTGAAATCTTGACATCTGACGAAATCTGCAATTGCTGCCCTAGCAGGCTGAATGCTCAACCGACTGAACCCTCCCGACATCTCAACACTTTCCAGCTTACTGCCCCCCGGCTTGGCTCATGGTTGACAGAAAACAGCGAGAACGATGCCTTACATATTTTACTCTAGAATACATTCACATGTTTGCCTATCCTGTGATTGAGAGCAACGCAAACTCTTCCAGTTCTTGAAAGCCTGAAGCTACCACCTGCGGTCGAAAGACTATTCCGACAGTGATCTTTGCCAAAGCTGAGCTCAACAGTCAAACAGCATTTCAGGGCCAAACATGGGTGTCACTGAGGTCCAATTCAACGCCATGATTGCGAAAATCTGCCTGCTCGGACCAAGGTCAAGACAGGTTGTTGTAAGGCCCCTTGTGCAAGAGACTCTGCGCCAAAATACGACTTGAGCGCACTGAGAATGCTGCCAAACTTAGAACACCTTTCGGAAGCAGCTTTTCCCCCCAGGCTTCAACCTCAGACTGTCAATGGTTCAAGAGCATGATGCCCTCACAATGGAACTGCCGTTACAAAGGCCGTGACGCCTTCATCTGCATGGCCAGAGAGGTTGAAGTGCCCGAGGATGCTATACTGGGGCCCCAGGATGCTATACTGGGAATTGAGTGAACGTAACCATATGCTGCAGATCTTCTGTTGTCTCGCATTGCCGACAGCATGGCATATTGCCATGGAAAAGCTGCAAGCGTCATAACAGGCATCATCTTATTGATCTGCAAACAACAGCCTGTCCTTCTGCCAGTGACATGCCTGAACGCCAGCGTGCTGCAAGATGATGATGAAGATTTATCGTATGAGAGATCATGCCAACATCTGAAAGAGCAATCAATCGCACCAGATCCACCAAGCTTGAATCCAAGTCCTAGGCGAGTCACCAACCATCAGAAGAGGCAAACCTACTATGGTCTGCATTGACTCAGCCACCAGCAAACACAAGTCTTCTTTGCGGAACACTAGTCACCTTGGGGTTAGGCACGAAACAAACCCCTAGCTTCATCAAACTCTTGTTCGCCGGCTCACTTGCGTCTATGGTTGTTTCTAAACGCTGCCATTTTGACATAGCTTGGCCACTGACCTCTTCCTCTTGTTCCTGTGTCTAAACCAGATCTCAAAGTCTCGAAGCTTGAATTCAAGGCCAAAAATGCTGCAAATAATGTCCGATGTGTTGTAACAACTAGTCAAGAAAAAAGTTAGGGAACGAAGAGCGGAGTTCACAAAGGTATGTTAAAGTTTGAAAGATGTGAGAGACAGGGCAAGCAAAGTGGAGGCGCCACTGCCTACCCATCTTCACGGAAGGAGATCCAAATGATTCCAAATGAATCTTCATATGTGAGTTGTGACAACTGGAGAGGTCTAGAAGCTAGCAAGTGGATAATGCTCGAGGGGATGCCAAACAATGATGTACCACTATCTTGACGAAAATGCGGTTTTTTCTCATGTCCCGAGCATTTTGTTCAAGAAACAAAGTCCGCCAGCACCCATTGCAGCAGTCCTGGGGACTTTGATCCTGGTTGCCCGTTGTGTCCACTCCTGATGCGAGGTCACGATGCGCAAAGCAACCTAGTAACTGTAACTAGTAGCCAGTGTAGCCGGTAGAAAAGAAATTGTTCTTGCTTCTAGCGCCGGTTCCCAGCACTAGTAGTTTGAGTCAGTTACAAAACTGCAAGGACGCAGGCGACTAAGACTTTGCTGGTCCAGCCTCGACCTTGTGGTTCTCGGACTTGTTGCCCTTGTCCCACCATGCTGCCAGACGTTGGTCCTGCTACCTGTTTTCTCACAGCCGTGCCAGCTGCATCCACACGTCATGTGTAAAAGGCATCTAAGCAAGCAACTCTTTGCTCGGATGAGACCTGGGCGTGGGGCACGGAGACGTGGCGGACTAGCGGTGAGGATGATGAGGCAAGGAACACAGAGGCTTGGCCAGAGATGCACACGCAATAGGCACAGAACAGGAGACAGATAGGCAGATGGATGGATGGATGGATAGATGGATGGACCAAAGCTACTTCAAATCTGGCCATGCTGTAATATCCGCCAACCCCGGCAAAGGTAGGGGGAGCGCGTCGGAGAAATTCCCTCTGCGGAGCCATACGTCCTATAGACCATGGAATAGGACTGGGGGGTGTCTGTGGATTGCACGGTGGTGTCCGTGAACGCGTTCGCTCGGCGCTCTCCCGCGACTCCACTGGCACGCCGTATTCCGATGGGACAACGTGCCACGCAGACCTGGTGTTATTAAAGCCTTGCGATATTTCCAGGCTCGTGTTCTATAAAACGGTCCGGTATAAGGACCGAAAATGCTTTTGAAAAACAACCAAACTCCCAGAAGTCGTCCTCAAACTCATAGCCCAATTCATTCAAGTCATTGCCCAACTCATTCAGGTCAAAGCCACTGCTCGTCTTCGCGTATATTTTTAGGTTGCACTTTGGCACACGGTCCCCTAAGCGTGAACGAAGCTATAAAACCAAAAAGGCGTTCGAAAACGACGACGCGCTTGTTTTTTGTCGTGCCGGATACTTGTTTTATCTGGCCATGAATTTGCTTCATCGAATATGCGCGCGCATATACTATATGCCTCCTTATATATACTGGGAATGGGGTCGGGTGATGAGAGGATGGGAAAGATAAGCACGAGGCAGGGATAGACCAGGGATCTAGAGGAAAGCCTTTGAAAAGAACACCTTTTATATAGCGCTTGTTTATATAGAAGTGATCATTCTGAGAGATCCAGATGTAAGCTTTTGAAATGACAACGTTTTTGTACAAAGCTTTCCAAACAGAAGGGACTATTCTCCATTGTGATCGTTCCCAGAGTTCCAAAGGCAAGCTTTCGAAATGAAAGTTGTTGTATCAGTTTTTTTGTGCAGAAGTAATCATTGCCAGAGATGCAAGGGAAGGTTTTGAAATGATTTTTTGCAAACGCTGTTTAATATAGAAACGCTCATCCCAGAGATCTAAAAGCTATTTTACAAGGATCCTATATTGGCAATTCAGTTTTTCCAGAGACATCTATTTTCACAGATCATTGGCCGTTGGCTTAAAGGTACCAGTTAACCTATAGAAACACTAAGTGTTTTCATATCTGTTTTCCCACAGATCCAAAGGAAAGCTTTTGAAACAAACGTTTTTTGTTGTCTGCGGGGGTTCGTCGGGGGGGCGCTGAGCTATGGGCACGCCCCCTACGAACCCCGAACATATTGTTTGCATTGGTGTTTATAGAAAAATTGTGTATACACACCTACTTAAGTATATTGCACCGCATTTATGTTTACACATACTTGTCATCAATTTCTCTGTCCATTGTCTATGTTTTCTTCTTATAGTTACCAAAACCAAAAAACAAAAAAACGAAACTCTGAGGAGAATCTTTGGCTTTGACCTGAAAGATGTCTTTTTGGTTTTCATTGAACTTTTGGATACTCTTCGAGTCAATTGTCTGCGTCGCACAAGGGCAACACCAAAAATCGTCGGTAATTTTTGTTGGGGGAGCTAGCGTGTATATACAAATATCTATATATATATATATATTATAGAGAGAGTGAGACAGATGTTCTTCGCTCTAGCCACGACTCCAACCACTTGCGTGCCCCTCTGCGCGACACCTTCAAAGTAGGTATTGCCTGGGCACCTCTACGTAGGTGAGCTCCACAAGGAAGCCAGCGCGCCTGCTGAATGAGCGGACAATTCTTGCAGGTCCACCATCACATCAGCAAACAGCCCGCAAGCACAGTTGGAACATGCACTCTGTCTTGTTTTGCAACAACGCGCTGAAAGCATCTTTCTGCTGGCGATCCACTGTTCCACTGTTGATTGCCATAAAGCCCGCAAGACTAGGAAAAGTCTTTGACGCGGAAATCACCTTTCGGAATGCTGTGGACATCGCTTCTATCTGTGGGATCCAAGAACTTCCCCCGCTCTTCTTGACCTTCAGCAGCTTGAGGCCCAGCTTGGTCGCAGGCCCGGCTTTGGCATCTATCACCGCACGGTCCCGCACATCCAACGCTGCATCAATGCTCCTCAAGCCGGAGATGACATGTGCGCACCACCCCGCCAAAAGGCGGAGTTTTTTCCGCAGAAGCTCGACGCAGTCCACCTGCAGCTCTTCCAACAGCTCTGCGTTCACTCGATTGACTACCCGCGCAATAAGCCTTGAGGCCTTGCTTGTTTCTATGTGAGCTTTGCTTTTGGTTCCTAATTTCTATATAATGCAACATAGAGGCTGCTTCGATTCCTATGACGATGGATTGTCCACGCTGTCTCCAAGTAACGAAAGTCCCGTACCAAGTCATCAATGAGCTGGTGGTGTCTTAAGCACTCCTAAGCACAACACGCGACTCGCTTCGAGCTCTTCGATTCGACAAAGACAGTGGGAGCCTAAATCATAGGCACCAACATGAAAACCTAAAAAAACACTTGCGAACATCAAGGCCAGAATCTGGTCCGTGTTCAATCTCTGCTTCCTGTTGGTTGAGAAGGACAACAACAACAACAACAACAACAACACAGCAACAACAACAACAACAACACAGCAACAACAACAACAACAACTACAACTACAACTACAACTACAACTACAACAACTACAACAACAACAACCACAACCACAGCCACAACCACAACCACAACCACAACCACAACCACCACAACCACAACCACCACAACCACAACCACAACCACAACCAACAGCAACAGCAACAACAACGCCCCTCCACCTGCTTTCCCCTGGCACCTGCCACTGAACAGCCTGCTGGCCCGCTGTTGGGCGTAAGCCCCTGAAATTATGGGCTAAGCCACTGAGGTTAAGACCAAGGGTGGCAGGTCATCATCATCTGGATCTCCCCTCATGAAGAGCAGGGTAAGCTTCCAAACTTGCCAGGCCAAAATTGACAGGCAATCAAAGCGCCAAGGTTGCAGCACTCCGCTGAACAAGGCTCCGTAGTCAAGACCATCCCGACCATCCTTGTCAGCCCTTCCAAGAGACACTTGTATCAGCTTGGTGATAGTGCTTTCACAAGAGTGCTCAAATGCAATTCCAAACAATGATAGAGACTGGAAGGCCTTGCATTCGCAGTGGAACCTGCATTGGACTCTGCCTCAAGGTCTAGAGTGTTCTCGGTTCAAGAAGCATTTCGCAATATTTGGCACGTGCTTTTAGAAATGAGCTCGGCACTCCTGGTAGCCTGCCAGCAATTGTATATAAAGTGTTTGAAGATGAAAGCAAAGGCATTGCATCGTGAAACTAGACGACGAGTGGCCCGAAAGCATTTTTCATCACGTAGGAAATCAGAGTGCGAGTTATCCAGTAAGTGTGTAGTGAGAAGTGTTAAGTCGAGTGAGTTGAGGTAGTGTGTGGGTTTCTGTGCGTGTGTCTATGTCCGTGTGGAAACGAGTCTGCGTATGTGTGCGCTCGTGGAAGTTGAGGGAGTGTGTGGGTGTCTGTGTGCGATGCGGCCTCCCAAACCCCCCACCAGCGGCCAAGCGGTGACAGCCCAGCTCATCGTCGTGAGCATTTGGGCTGCTGGTAAGGGGACAATGGCAGCCAGCGTGCTGGCTTACCCACTTCAACTATGATGG
>CAXAMN010008668.1:1370499-1391155 GCA_963970005.1 Durusdinium trenchii
CAGCCGGCAAATCGCACTCTCGCCTGCATTTCGCGCACTCGACACGCACGATCTCCGCAGAGGGTTGAGCGCGCAGCCGGCAAATCGCACTCTCGCCTGCATTTCGCGCACTCGACACGCACGATCTCCGCAGAGGGTTGCGCGCGGACCGGACAAATCGCACTCTCGCCTGCATTTCGCGCACTCCACACGCACGATCTCCGCAGAGGGTTGCACTTTCGGTTGACGCTGTTCGTCCCACACTCCGCCTTTAAGAGAGAATTTATAAAGTGGGGAAATGTTTTTTCATTAGGACATCTCCCGTGCTACTTTTCCATATTTTCCATACTCACACTTGCTTGCATACTCACACTTGCATACTTTGACCCTGGCATACTTCGCACTTGGATGCTTTCGCTCTTCCAGTGTGTGTGTGTGTGTGTCAGTGTGAGTGTCGAAGTGTAAGTGTGTCAGTGTGAGTGTCGAAGTGTAAGTGTCGAAGTGTCAGTGTTCAAAGGATTTTCCGGAAGAACCCTTCGCAATGCTTTCGGGAAAAAATGCATGCTGGTGCTGTGTGCTTTGTGGGGGCCGTTGAGGACAAGAGCTGTCCATATCCTAACTGGTTGTTACAATCATCGAAGTCTCCCTAGAATCAAGAAGCTTGAATGAGGAAGACAAGGTGAGATGAGGTGCAAAATCGAAGGATACAATTGAGAGAGTTGCAATGAACAAGTTTCACCAAGTGAACGGAAGCGGAAGCAAAAATTGGCCTCTTGTAAAGCTGATCCCAATCAGGGCCTTGGTGGATCTTGGATCAAAAAGTGGTGATTTGAAAAGCTTGGGCTCAAACCCACAGCGTTGCCAGGCCTCTGTAGCAAGATTGCGCAAGTACCGATGGCCATTGCATGGCATTGCACTTGAAGTGGGAGCGCCTCCAATCTTCCTCTTGGGAAAATGTCGGTGCCTGGCCGAGAGTCCAAAGCCCGATGTTCTTTCAGTCCAGTTATGTGCAGCTCAGCTAAAAAAGCTAGAAACCAAAATGGTGCAACTTACAGTGCAACTCACACCTTTGGCTCGTCCAGGCCATCGAAGAGACTTTCCCACTCCGGCCTGAGCGTTCCCAATTGTGTGATGCGTTTTAACAGCCGAAGATGTACAGTAAACGAATAATATTCAATTCAATCGGTGGAGTCCCTCAATCCCTCCAAGCCTTGCGGCACTTGGCTCAATGCCTCGTCTTCAGACTTTTTAAATTCAACAAATGTGAATAGCAATGGCCTCCAATCTATATAGTAGCAAAAGGAATCTCCAACCTAACAGCGATGGCCTCCATCCTAATAGCAATGGCCTCCAACCTATCAGCGGCACTTAGCTGGTGGTCCCTTTTTGACATCAATCACTCCATCCCTTCGAGCGTGTGGTCCAGCAGTCGGCCACTCGCTACTTATCACAAGCACTATCTGATTGGCAGCGACTGAAGTCTAATGATTTATCAGGTTTTCTCTCTAACTGAAGACCTTGCTAGGCGCCTCCAAGGTAGCCATCCTCAAGCTCGCCCTGGAAATCACCAAATCTGGAAGGTACATGGTGGTCTAAGGCCAGCTAGGAGTTTGGCGCTTTTCTCACGAGCCCCTGTAGTCTTTCCTGCAGCTCACGTCCATTTTCCCGCATGCTTTCAAGAAACATCAGGAAACTAAGAAGCACACCAGGAGCTGCAGACAAACGCCTGAGCTGCAACAAAGTGGAGAGCGGAATCGTGGAAAGCCACTAAACTCGGTAACCTAGCCAGACCTAGTCTCACCTACAAGTATGACCTATGGCCTCTACTATGCCCCTTTTCAACTTTTCCGAGTTCGAAGCCCGTAGTCTGCAGAGCTGGGAACCGATTCAAGACCATCAGGACCAAGGACTTTCTGCCTTGGCTGCCCACCGGAGAGGAAACAAGCTATGCTTTTCTACTGATACATAAGCACACCATACATTGACATACATCCAATATCATCCAATGATCACCATGATGCATCCCATGTTCCAAGATGCGTACAAAGTACTGGTCATTGAATAAGATCGTGGTTCAGAGTTGTCACCACCTGGCCTGCGATGCCAGCAAAGAATCGCCAAACACCACAATGCTGGTTGTTTGAAGCTGATGAACAGTTAAACTGAATCAAACTGAGCAGTTCCTTCATGTCCCTTACTCAATGTCATCTTGGAAAACAGACTGAATGTGTCAACTGGCAGAATCCCAAAGTCTTGCGGCCCCAAAAAAAGTGAAAAAGAACGCAAAAACATCTTCAATGCATGGAACGTCTTCAATTCACCCAACGGACATTCGTTTCGTCGTTTCGTACATGACACGCAGGAAGCAAAACGATGAGGCAAAGAATATTACCGTGTATATCAATATTCAATATGTCCATGCGTATAATATCCCAAGAATGTACAATGAAAAAGTTAAGAATACGCAGACCAGACGTCGCCGCGGCGCCGTTGGACAGCAGCCAATATGTATGAAGAATATTGAAGAATGCGATAGAAGAAACCCAGCAAGATTTGACTCCGGATGCTTTGGTGCAAAAGCTTCTCAGTGTCATGTTCATGTTGTACGACTCATGCTCACAATCTTTCGTTAAAAGGGGTCCGTCTCAATGTATGGGGAGCATTCTCCTTTGTGCTCGGTGAACAGTTTATTGCTTACTGAGGACTTGCCTTCAAGTGCTGGAATCGTCATCGCTTGATGAAAAGCCAACAACAGTGTGTATGACTCTGTATGTTCCCGCCTGTCTCCAGCCAGGGACGGCAGGATAGAGGTTCCTGTGTACGTCTCTGATCGTCCGGTCTTTCTGATTTAAGGACTGTCATCTTCCAAGACTTAAAAACAATAAGCTAGTAGAAACAAGTGCATCGCTTCTAGTAACAAGTGCCTTACTAGCGGTAAAAAGAAGTTACACTTCCTGGCGGTGGCCGGAAGCGGCTCCCTGCCACTGCAGCTCCACCTGAATGCAGAAGGCATGGCACTTGGCCCTTTGGCCGGGCCTCTTTTAGTACCGGAAGGTCTTCTGGGCCAAGCACCATCTGGAACAACAATATTCCCGCCAGTTGCAGCCTCAGGAGGACAGGAACCTGCTTTCGCTTCTTTAAGCTTCTTTGAGGCTCTAAGCCAAAAGCACTGGCAAACCTTAGCCATGCTTTTGCAAAAACAATACAAGCGAAACAGGGCTAGGGTGCAATTTTGTTGAGGCACGTATCTGGCGTGCTGCTCTTGCCTCAAAAAAGCTCAGAAACATGGAAGTGATTTAAAACTTGCTCAATTAGTGTGTTTAAAGTAATTACATATGTTCAGACTTCTATGAAGGTTGAATCCTCCACACCTCTTCCTTGTTTTCTGTGTTGTTCTCTCCTCTCTCGTGTCTCTCTGATCCCATTTTGTCTTCGTCTCTGTATGGAGCAAACCCGCTGGGCAAATCTAAACGAGTATAGCATTGTATAGCTGCGTGATGTTCATGTTGCATTGCACATTCATATCATAGACCCGAACCCAGCATTATGTTCCCGGCCTTTCACTGTTGGCCTCCACCCAGGGGGTGGAGCTCCAGATCCGCGGGCCATACTATAAAATATGGTGCCTCTTCATGATCTTTCAAGCGTGAGTGTCACCTGGTTTCACCTCCATGTTATCTGCCTGCGTGGCTCCTGTTGATCCAACTCCAATATGCCTCCTGTTGATCCACTGGATTTGATCCTTGTTCTTCATGTCCCGCCAATGGCAGCCAATCAAGGGTAAAATACTACCAGCTGAGCTCGGCGAAGGCGCCGAAGGGACGTCTTGTCAGCCCCGGTCGGGTCTTCTTCGTCTGTTCGTTCTTGTAAGGAGCCAGGAACATAGGGTAGCAAAGGAGAAGACCTAAGGTTATCGAGTAAGACTATGGAAGTCTGTGTTCTTGTAAAGGAGCATAAAAAGGCAATGTTCTTGTAGGTAGGGGGGAAAGGAAAGTCTCATGCTGAGGCATTGAGGCTGACTTCCCTGTCGGATCTTTGTCTGTTTGGCAGCTCGGAGCTCTTTTGTTTCGCAGCTTTTGACTTGGATCACTCAGGCTTCCTCATCCTGGATACCCAGCTCCAAGAGGAACAAACAGCATCAAATAATGGAATACATTGCAGCGTCTATGAAGACAAATAAAGCACGCCATAGTAAAGAAAGTGGTACCTAGCCTCGTCCGCTCTCACAATCCTTCCACTCTCCAGCATCTTCACGGCGGTTTCTGGTTGATCAGTGCCAACCTGACACATCAATATGGCCTTGTTGCTCAATGTTGCTGAACAGCTTCCAATGCTCTTCTCCCTCACTCATCTAGCTCATTTCATCTCATCTGCACCAATCTAAGCCACAAAAAGTGCAGCAACTGGGCGCTCGGCCTTGAACTCATTGGTGCTGAGCCAACGAGCATCGATGGGCAGGCTGCCAACATCCGATAGTCGAATGCACCTGGTTGCTCCAGCCCAAGTCCAATATTAATGAACTTGCTGCCCCCTCCTACTTGCTAGTCACTCTTTGTCACAAGGCCACGGTGCCGGTGCAGGAGGTCCTACTTACAGTTTGAGTAGAATACTCAAGGCGCTCAAGACCAAACCAGCAACAATCGATTCACACTCCCCTGAGCATCCCTGCGCTCTCTCCCTCTGCCCCTCTCTCTCTCTCTCTCTCTCTCTCTTGGAGGCCTTCCGCCATTCATTTCGATCTTCTCGCGAGCTGCTGGCTCAAACGCATGTGCGTAGACCTGGCAAGCGTCACGCTTCCCCACATGTCGGACATCAAAATGATTCATCGTATGAGAAAGCTTAACAAGCTTAGTACCAAAGAATGTGTGCCCAACTGCTCTCATAGCTCCGGGTTGGGTATCTGGCTGTCAAGTTCTTCGCTGTCAACTCCTGGTCTTTGGCGTTGTCAAACCGATGGCAGTGGGAAACAGTGGGAAATGATGGGAAATTTAGGATATGTCTGCATGCCATCTGCATCTCCCTATTGAACAAAGGTCAAGTGTCCTCCGCGTCTGTGGCCTTGACTTTGACCTTGGCAAGTGACACTCCTGCTGCAAATGGTCAAGTAATTAGTGACTGGCTTGACATTCCAAAGATTAGCTCCCTGCCCTGTCAAACTTCTTACGAGGAGGTACCGGAAAGCCACGAACGAAGAGGTCCATGTAATCAACCTTCGGTCTCAAACTACACGAACCGGTTGGTACATGTTGATACAATCTACAGTACATTAATGTACATTAATGGGTGAAACCCCCGCCACGACACAACAGACATGCTGCTGGCAGCTGTTTTAACCACCCAGATTGTCAGATGCGAAGCTCTTTTGCCGGAGCAATCTTTGAACATCTTTGAATACTGTCCCATGTGTTATGTGGCCTTTGCATGTCGAACTCAACCTGAAACACTCTGTAGATCATTTGACATGGTTCAACGTGATTCTGAACCTGGTGAAGCTGGTTTTGCAACCTCTTCTTCACAGGGAGTTCAAAAAGGCATGAGCAATCCTCGAGACTGCAGTTGTTTCTTAAAGTATCTTAAAGTGTCAAGTGCCAAAAGAGCGAGAAAAAAAAACCTGCACCTCGGACCGCCACAAAAAGAGCTGGTGGTCAGGCTGCTTGAGACTTCCGCAAAACAGCGTCTTTGCTTCCGGCTCAATGCTGCGGATCGCAGGTAAGCAAAACATATGAATCCTGCCTCGTCTCCATCTTCACACAGGTTCAGCACCTTGTTGGCATGAAACCATGTGTTTAGCATAGTTTTGCAGGGCAATTTCCCTACTGCCAATGTACCTCTCCTGCGTTGCTTCGCAAACAACAAAGACGTGTCTGTCTGTGCTCCGGACTTGCACTGTGATTGGCGTATAAGGGTCTTGCTTCATGGAGTCGCGTTGCTGGCAGGAGGGATTCGAGAAAGGTCGTTGCAATTAATGCAATATGTGGCAAAGATATCCTGCTGAGAAACTTCACATCAACTTGGCCGTGGGACAGCTTGGGTCAACTTTGGCGTCTTGAGGTGCAAGGGCTTCTGATTGCCCTGGGAAATCTCCGATGCGTTGTCCATCCAGTGCACACACTCGGGATAAAGTAAGTACGGTCTGAGTTTGAATGCCACATGTCATGCGGTAGCCTAGCTTAGGTGAAAATGCCTTAATAAACCAAGGAAAATGCAAGCCGGTCTAATCATCAGCAAGTTTAAGTTCAACTTCACGAACTCCAAACTTCACAAGCCCTTGAAGCTTCAGTGTATCACAAAAACATGGGGGATGCGTTCAAAGGGTGCCCCCTCAACCCCCCTTGCAATCGGTTTAATTGATTCTGAGGGGTGTGAGGCAGGTTGCTGATAATGATTCTGACCGTCGTCCACGGTCAGAACATATAGTTACTTTCTAGTTTTTCAGTGGCGCCCTAGGGTTTTTTTCCCAAGAGGTGCTTGTTATATATAAAATCCTTTGGACCAACGTGCGTCAAGGGGTTGGGAACCAAGGAAAAAACAAGGAGTCCGGGCTGATCAAATGCTTAATTAAATCCTGGGTATCTACCTTAGCTGGTCCCTCCAGTGCCCTCCCAAACGCACTCAAGCAGCGAGCATATTTATTGCATAAAACAAAACCCCCTACGTGACCGTTTAAAATTGTGCGCCGGGCTTCGGTACAAAGGTAAGAGAAAATCAAAATGACCGAAGACTCAAAATGTTCCCGAAGTCTTCCGGAAATTGGAGGTTTTGCAACGAAATTTCTTGAAAATTTGCAGGTTTCGTGCCTTCCGAAACCATTAAATTTTGGGAAAATTTTGAGCGACGTACCACTAGGCGATTCGGTGACGTACCATTAGGCAATTCGAAAACTGTCCACGAAAAGCGTCCTCTCCAGTATCTCTAAAATCCTAGCCCAACCCCAGTCTCTACACCTACAGCTTTAGTAAAATCCTGTAGTCTAACGTGTTTTTGGAATCCTGGCGCCTAACCTTGAGCAAAAGGATGTCAAAAAAGCCTCATTTCTGCTGTAATTTCCTGGGGCCCTACCTGATTTCCATTTTTTAGAGCTTTTCTGAACTTTTTTTGTTTCTGAAATCTGGTGGTCTACCCCTAGGATTTCAGTATGGCGCAACCAAGGGGGACCTTTATATAATTGAAAACCAATCAATGCAAACACAAGGTGGAAAAGCCAAAAGTCTCCCTATGATTCCAAGGGTTACACACACATACTATATAACAGACTGCAAACTATTACTGAATGCAATAGAACAATGAAAACACACACACAAGCAAACATAGCAATCAAACATGATCACGTCTTTAGAGTTACACAACTCAGCTGTATTATACATGTGTCATCATTTGTTTGCCTGTAAATTCATGCTGTAGATTCTGTGGAAATGGTTTTGGGCGCTATGTTGGTGGCTTTAGATCGAAAGAAAGTCGTGCTCACGGCCTCATAGCCAGGATTAATTGTTCGTCGTCCGCGCTTGTGAGCACCGTTCTTCGTGCAGCCGTGGCCTTAAACAAAGTGCTTTTGGCTCCAGCAAAGTTCCTCGAATTTCCTGCGAATACAAGGAACGTGCCACAGGTTCGACCATGATGCCCGTACTTTCCACGACCACGCTGAATCCTGCAAACACGAGAAAGAGTTGAAAACAAAAGCTGGAGCAGCTTTCAATTGGCCTTCAATCATCTTCAATCCACCAGTCATCCCCGTCCTTTTCTTCAAGGATCCAGGTGCATGAATCAAATTGTGGACACATAGTTCGAACTCATCGACGTCATGACCTTATGTTCGCCGCCCATTGGGCGATTTCAGGACCTGATACCCAACGATCACCTTTTTCGCGTCTGTCAATGCATCCAGTCTTTGGGTCCCTTGCGGAAAAGCTCTTCACCCCGGCGCCTGGTTCGTCACGAAATTTGCACTAGGAACCACAAGCTACTAGTAGCTATTTGTTACTAGTAGCGATGCCCAGGTTCCTAGTAGCTTCTTGCTCCTAGTAGTAAGGCCAGGAGCCCCTAGTAGCTTCTTGTTACTACCTTTTCGTTCTTTGTTCGTACATTTGAGATCGCTTAAGTCCGTTCCCTGACATAACAAAGCGTGTATGCAATATTATATATTGCACACACATGATATTGCAACTAAGCTCATGTATATATAATTATATAAATGCATTATATAAATAATATGCAAAAAAAAATTAGATGTTTACTGCAAAAGCATGCAAAGGCCTGTGATTCAACTTCACAAGACTGCATCGTCCTGCCTCGACTCTCGGCGCCTACTCTCGAAAATACGGGCTCCACCTCTTTTCGGTCCATCAAACCCGTTGTTGCGGATCCACCAAACTTGTGCCTGGGAAGAAGACGTTCACTTTTTCGACAAGAACATGAAAACGCTCCTATGCCCCTGTATATGGCCCCGCCTTCATGCCCATGCTTGCCACACCTGAGGCCAAAAGCAAAGAACATGGAAACAATTGGAAACATGTGCCAAAAAAAGATAAAAAAAGTGGTGTCCCAATTCGACGTACCCATCGACCTGAAGCAACTGGTTGCGGTTGTGGAGTCACCTGCGACAGACATGTGAGATGGAGTCACCTGCCTGACTGGGGTGGCAATCATGGGGTTTTGCATGGCCTCGTAGGCTGATGGCGAGAGGATGTAGGAAGAAGCACATGATGTGCCCATGAAGCCACCTCAAGGAAGCATGCAAGCATGGCTGCATGGCTGGAGCTTTGCAAAGTCTTGTCGAAAAAGCCTTTGCATGTCAAATGTCCATGTTCTTCACTTTGCGCTTTGACAAGACCAGGTTCACATAAGTTCAGCACTGCTGCTGCTGGAGAAAGCATTGCCTGCGTGAAGTCATTACAATCCCACTTCGGTTGTTCCATGCACAGCCTGAAGCAGTATGAAGCAATCAGTTCCTGTTGACCAATCTTGTCTTTCTCATTTCCCCTCTAAGGATGGTGCACTCCACTCCTCGTTTTCGGCGCATGCTGCGGACCGCAAGGCCACTGGCAGCGAGCAACCCGAAGACCTTGTGAAAGACATGTCAGGAGCCCCCAGTAGCGTCTTTGCTCCTACTTGGGACATGTCTTGCTCCGAGGTCCCAACTACTCCGCACATCGAGCCACCAGCGCTGAGGCCATTACCTGGGTAGAAGCGTGTTAAAACCTCGCAGCTGCTTGGCAAATCATGGCTGCATTGCCGCCTGCTGCATGTGCAGCACTTCCAGCCCCAACCTCACTAAGACTCGAGCGGTGTTGACTTGAGATGGCGAAGAGAATAATCGCAGAAGTTTCTCAATCCAAACAAATAAGTGTTCGGCTGGCTCGGAGATTCGTGGTGGCGAGAGTGTCTGATCAAGCAAGGTGTTGTAAAAGCATAGCCACTGACACATTCATATGTTTGACTTCCAAACTATGAAGTGCCCATCCTGTTGGGAAGCTAAATTTATTTACAGTATTAGGAAAGGGACAAAAAAGGTCTAAAGATCGCAAGAAAACAACCAAGAATTGGCAGCTTTGTCTGGCAGCCCTAGCCCAGACCTGGCCTTAGGTACTTGACCAACCGTAAAGGCCGAAAGTGATCTTGCTGCGAAGAGGGCGGCACAAACCACGCAGGCCACCTAGCAATCACACTCGGAAAGCTCAAAAAGGTATTGGAGCTCACTGGGCGCCTTCAATGCCATGATCTCAACCTGATCAAGCTGACGTTCGTGAATCAAAGCCAGCTTTCGTGAAAACCATCAAAGGCATTCACAAGCCAGAACATAAGACCTGAAGCAGCCTGAAGCATTCTAAAGTGTCCTGAAGACCCGTTCTATGCTCATTATCTTCTACAAAGTTGGCGGCCTAAAGGGGCAGGCGGCTCCTGCACCGCTCTGGCCACTTGAACCAAGTGTTCGAGCCAACAACCGCGCCGCAGTGTCTTGTTCTTGCGCTGCACGGCCTGCTGCATGACTGTCTTGCACTCAATTCTGGAAGGATAAGCCGAATTCTCTATCTGAGTTAGAAAGTCCATGAAAGTCCAAACCCATCAAACAAACTTGATACACATATCTTTTGTTGCGCTCTCTTTGAAGCGTGTGACAGCCAGCCAAACAACTGAATGTCCTATGATTCTAACATGGTCCCTGCTTTGCAAGTCCATGATACCAAGATTGTGTGGATCAGTACGCATTCAGCAGCACGATCCTGAGCGACAGTTAGGGGAACATGGGAACAGCCGAGCTAAGCCTTTAAATGCCTTGGTGTCCGGCCTGCTCCCACCGTTTAAGCGTGCTTGATTTCCAAGCATGGACCCCTTGCGGCACGAAGCTTGAACAGGCAAACAGTGCCAGGAGCACCTAACCTAATAGCTTCTTGTTCCTAGTAGTAAGGCACTTGTTACTAGTAGCTTATTGTTTCTAATGCTGGGAAAACGGAATGACACCAATGTGCATGTAGTGGTGCGCTGGCCTTCCGCCGCCCACCAATCAAACCCATCAGCTCCTGCGTGAGGTATCGCTATGTGTCCCTAGTGTCACTCACTGTGTAGTCTCGCGACTCGGTTGCCACCCCAACTAGTAATAACTGGATCGCTTGTAGTAACAAGTGCATTACTACTAGTAGCAAATAGCTACTAGTAGAGTAAAGCCGCACAAGTCCTGAGATCCTGCAGTCCCAAGCAAGTTGTAGCAAATGTCAAGGTGCTTCATGCCTCCGTAAAACTGTTTGTGACACGGCGCATCCTCAAGCTCTGGTTACCGTCTGATATGGCCAAAGAAACGCAGGGCACGTTTGATTCGTTTGAGTCTCATGGTTGCTCGATTTGGTTCTGAGATTTTGGCTTACACTTTCACGATGAAGGGTTATGTCCAGCACCTAGCAGCAGTCGCAAAACTCACCATCAGCGCCCCCATGTCCTGAAACGAACATATATACCATTATATCGTTGATCTACTAGCTGCTGAGCCTCTCCAACAGTCAATTCCAAAATCATGTCTTCCGGTTCCGTCTTGCCATTCACCTCTGAGATCCTTCCGGTCACAAAAACGAACTTACAACAAACACAAAGGACAATATTAGGACATCAAAAGACTCTAGGAAGTCGTGCTTGATCTTTCGACGACTACGCGTAGAAAGGTGTATCTTTCTAGCTCCTGTCGCCGACGAAGACTGCTTCGCTTGGATTCTTCTCGTTGTGCCGCTCAACCCAGCCCTTAGAGAGTTGGCTCATACTGAGAATCGTTTACCATGCGAGCTTAGAGCAAGACCATGAACTCCAAACCTGTCACCTGCGTGGCATGTGCACGAAGTCACAAAGTCTGCTTCTTCAGAAAGCGCTGTAAAGGTCTGCACCTCTTCCCTGGAAATGACTAGAGTTCTTCTTTGAGAAACACATTGTGTACGTCTTCACTTTGCATCTTCAATATATCTCTGGGAGACACCTTCGACAGAGTTGTTTATGTTTGGGAAGTCAACTATAGGCTACCGTTGGACAGGCTCGCATGTGTGCAAAAGGGAGAATCGCTCAAAACCTAATTGAAAACCAAAAGAAATCTGACAGTCTCTGTCTCTGACGGTCTTGCAATCAGTACATCCCAATTGCTGGTCTTTCTGGGCTGCCAGCTGTCATGCCATCTAAAACAAAACCGTGCTTGGTCCCAGGAAGCCTGTGGCATCATACAGCATCATGGCAGTCTTCAGGATCAATTGGTAAGCGTATTTTACGTCCCACCTCTTGATTTGAATCTGCAACCTAGCATCGGTCCTTACAAAGTTTGTTCAGCAAAGCGACAACGTTGAACTCCAATACCAGACTGTTCATTGTTCAATCCAACTTAATTGACATAACTATTCAACATAGGTGACAGCGGCAAGTCAAATCAAGGCTCTCGAGAAATCTATCCAGTACGGCTCGAGCTCCAGCAACCTTGTGATGTTGGTCCAGCGAACAGGACACAGGAGAGTGGTGTCAAAGCCAAACATCAATAACATGGTCCATCTGTTGTTTGTCGATTGCTTGTGTTTCTTGAGCAGCAACATGGTGTTCTCTTTTTCATCAATCGTCAATGAGCTGTGTTTTTTGTCCAAATTAGGCAAGCTGGAGACTCGCAGGCGATTGTGCGAAATGTTCAGCTTCTGCAGTCTGCCCTGGAACCAAGAAACCAGCTCCGTGCGATGTACATGCACTAAATAAATGCCATGAAATAGTCCATGCCACTGAAAGGCTCGGGTTGTCCGGGATCCGGTTGTTAGTCCCTTTGTTGGTGGTCAACCAATCTGGGATTCGTCGGATTTCTTTTGATGCGGGAATGCAAAAGCCATTCACATTCCGAAAATAAGACTGCTCTATTTGAGTAGACTGTATCTGCATTGCTAAATGTTTTCTTCAGTGGAATTCAGTGGGAAGTGCACAGTAGATCTATCAGAATTAGAATCCTTTCTTGACATGATTTCCCATCGTGGCTGTCTGCTGGAAGAACTCTCACTTGGCACCCAAAGGGAGCAACCCTAATGTTGGCAGCACAAACGACCTTGCAAAATGATGTTGCTGGTGGCTAAGATCGTACAAGTAAGATCGTACAAGTACTGGGCCCAAAAGCTTGCAGTGGCGGCTATGATATGCAGAAACACGGCAGTGGATGCCATCGTCGTGCTGCGGTTCAGAATAGATTTCCTTGTATACCTTAATATGTGGCATTGAAGTTCCGTGTGTGTGTGTACATATATATATATATTATATTGGAATCAAAGGTGGTCACCTATTGGTGTTAAAATGCAGGGGGCCATCCCTCTCACCATTGGTGGATGGCCAACAAAGAGGCCAATGGTGAGAGCTGTAAACGTAATTACCTGCATTTTCCGATTGAACACCGGCACTCGACATGAAACTACGGAAGCTGAGTCAACCTAATAGCGATGGCCTCCAACCTATCTCTCCCCGTTTTACTCAGGCAATCTTTTCACTTAGGCTGGCGGGTGGCAAACCGCAATCAGCTCTGTACGCATTTGCGGAGTGTGTTTTTGTGTGTTACAAAGGCACTAGACAAGTGCAATACCAAGCAAATGATAGGTCTTTGCATCTGTTACCACATGTCACCACTTAATGCAGGAGTTTGGTTCACTGGCGCTGCAATTGGTTGCGTACGTGTTCTGAAACAATGTCATGGAGAACCTGGAAGCGGAGTGTATCAGATCTTTCTAATGCCAGCTGCACTGGCTGTTTTGTTCTGGGGTGGCCTTGTGAACCAAGTAAGACAGGGAAAATGTCTGTATCGGTCCGTCGGTCCGTGTTGGTTTCTTCGCCATTGCCTTGTTGCCAATGAGACCATCTGCGATGTGCTCACCTCCGGCCTCCGGAGTTTCAAGTCTGGAATTCTTCGGAATTCTTGTAACTAAGTCTTTTCTTCACACTGACAATGAATACATGTCCATCATGTCCGTGAGGCCTGTTGCAGGTCGTTGTCAGAGATGTCCAGATCCTTGATTCTCAGCAAGAACTTGAGAGAAGGAACGTATGGAAACAACTACCAGCGAACCCATCGCTGAAGCACAGCTAACCTAACATTTGGTACCCCTCTGCACTTATAGGTTAGCAGGAAAAGGACATCAAAAAGGAAGGACAGGAAGTAGTGCGAATCACTGCTAATTTAGAAGTCATCAAGCTGTCGCGCACATATTTGGCCATTATGTTTAGATTTAAGAAGTGTAATGCCTGCAATATCCCTCACAAAGACGAGCAAGGTATTGGTGAGCTTGCCTCCAGCTTCAGGTTCGTTGCTAGCATCATGCCCAAGCGCCTCTACCACCCGGACGTTCACACAATTGTTCTGAAATGCAGATTGTGGATGAAATGCAAGAGGCATCCAAAGGCTCACTGGTGTAGAGGACGCTACTAGGAGCAAAGGGCATCGCTACTAGGAGCAGGGACGCTACTAGGGGCTCCTGGCCTTACTACTAGGAACAAGAACGCTACTAGGAGCTTTTTTGCAAAAACAGCTGTGACCAACAAGTCGTTCCTCGCACCCTCAGCGGTAATGTGGTTCCTCGGATAGGAACATGCGTCTTGCACTGTGACCTATATCCAATGTGTCCAAAGGTGCAAGAAATATCAAGAGAATCAAGTTAAGACCTGTCTAAGTGCAAGCAAGGGTCGTACTCAAACTCAACTTTTGCACTGCCACCACAGGCCTTTGACACCGACATTGAAGCCCAAAGCTTTTCAAAGCCATGAAAACACCTCTTCTCCAATATACAGCTGGACTACGCTCTTCCTTCCGGCCTCAGCCCCTCATCCACGCGCTCCAGCCTGCATTTGACCATGAGGAGTCCAGGAGAATACTCTTACTCTCATCCATGCTTTCTGAACAAGCATGCCAGGTTGACACAGAACAAAGAGGATCAAGCCTCATGCAAGTTCTTGCAACCCAATGCCAAGTGTGCCAAGCGTGGTCTTGTCATGGCTTGTCAAAAATGAACATTGGAGCCCAAGACCCTCTATCGCGAAGACCACAACCCCGCATCTCCAGAACTCTGAGTGACCTTCCAGCAACAACGAGCAATTTTAGAGAACGTTTTTGTCAGCATGTTTTCCCAGCCAGTGTGGTTTTGAGCGAAATCATCACTCTACTCTGCCTCGCATCATCCAAAGCTTCGCAAAAGTCTCCCCGTAGGCCATCTGGCCCAGCATCGTTGTCTTGGCATCATTGTGACATCAATTGCGAAGAGACCATTAACATCTCTTCACCTGTCTTTCTCTTTAAAAAAAACCGGGAAAGAAGTCGTGGATGTCAGTCATAATATGATGTCCCTTTCCTTCGACGACTGAGTTTTCGACTGCTCACATCCAGGAACTGGCAAGAATGTTAAACTATAAGACATACAGTATATTAAAGTAGTATATTAAAGTTATATCTGGCAAATGTCTGGCATACTGTATATCAAAGTGCTATATGTGTGACTTTGGGGAACTGAATTTGCGGCCTCCAAGGATGCGCAACGAGTGAGCAACCGACCAACCTTCGACTCAGCAGGTCATGGATGACTTGAGTCTTGGCACTTGAGCATACTCGAGCCATGAACCTCCTTAAATCCCGCTGCACCAAACAAGCCCACTCTGCGAAGGCTCAACCTTCACAAAGGAAAACTGAAGGTTCGGAGGTGAAGCTACAAACAGCTACAAATACAAACTTAACAAGAATATACAAGAATGAGAAGAAATTGCATCAACTGCCTCTTTAGACTGCTTACCTCGGGTGTTCAAACATTACCATCCATTTCCTTCTGTGTGTCTATGCATGATCAAGTTGACAAAGCTGAGCATTCGGCCTTGTGAGCAAGACTCAGGCTAAGATTCTTGAAACCAGCATTGCCTATCAAGAATTTAGCTTGTTACTACTAGTAAGGCACTTGTTACTAGAAGCGATGCACTTGTTCCTAGTAGCTTTTTGTTTCTAATAACATTTGGAGAGCTTCATGTCATTTGGGTTCCAGAAAGATCCCATCAAGCGCATGCAGCGCGGTCCTAGTTCTTCTTGTGGAGTGGACCCTGCAAGATTGATGTCGGTCAGAATGCCATCTGTAGCAAACTCCACCAGATCATCTTGGGTGACCTCAATCTCATCCTGTCTCCGGTAAACAACCTGCCAAGTTGTTACCCGCCAAAACTGATGAAAAGACTGGACAGGCTTCAAAAATAACTACTTTTCAAACAAAAGTAGTTATCCGCTACGCCTCTTCTTCATCCCTCTCATCTTGTTGGCTCCTGTAGCTAGAGCGAGTGGTTGGGCGGGAGCCAAAGTCCTCAAACAAGCTCGGACATGCGAACATGGAAGGATCCAGGAAATGAAGAAGTAATAAAACGTAGATTATCTTGAACCTGTCCGTCTTTTTATGTATGTGTTTCTTCTATTTTTAGTCTTGTCTTCCTTCCGTGACGGACAACTCAGTATTTTGCCTCGCTCGGGAAGGTGTCCAAAGCAGCCAGACGCTTGCTGAGCCAAAATGATGCCATTTGAGCTCATCACTGGTCCAGTCAGTCCAATAAAAGCGCTTCGGGTTGCTGCGATGCTGCAAGTCACCAGAATCAGTGTGCTCTGCGAACTCTGCGGTAGCCCCTTTCTGCTTGTCATTTGTGCCTGAATTGTGGTTCACTGCCGTGTTTTCTTGAGCTTTCTCCGTCATTCTTTCGTTGTCAATGTCACGCAGATGCTTTCCTTGTTTCTACCCATCATTCAATGCATCTGATTATCCTGTCTATCCTGCTTGAGCCCCAAAGAATTTCCAGCTTTCAACTCTCAACACAAACATTTAAGTTGCCACAAACCGAAAACGTTCATTCTGCGTAATCTTACAGTAGCTGAGTAGCCTTCTTGAACTTTTCAACCTGCCCTGAGTCTCTGCTGCTTCCACGATCTCCCTCTTAGATCGTCCCAATGGAGTCTACAGCAGAAGGACCTTCTCCGAGTCAAGTGTCGTTTAGACCGTCTCCGCATAAATGGCATCTGCTTGAGTCAAAATGTCCCAAGGGACTGGAAAGAAAAGTTCGACCAAGGCATACTTAGAAGTATACTTCAAAATGCTGGATCCACCCAAAGTGAGCAAATGCCTGCACCACTTAGCAAGGTGCTATGAGGTGCCTGCGAGTCCCCTGCAGGCTACCAACTAACCCCTGAATTTCCAAGCCAAACTTGGTTGTATCAGTGCACATTTCTCTGAAGCTGTTCTACCAGTGATTCTCAAACGTCGTTGCTTGAAATGTCTGGCTTGACACTAATTTCAACTGCACTATTTTGGTCAAAGAAGCTTCTTTTCCCACTTTCAGTGGAGACCTGGCGAGCAGGCCACCGGTGCCAGAACACTGAACCTGGCTTTCGCATGTATCATGTATTTCATTGCGTTTTGCTGAATTGCCTAGACCTAGACAATTCCAGAAGTTTAAGCAGTGCAATCCCTCGAGGCGCCAGCGAGTGAAACATAGAGCCTCGACAAGTAAATCCTGATATCCAACAACCTTGACTTTTGACAAATCATGAAGAAGCTAAAGTCACCGGCCCCGCAGATGTATCACATTGCCATTCGCTGTACCTTGCAAATTCACGTAGTTCATTCAAGAATGGCCTCGGGGCTTCGGAGCACGGTCATCTTCAGAAGGAGCTTTGTGAGGCATTGATGCCGCATGGCTTCCAGCTCCTGAAGGAACCCAAAGGAGAGGAATGAGAAAAGGTGAAACAATGGTAACCACAAATGAGAAAAGGAAAGAAGGAAAAATCTAAGAGAGGTCTACAGCTCACAAGTTATTTGTGGTGCCTTCAAGGGTGGGGTGATCGCTGTGACCAGCCCTGCCCTGCTATGCCCAGCCTCCTGCCCATTGATCATGATGATTCCTAATGTTGTAGTGAAAATACTGTCGCTATCCGTGGTTCAGTTCTTCATGTCTTCTTGTCATGATTCTCAGAAGCAATCCAGCGAACCAAACCATCTGAAGGCTTCTTCTGGGTTCCCGGCTATCTCCAACACGGATTTCTCGCACTTCTCCAGGGCATTGCTTGTTCCAGGCTTCGATTGCACCTCCTGGCAATATCCTTTCCACAAGAAGGCCGTCATCACCTGGCAAGTTGCAGAAGCTGCGGAAACTTTACAGCCGGAAAATGATATGCAGTCAGTCGTCAGTCAATCAGTTCGTGGGATATTTAGCGGCTACTTATTATGGTATGCTATGGTCATATCATGTCATATCAATGCCCCTTGTTGGATTCATTGTTGAAACCTAGTGATGTCTCTCCTTCAGGGTTCGGCTACAGTAACCTATGGCCAAAAGCAAGCAAGATGCGATGCCTGGTACTTTTGGACCAAGCGCACCTTGAACATGAAGTCCAACGGGGACATTGTCCGCTCTTCGAAGCATCAACGAGAATGTAGTGGCCTGATCCATATCTTCCCTACAAAGAAAAGAAGAACGAAACAAAATAATTGAAAAAATAGAAGGAGGTAAGGGTCCTCTCTTTCTATCCTTTGGGAGCGGCTTTCAAATCTGTAGATGATTTAGTCAGACTCGGCAAAATGTGCATGATTTCACGGCAGAGTGCGACCTCAGGTGGAGTGTGTCCAGCTGCAGTGGGCCTTGAATGGCCAGTACTGAGTGTGGAACAATGTTGAAGTTGCAAAAGACACTCAACGCATCTCAATGCTTCAGAAACATTCAGAACCAACTGTAACAGACTGCAACGCAGAAGCTCGGACGATGGAGCAGATTCAGAGCCTAGGCAAAGAGCCAACTCATGGTTATGGTTCTTTAGACTTTATTGGAGGCCATCGCTAGTAGGTTGGAGGCCGCCGCTATTAGGGTGGAGGCCATCGTTACTCAGTGTGTCTTTGGACTTTCGAGGCAAAAAGCCAACTCATGGTCTGGTCTGGGAGGCTGCGGGAGCCAACACTGGAACGCTGGTGTGCTTTGTCAAGACACCGGTTCCTCCAGAGCCCGCAATGGAAGCCTGCAATGTGAGACAAAGCAGGATACAACACTGTTCAACATACTAGAAGCAAGTGGGGGCTTGGAGTTTTCAATCTCGCCGTGTTTTCTAACAAAACAATGTGTCGATGTGTCTCAACATATATAAGACCTTGCCTCAGCATGTTCCACACAGTTAGCAGGAACAGGCACACGAGCTGGCTCTTCCAGGTCCTATGGTGCCACGTGTGCGCGTATCATCAGAATCTACAACCCTGGGACGAACCCGAGCACTCGGGGATCGTCAAATTCTAAGTCCAGCCGAGCCCCCAGCTTCAAACTCCTCATGTTCTGTCTCATCCTGGGAGCAGCTTTGAGAGTTGATGACCGGAGTCTATAATGAAAATATGATTCATATGCCTGTATTTTTCTGTACACAGAGCCAGCCACAACCAGCCTTCTCTTCAAATTGCCATAGGTCCAAGGTGGGTTCGCAATGCCTAAGCAACTACTCGCATGCAATTTGCATTAAAGAACATCATTTTCCCTTCACAGCAACTCAGTCCTCTCTATGCTACTGCTTGCCTGAGCCCTGCACGGAACTCCGAACAGAATGGTCAAATGCTTCATCATTGCCTGCCGATTCAAACGGACCGGCAAACAAAAACATGTTATATAATATACATATATATACATTATATAACATACAAGCCGCTACGACACTTGCTATTATGCCTCCAGATTGGCACGCAAAATAACAGTTTCACGCTCAAGGTTTCGATGAGACCTTAGATTCTCTGTCAAAGTTACAAGCTCCATCCAAAAAATGACCATTCCATAGTTGTCCTAAGAAATTGGAAACTATGTCAATGACTCAGCGCAGGCTGCTAGCTGGCCTCGATTAGTGCAAGAGATTAAAGACTGTATACAGCAATTGGAAGTGCACTTGTGGCTGGGAGCAAGACTCCTCAGTTGCTCAGTGGTATCAGAATGCTGCTGCTGCATAGTCCTGGCATGGCTGAGCACTGATCAGTTAGAGCAACTAAAACTTGGTATAGAAAATACAAGAGTTCAATGGAAAGCTCATTAGACTTCAGCCGAGCTTGCAGGATTGCTTTCTGCCCCCGCTTCCAAAGAGTCTCCACCTTGGTGGTTTGGAGTGAGTGAGGCCTAGCATCAGCCTCGAATAACTTGAAAATGTTTTCACCGCTAAGGCCTTAGCCGCTTCTTGAGTTTTTTGGTTCACGTGCTCTTTGCACGCCTCTGTGACCTGCAACTATGAGGTGATCGTGCAAACCTCCGCATCCTCAGTGTTGATCCTGCTGTCCAGCAAACGGGTGAGCCTGCTTGATCAATGCAGCTTTGAGATCCTGCAAGAATCAGAATCATTGTGTGGAGAACCGTTGAACAACAGCAACAAATTATATATATATATAAAAAGCCATCGTGCCTCGGCAAGGTCGTGGCCTTGATGCAGCAGCTTGCACAGCAAATCAAAGTTTCGCTTACAAGAGATCTTAGCAGGCCTTGAGCAGAACAAAGTGCTTGGCGGCAGCTTGCCTTGTACAGATTCTGACAGATGAGCTTGAGTGAAATTGGTAGGAACCAGTGCTGGGCAGGTCCACTAAGCGCCAACATGTACATAGTATGTATGTACCCACTCCGATCAGTCCTCCAATCCAGGTGGGGCTTGGACCTGAAGCTGACAATGCCCTGTAAAGCCTGTATAGAAATGGCCTCCACCTAACAGCAATGGCCTCCAACCTAATAGCGATGCCTCCAACCTAATAGCAATGGCCTCCAACCTAATAGCGATGCCTCCAACCTAATAGCAATGGCCTCCAACCTAATAGCAATGGCCTTCAACCTAATATCTATGGCGTTCAACCTGATAGCAAATAGCAATCGCCTCCAACCCAATAGCAATGGCCTCCAACCTAATATAGCAATGGCCTCCAACCTAATAGCGATGACCTCCACCCTAATAGCAATGGCCTCCAACCTAGTGGCGATGGCCTCCAACCTACTAGCGATGGCCTCCAACCTAATAGCCTCCAGCCTAGTAGCAATGGCCTCCAACCTAATTGCGATGGCCTCCAACCTAATATATAGCAATGGCCTCCAACCTAACAGGAATGGTGTCCAACCTACCAGCGATGGCCTCCAACCTAATTGCGATGGCCTCCAACCTTATGTACAGCAATGGCCTCCAACCTAACAA
>CAXAMN010008668.1:1391165-1406763 GCA_963970005.1 Durusdinium trenchii
GCGATGGCCTCCAACCTTATGTACAGCAATGGCCTCCAACCTAACAATGGCCTCCAACCTAATAGCAATGGCCTCCAGCCAAATAACAATGGCCTCCAACCTAATAGCGATGGCTCCAACCTAATAGCGATGGCCTCCAACCTAACAATGGCCTCCAACCCAATAGCTGTTGCCTCCAACCTAATAGCGATGGCCTCCATTCTACTAGCGATGGCCTCTAACCTAGTAGCGATGGCCTCCAACCTACTAGCCCTGCAAAGCCTGCATAGAAATGTAAATCCCATGCGTACCTGCGACATTGCTTTTGCTCTTGAGCTCTTCCCTTCTCTTACTGGCTTCGAGCTATAGAGCTGCAGGTGCAGTTTGGTTAGCAGATTTGAACTCCTACCTTCCCCAAACGTTCCCGCATCCACGATGTCCGGATACTGCAAACCAAGAAAGCTGCAAGCTGCAAGCTGCAAGCATATCTTTTCAATCTCTCATCGACATAGGTATGCAATTGCCGCAGCAAGTATGATATTCTGAGATTCAGAATCAAAACATTGAATACAAAGGCTGCCTTGCAAGTCAAGTGCCAAGACAAGTCAGGCAAAGTCGCGCAAGCGGAGCGGCCTCACTTTGTCTCACAGCTCAGTCACCTGGAAATGCCCAAGAGGCCAGGTTCTGTGCGTGAAGGATGTGACGTATCCGCGTCCGCCACAAACTTGTCCTCTGCACGTTCGTGAGCCTTGTTGTGACAGGGATGGTGGTGCCAAGTCTGCTAACCCAGGCGTTTGCAGTTGTCACACAGACCAGAGAGCATTGTAGTCTGAGTAGCAATGATAGTCTCTGCCTTGGGCCACCGCAAAGTGCCGCGCGATGGTACGGCTTTTCAATGACCAGCTTGTGTAGCCTGTTTTCAGAGCTATCTGGCAAGAGTTTGCAATGGACAAGCATCTCAGTCTCGCTGCAAGGTACAAAATATCCTCCTTGATGATATGTGTTGAGCCTGAGTTGTGGTACAATGTAAAAAGATCACTGGCAAGGAGGCCAGAATCCCACGTTTCACCAGATTCTCGAAGGCCCTTGAGCAGGGCAGCGGACACGGCTTGAGGTACCCCGGCTTCAAGAAGCAAGCGCTGGTCCAACGCTGTATCAAATTCACCCAAGCGACAAAACAACCCAGTGCCAGAGGCGAGCAAGTCATTGTTTAGCTCCAAGCATGCCTTCAAGAACCTAGGACCATGCTCTTCTCCATCATCCTCGCCTACTTGGAGGTGGAGCATTTCGTGAAGCAGAGTTCCACAAAGGTCTCCGCAGCATGTGTGAACAGACGGGTCCAAGACAATACGGTTTGTGCTCACATGCGCCCCACCAGCACCACCACGAGAATGCCAGGTTTCATCTATTGTGATGTTGGCTGCTTCAAGTCTTCCTTTGAAAAAGTCCTTGTTCGCTACCTCGAAGATATTCAATGACCAAGACAAAAGAGCCAAACGAGATAGTCCCTCCAAAGGCCTATGAAGCATGTCTGTGGAACACTCCTCCTTCAGCCCGTGATGACATGTGCGTAAACCACGCACACACTGATTGCCGGAGTGTCGGCGTGATGTTGCTATGCTGTTCAACTTGGTGAGGCTAGTCAGTCCTAACACCAGCCCGCTGCCAATGCATCCATTCAGGGCTGAAAACCCTTGGTGCTTGGGTCTTTGGGGAATTGAATTTGGCGGAAAGCATTCAAAAGCCGCGACCGGCTGTCGACACCCACGCGACGCAGCAAAAGTCCAACTTTGGGTTTCCATCTCCTAAACCACTCCTACACTCTCCTGAGCAAAACTTCAAGACATGCAGGAATGAGCGAAAGGTGGCCAGAAGGCTGAGGGCATCAGTACTAACTTGAGGCCGAGGGTAGGTGACGAAAGCTAGCAGGGGTGCATCCGGACTGGTGGGACATCAAGCGGAGTGAGGCAAATGCTCATGAGGTAAAACGTTGTGAACATGTAAGACACACAAACAGCAATGACACAGCCAACCTTAGAATTGAAGTCCCCGATAATTAAGGAAGCGTGGCTGGACTTTGCCACACTGTTCGATGCATCCGATGTGTTCACGAACCTGTGAGCTTGTTGAATCTGTTGCACCAACTCCCAAACCCTCCACGGAGGAGTTGAACCAGTGTGGATGCCATAAGAGGTGCCCAAGAGGTGTCCCAAAGGCAAAACAAAGCTGCTTGCATGATTTGTTTGGTTTCTTCTATCGATGTCGATGTCATGAACATGTGAGCTTGTTGAATCTGTTGCACCGTATCCCGGAGGAGTTAAGCCAAAGTGGATGAAGTTTTCACGTGATGCGGCGATCCCGAGGATTCCAGCCCCTCACTTGCTAAAGCAAGGACAACTCCAGCTAGCTGGTGCTAGCTTTCGTGATTAGTGGGTTGAAAGTGGAAAAACAGGATAAGAACAAACATGGACCATGGATGAGAGCGAGGAAGAAGGGGACCATCTTTCTTATTTCATTTTGCAAGGGCCACTGAACTGAGTCATCCCAGGCATACGTTCCAGTCTGCACGCCTGAGAACGTCAACATGATAATCATAATAAAAACATATAAAAACTGACAGTCAGGGCTCTGAGTTGTGCCTGAAAGAAAAACCTAGCTTATCCCTAATTGCATCATGGAAAAGAACAGTGATGGTTGGCTGGCCCATCGAAATTAGCACAAACCTTTTGCATTGAGGGCCTTCGGACCTTCAAAGCAACAAGGCCGTTCCTTTTCTGAAGCCTCATTGACTTCTGCCACTGCTCTTGCAGCGATTTCAGTTTGTATCACCAAGTGACCAGGACCAGGTCTTCTGCCCAAAGAAGAGACCCTGACACTTTCCGCAGAGCTTGCGCTGAGAGAACAATCTCCGTTGCGCACCGACCTCCAGAATCTTTTGGAAGTGACATTCCCAACAGCTATTTTCTCAAAGTCGGCTTCGGGGCGACGGCATCATCAGCAGCCGATTCCTTTCTTGGTGCATGGACCAATCCATGCACACGTCAATCCATAGCCAACGAGAGCGGAGCATGAACTCACAAAACCAAGAACTCAGCTTGAATCACGAAAGATTGAGACATGACACGTTGGCACCGCCGCATTCACAGCCTTGTGAGTTCATATGCGCACGAAAACCACGAACTATACTATACTTTGCTGAAAGTTTCTCAAGCTGGTGCCCAATTCCATGAAGGAGTCAAGCCTTATATCCCAAGCGGGGGGAACTGAACCTGACACTTAGCTACCGAACTAAAAAACTCTTGCTTGGTAAAATAAACTCAAGGTAGCCCCTTGGACTTTCTTGCCAAGGCCATCCCTTTATCCCCATCGTGCAAACTTTTTAGCTAGGCTTTCCAAATCTCATCCACGTCGTCTGCATGGAAGGAACAGACCTCAGCAGAAAAAATGATGTTGGATCCTGACGACGGATTGTTTCAAGGACCATTGCGCAGCTTCTATGAGTATAAGGAGCCCGCATGCACATCAGCTGGTGATGAAGCCTGGCTCCCGTGTCGTGAGGCTATCAGGACATGCAAAGAACTAACTTGTCAACGTGTCCTTTGAATGAAAGCGTTTGCAAAAATCACCAAGCGACCAAGCGCAGCAGTGATTGACTGATAGTAGTCCCCCAAAATAGAGAATACGACAAACATCAGTGATTTACAAGAATTGTCAGTGTGAAAGGTGTGCAGTGTCTTGCAGAACTAGCTTTCTCTACTTCCCCTTTGCTACTGGAAGGTCTTGCCGCTTGCCTACAAGATCTTCGGTTTGGCTTTTACAACGAACACATCTGCAAAAACACCGCCAGTTCAACCGCTTCACCAGATTACGCTGCTCGCTCACAGAATCAGGTCTCCAAAGTGTCCCATTGCAATGCAGCTCAGCAGCATTGCTGTACAACGCATCGTACATCTCAACAAAACCATCGACCCCGTTGATGTGCTTGACCTGAACAGAATTCTCAAACAAAAACTCTAAATAAGCCCACCCCTTCGGCCGAAGGAAGTCTGGACAGCCTTTCAAAAACCAAGATGCTGTGATAATCTTCTTCATCCTCTCAATAAAGGCCTGTGCAGTTTTTAAAAAGATGCCTCAAAGAGACTACTCAAAGTCACAGCCTTCACTCCATGCCTGGTAGGAGTACTTCAGCTTCTCATTCCGTCCGGTCTTGGTGACCTGCGGCAGTGCGGCAAAAGTGTTACTTGAAAAGTATCGCTTCCCGCCACCTCTGCCACCAACCGACGGCGCTCCCTCCAGGAAGACTCATCGAACAAGACTTCTCTAGCTCGTTTTTTCAAAGAGTTGATCCTGCACATCAAGCCATCAGCTAGTTCAAGCATCTGATTCCTTTCAAGCTTCTGAGCCACAGTGTCAAAGAATCCTTCATCTTCTTCTGGAAAACAGCTGGTCCAACCACCTGAGCTTTCCAGAAGGGTCTAAGCAGTTCGTAGTATTGTTTGTTAGCACTGACTGCGCGACCATATTATACATCAAGTTTGTTCCCATCCTGCAGACGAAAGCGCTGGCGTGGTCAGGGGGCTTAAGGAGCACAGTAGTAATGGTGCATATTACTACTATGTATGATAGCATATAATATGACATTCTGATCGAGCAAACTGTTCAAAGAAAGGCTAGGTGCTAGCTTAGGCTTCTTTTGTTTGGAACATCTGGTCTTTCAGTGTTTGGCGTCTTGCTGTTGGCTGTTGGCAAGACTACTGAACACTAGAAGCATGCAGCACATGCGGCGCCATAAATCTCTACAACACACACATTCATCACTGCTAGGTGCCGCAAATACAATGCCAAACCTCCTCAGTCCTCAAGGTGATCTGCTGTCTGAGCTCCCCGTCGCATTTGAAGTCCATGTAGACCTTATCGTGATCCGCATTTGCATCGATTGGTTATTTGGAGTCGAGTCAGAATTCTGTGACAGCAACTAAGTACTGCACTACCGTATGGTTGTTCGGCAAAGATGCCACGTTGTCATACGAAAACACCTGCAAGGGTTTGCACAACCTTTCCCTGCACTTGCATGGATGCACTATGATGAAATAGAATGGAGTTCATGCGTAATCACTGAATGCGTAGATTGCACCCATGGATTCACGCCTCATGGAACAAGTCAGTTGAACGGGCAAAGTCGAGATGATCCTGCCAACATGGTCGTGCTGTCACAATTCACGAAACCCGTCTGATCCCATTGAACTTGTGTGTACGGCTGTTGGAGCTACTGAGATATCCACCGGCAGTAACTGATTTCTGGATTCCAAGCAGCACTGATATTTTGTCCTGCTTCTCCCCAAGATCGCTGGAGACTCAGGGTCATTGTTAAGGAAACATATTGAGATAGGCACCGGCACAAGCCCTCTCTCACCTCTGCCCCGAGTTCAAAACGAAGTGATATTTAAGATATATATATAGTAATATATATATATTATATACAGTATATGTATATATAATAAATATATATATATACATAAGTTCGAATAATCTCAACGCCAAAGAAACGGCCACACTTACTATGAGTGGTACGAACTCAACACCTTTCCTGCCACAAGAAGAACTGATTTTCAGTGCCTTGGAGGTGAGGCCGAAGACGTACCTCGACTCAAGGAACTCGAAACACAAATGTGTTCTTTTGCGCGTGTTTTTAAGAGACTCCCCAAGCAGTGTCGTCACACTAGGGGTTCTTACGGTAGTGGTTAAGTGGCGGTGCTTAATCGAGGTGTTGCATCGGGGCGTCCAGCGAATTCGTTGCTACTTACAGTGCATTCATGCCTTTCGAAATCCTCGAAGTGCACTTCGACTGCGCAGGCTCACAAAATCTGGGTGGCCGGAGCGGGTGCTTGTCGTGACTGCGCTCTTGTTGCGGATCGTGGTCACTTTTCGTGGCAGACCTCGTGCTTTGGTGGTCCACAGTCGACTTTTCGTGACAGGTACAGTACAAGGGATTGGAGCGGTGTTACTTCGATGTGTAGATTTCGTGGCAGGCGCAGTACTGTGTGGACCTTGAAGTGCAGACTTCATGGCAGGTGCAGTACTTTGTGGACCTTGAAGTGCACTTTTCGTGGCAGGTGCAGTATTTTGTCGACCTTGAAGTGCACACTTTGTGGCAGGTGCAGTACTTTGTGGACCTTGAAGTGCAGATTTCGTGGCAGGCACTGTACTTTGTGGATTTTGAACTGCACCACCACCACCACCACCACCACCACCAGCACCAGCACCAGCACCACGATCTCCACCTTCATCACCACCATCACCTCTCTGGACCCCAATGCGTCTAGATCTTTAGACTTTCTGCTGCTACACCTCTAGACCTCACACACACTGTTTGGGGTCTCTTGCCGGGATAATGGAATAGAATGGAATAGATCGAGTGTTCAAGGCCTTTCCTGAGGTTTCTTAAAATAAACAGAATTAAAGAAGCTTCATATAATTCTATTCCTGAAGTTTCTTATAATGGATAGACGGAATAGAAAGAGCAAATTGGATGATATGGCTACACAGCATTTCTCCGCTGTCGCCTCATGTCTCGCATTCGCAAGCAGAAGGCGAGGGCCAGGGCTGTCTTCGCAGATGCACAGGAGATGATTACACAGTTGATCATCCTGGCAGGAGCTGGCAGGATACACAAGCTACAAACAAGGGCTCAACGGCACTCAAGGTGTCTTGCACTCAATTCAGATGGGAGGCCCTGTATCCACCAGCAATTGTTCGTCCATGTAGTAGGCCATCGTGTAGATCTCCTGTGATGAAAAACTGATTCAATATGATTCAATTTCCGTCGCTTCCTTCCCGCCCCCTGCCTTGGTGCAAATGATCCAGTCCTGCATGCTTGAAACTCTATTAATGTGTTTTTGCCTTGCCGCCCTCCTTACTTAATTAAGTAGGCGCCTACTCGATTAAGTAAGGGAGTAAACACGCTACTAGCAATAGGCAGCTCCCAGCCAGAACACAGGATAGTTCAGGCTTCTTCAAGGAAGCTCCAACCCGCCTGAGGGCGGAGGGAGTTTCCTTGAAGAAGTGCACTTATGATTTGGTTCCTAGATTTTTTGGGAAGCTTAACCTTGGCATTCTAGTATATAGTTCGCATTGCCTCCAAGTGTGGTTCCATGCAGTCAGATACCACCTTCAAGGCCAAGGCAGTCACTTACATCATTTCAGGAAGCTGGAAGTCTGCACTAATTACTTGCACACAACAGCTTGAGCAACTGCTGCTCCAGGGCTGATGCCTCCATTTCCTGAAAGCGACGGAGGTTGAAGGGCACCCCCTCCATGGCAAGTTCGACCTCAGATAAGCTTTGAAGAGTGGAAACTAGGGAATCAAATGAAAGCCTGGTGCAGTTGCTGCTCTGATCTCTGATTGGAGGATACCGTACCCAGTACCTACCGACACTCGCTTACCAGGACCTTCGCCAGTTAGGGCACCCAGCACAAGATGGCTCGTCCTTTTTGCCAGGAATGGTGCCACCTTCAAAAAGCTTCGAGCGGCAGAAGGGCCATTCTGAAGTGACTCTGGGAGCACTGCCGACTGTCTGAACCTGGTACCTGTCTAAGTCTCATTGCACAGCAGCAAAGCACAATCAAATCTTTCTTGAATGCCTGGCTGCTGGCAGGAGACCATAGAGCCTGGTTCCCACAGCAACCTGGCCAATGGGATGATTTGTTCGGACATGTCTTCAAGCAAGTCGTCTAGTGTGCGGCGGGCATAACTGCATCTAGTCAAACCCCGAAAGCTTCTTATATGGTTTTGTCGTCTTTTTCCGTGACACTGTCTCAAGCTCATCACCTGCTCACAGCTTGGCAAAGGGAAAGCCACGCCAAGACACGGGGTGAAACTCTACTGCTCACTCATAGCGCGCAAGGGTTCCAGATCGGCTCACAGGGCTATAGTAGCTATAGCAAGAAACCATTCTGATGTCATGTTTTGGAACAACATTAGTTTTATGAAATTGAACCAAGTGGATTCCAGTTACGCCACCCGCTGCACCAGACACAAGCCCTGATGCGATGGCGTGATGTCACTCCACGCATGCCTGAAGCTTTGACAAGCTTTAAGTAGCTTTGCTCCAAGCGCTCGTTCACTGCAAGTACTCCACGTCTCAAAGCAATCAGCTCTGAGCCTCCTTGAAGTGCTGACTCTTAGCTGCCCGGGCCTTGTAGAAACTGGTGGATGCGAGAAGGAGCTGCAGAATTTGGTTCGACCACAACACAGCATTACGACAGTTGTCACAGTGTGTGTGTGTGTGTGATGTTGCCTTGTGGGTGGGATGAATGGCTGAAGCTGCCGGACCACTCCACTTACTGTATCTCCACTTAGGCCAAATGCAAACCTCTGACAAGTCAAAGTGTCCCACAATGCGTACTCTGCAGAAGACCGTCAAACCTACCCGAAGATGTGGCAACTTCAGCATACTTGAGGGGCATTCCTTTTGCAGGACCCAGCACCCTGAACAAACCATGACTAGGTATGCTTCATCATGCCCACACGGCATCGAAAAACCGCCGCTACTAGTAAGAGCAAAAACCCCTAGCATATTCTTTGAGTGTCGGAAGTGCCTCCTGAATTATTGGTGCAAACAGCCGGCGTTCTCGCATCTCGGCTCGAGAACAAAAGGCTAAAGGTGCGACGTTGGGTCCTGAAGTGCTGAGATCACAGGCCTCTGGCCTGACCCATCCAAGGTCGCCACAGGCCAATGCCCCCTGCAAGGAACCCATCACTGAGCTCAGAACTAATCACTCCATCGACGCAACTACACTGGGAGGCAAAGGTTGTTGCTGCTTGGCTTTAGTGTATTAGCTTTGTTCTGCGTAGAGTTTCGATCTTTGATCTTCATGAGTTCTCCCGGTGGGGATCCTAGAACAACGTCAGGTGCCGTAACGTGCCACGTGGACTCAGTCGGGTCTACGAGCCTGTATGAGAATCGACGAGCTCCAAGCTTTGTTTGATGCTGGCCAAAAAATGCAGTGACCGATCGCGGCAAGCTCAAACCAATCGACATGCCTGAATCCACCCAAAACAGCATGATCTAGGACCAGGAAATAAGAAAAAGATGCATCAGTCGCGCTGCTGACACCATGTGTACTTACAAGATCTTACAAGTAGCAGATTGCTTCATTGCCGTGAAAAAAAGCATGCAAAGGCAAATCTTGGATTTGGAACTGGGAACTGAACAAGCATACGGCAGCGTATGGCCTTGTCATGGGTTGACTCCATGACTGTGGCAAAGCCCCAACAGGCAGATCGGTACAAGTTCTCCTGATACATCCAAGTCATATACTGGCCATCGCTTCTAGGTTAAAGGCCATCGCTCTTAGGTTGGAGGCCATTTAGGTTGGAGGCCATTGCTACATCCAAGTCATTTACTGAGGTGTTCCACCAAAGACGCACTCAAGGAGTCCACCCTTCCCAACAATCAACCAACTATGACACGGAGTCCTCGGAAGCTTTGTAAAAATTGTGATATGCACTGAAGGTCCGGGTGAAGCCTCTCGAAAAGTATTGCTCTGCAAAGGTCTCAGTCGCAGTTCATGCTCACGTCGTGCCTTTCATCAAATATCCCAAGGCCATGTGACTGAAGGCAAACTTCTCCACCTGCGTGCATGTTCTGTCTTCGCGGCTAAAAGCAACCGCCTTGAATAGGCAAGTCCAATCACATCTTGCTTCTTGTGCGTGTGTCAGTACTGGCCAACGTGTTCTTCCTTGCGTTTCAGGACAAACGCGACTGCATAGCAAGCATAGGGCAAAGGCTCTTAGGGGCAATGTGTCGCCACAGAAAAAGAAGAAGCATCTATATATACCATTTTGTGTGGTTCGAAACTGCTCTGACAGCTACAATATCTGAATACATAGAAAAGGACAAGGAGTTCGCGAGAAACTACGGCTATTCTGGATCTCACTGAACAGTGTCTCAAAGTCGAGTCACTTTTAGCAGAACTTCTCCTTGGTCCAAGTCCGGCACCTCGCGGGAAATTCAACACCAGTTGCATTATCCTTGCTTCCTCTTTCTTGGACGATGTATCAAGACTTAGGTTTGAATCAACTTCAAGCTCAAAAGCAAGAAGAGCTTTTCCCCGTGTGCCCGGATCCATTGTCTTTGCCAGCATCGAAGCAGCACCCCAAAAGCTTGCACCACCCGGCTTCAAGTACATATTCCTATGGTGTCGCGGTGACTTTGTTCTCATGTTTCATGATTTTGAAGCTGGGCAGCAACTGCACGAATCAAGCGAATAGAAGGCTGCGCCGACGCGACCTCACTATACACTTTACACATCCCTACAAAAACTCTGCAGTTCTACAGCCCTGAAGATGGAGATTCCGGGCATTCCCAGATGTCCAGACTGAAGCTTTGGTGAAACTGAAGTCATCTCAAAAGGCGACTTGCTTTGTACCCAAGCCTTGAGCCTTACATGCAACAAGGCCACGGCCGGCTCATCCTGCGGGTAGCCTCAGGACCCAGCTTGCCAAGACAAATGAAATGGACATATTCTGATCCATTCAACTATCAACTATCAAATTATTCGGGTCATCCTATCAAGACAGTTTACCTATGACAATGATATGGAGCTAACACTTAGAAATGCAACTGCGCTGCGGAAGATTCGGTGAAGGCTCTGACAAAAGGTAGCCTAGAGACACAGTGACAAAAACACATTGTACAAGTCAAACTCTGCTACAAAACAAACACGTCCACCAAACCATCAGAATGGCACCTTCAGTAGCACAATCCGACAGGGTTCGATGCCCCATATCATTGGCAAGTTCGATCAACGCCTTGAAGTCACCCATTTCAACACACATGCACTGTCTTGAAGTTTGTCACTGCCAACGCAAGACCACTCGAAAGACCCACTTCACAATGAAAGACACAGAAGTGTTCGATGGTTTATGATGGTTTTAGTTATTTTTCTGCGCGAAGAAAGGCTGAAGTCCAGGCTGATGGTGCGCCCTTCAAACGAGCTACCGCCGGATGCGAGGCGATTAATTTGAGGACCTTCCAGGCAGGAAAAATGAAACATCCTTTAAAACTTGAATCTATGTTTCTTCTATGGTTCTTGCTGTTTTTAGCACGCTCTTACTTGATTAAGTAGGCACCGACTCAATGTCAATTAAGTAAGTGAATAAGCTACTAGTAACTGGAGGCAGGATAGCTCACGCTTCTTCAAGAAGGGGAGCTTCCTTGAAAAAGGTGCTCGCAATAATGAGTTGGTTCCTAGGTTTTTAGGGAAACTTAACTTTGGTCAGTTTTTTACACATAGAAGGTAAGGGTAAGGGCGCCTTCAAGAAGATCCCTTTAACTTCAGGGCCTTATTAAAGGGGCCCTTACATGCCCTTACCTTCTTTTTTCTCGTGTTTGGAAAATTCAATGAACTTAGCAACTGGATGCAACTGGCACAAAAGCAGCTGTGGGTGGCAGCCTTGCCTCTTTCTCAGTATCTTTTTGGAGAACGACGGGCGCGTTTTCATCTGCCACCTCAAACAAGTTGGCAAATACTCGATCTCTCTGCTGTGCAGATTCACAATTAACACTTGATCCAAAGACTTGCGGCCATTGGGGGATGGCTTTCTGTTTTCAACTGCTGCGTCCGGCTTTGGCAGTGGTCGTCTGACTTTCGGAGAGCACCTCAAAGCGGAAGATGTGAAGTTGTGTCATGTTGTCTCTTGCTCTTGAAGGCAACTCTTTTCAGCAATTTGCTCTCATCAATGAGTCGTGCTATGTCTGCCTCTTTCCATCTCAATGGCCGCTGTGAACGGCGAAGAAAAAGACGTGCTGCATCCTGAGACACATGTCATGTCACATGTCTTACAGAATTTGTGCAGTCGTGTTTTTGTGCAAAACTGCTCTGAGGCACAGTGGGCTGCAGGCCCCCCGAGCTCGTAGTGCACGACCTATGTACCGTCATCCATTCCCCAAGACAAGCGGAGTAATGGCCATGGGCACTTTGGATGTTACAGATACCAAACAAAAAAGCACTGTTTTTAGGAGCAAGGACGCTACTAGTGGCTCCTGGCCGTACTACTAGGAACAAGGGCCTTACTACCAGGAACAAGAAGCTACTAGAAACAAGAATTAGAATTAGGGGAGAGGCCGGTCCTAGAAGGTGTTAGCTTACATGTAAGCCGAGTAAGCAAGTAGCTAAGCTGCTAAAGGAAGCTACTAGCTACCCGACGGAAAGCTTAGGCTTCAAGGAAGCTCCCCCGCCTCAGGGCGGGGGGGAGCTTCCTCATTTGGTTCCTAGATTTGGGGGAAACGTATCTGATTAGGCCGCCAATGCAAAACAACAAAGCTTCTGGTATACCTTGGTACATTCCGCTGCTTTGCCACGCCTTGAATTGGCCACAGCCTGGGCCAAACACTCGGGACCTGTCACCATGTACTGTCAATACATAGTACATCATCGTTCATTAGATCTTTTCAATCTATGCAGTCCTCTCTCTAACCCCAAGTCATTTCAATTGATCAAATCACCTGTTAAGCTTTCATGTCCGGTGCTTGACAAGCCTGGAGCTGAATATCACACGTGCGGGGCAATGGCGTAGGAGCGTTGACAGTGCAGTCTGCATGTCAGCAGGCTGCCTTGACATCATGATTGATTAATTTCAAGAGATCACAGGCTTTCGCTGGATTGAGGCTACAAAATGCGAGTGCGAAAGACTTACTCTCCAAGCCTCTCCAAGACTTGATCACAGCCATGAATGATAAGAAGAATGTCACACCCACCTCAGCACAGCAAAAAAGACTGTCTGACCGCCCTAGCATGGATTGAAGCATTTAGCAGGCCGCTGTTGCGGGCAGAGACCGCGGACATCATAGATCCTGTTTCAGCGCTGCGACGGACTGATGGAAAACGAGTGAAAATGATCCAACTGATCGTCGGAGAGATAACAGCTGTTAGGATCCTCTGCTGGTTGAGCTCGGTGCCAGATCTGCTGCAGTAGTTCGCCTGGAGGGCATGAAATTGCTTGAACATCTTTAATGACTCGACCAAGCTTCGGCCCCCGCCTGTGCCATTGCAATGCGAGAAGACCGATGTCTTGGCACAAGGAGTCCAACAGCTCCTTCGGACTGGAAGCACTGGCGCACGACTGGCAGTCTGACATGTCCAAAACAAGCAGCTCTCCTCCATCGACAGGTCCTCGAGAATTTGCACTCGGACAATGAAATTTGATTTAATATGTACCATCAGAAACAAGAAATTGCAAATCTGGCTGTTGGTGTCCTGCTGTGCCTTCCGCAGAGTCCTGCACAGTCTGTGGCTGCTTTATCCAATCCCAACAGTTTTCTTCCCAGAACTTGACGCGCTTGAGTTTTCGGTGGCCTTCGAGGCAAGCACTTTCGCCGTGCACCACCCGACCTGATCACTCACAAAGCTGAATCAAAACAGCACCTATTGCACATATCAGCAACACCCAGGGAACCTTGGCTGGAAGCAACCTTTGCGTGCTGAGCCGAGCCAGTCCTGGGAAATGTTCGAATGGGCCCATCAGCACATAGACTGATAAATGAGTTGAGTTTGAGAAGGTAGGCCTCCTCTGCCAAGGCCAACTGCACCTTTGATGAGTGGGGCCAAAATTCCAATGTCTACAGGGAGGCAAAGAAAATTCACAGAAAAGGAAAGGAAGCCCTGTATTATTGCCAAGGTTCTGCCGATCGCACAGCCAAAAGCCATGATGTACAGTCCTACTGGCCACAAAATGTTGCTGGGGGATATACCAGAGGGGTAGTTTTGAAACGTGACAAATGGGAATGCCAGTGATGAAGAATGCTTTCTTTAAGATTTAAAGTGTTGGGTCCGTTGGGTCTTGAATGTATCAGATTGCACGTTGCCAACGACACCTTGATATCTGCTCCAATACGAACGCCAACACAGCGCATCTGCATGTGCAGTGCAGCTGTGCGATGAACCTCACGTTCTTGAGAAGACAAAGAGAAGACGATGTTACAATAAGTTTCCCGAAAACCTAGGAACCAAATCAATCATGTGAGGGCTTCTTCAAGGAAGCCTGAGCTCTTCTGCGTCCAAGCCTGGTTAGTAGCAGCCTACTAAATAGCTAGTACTATACTTACCTCTCTGTACTTTTACTTTTTTACTGCATCAGTTACCTACTCTTTAGCCACATCCATATGGCCAAACCCCGCCACGAAAATAAACAAGTGATATGTGTCTAAACTATCTTTCTTGAGAGCAGTCACTAGTGTCAAGTTCAAGACCTGAGGCCTTTAAGCGGAAGAAACGAAAAGGACATAACTTTGTTGAATGCAAACATGAAAAAGACATGGTTTTTTCTTTGTTGTGTGTCGCTATGAGTAGTGACTTCGAGTGGCATTCAAGCCCAAAGGACCCAAAGGACCTCGGGACCTAAACTCTTTATTATTTATTGTTGAGATTTTCTCATAGGTCTTGTTTTAATGGGACCAATCAGTAGCAACCAAGGACAGGGCCGCATCCAAGAGAGCAGCCTTTCCAAGGCCCACTATTGGGCCACGATTGCCTGTTATGCAGGGAACTGGTAGGATTCGTCGGCAAACACGGAGCAAAGGCAAAGGAGTATGGCAACGTTTTCAGTGTTTTGCTCTTGGAGTGGAACAGCAGGATGCGTGCTGTTTCAAAGAATGCGGGGGTGACAGACTGCAACGAGACGGCGAGTGCTGAGGTGTTGCAAAATAGACCTCAAATTCTTCAGCTGAAAAAGTATCAAAGTCTCAAGTCTCTTCAATCCCAAAGTCCCCTCGCTATTAGCCATCGCTAGTAGGTTGGAGGCCATCGCTATTAGGTTGGAGGCCATCGCTATTAAGCAGGCCATCGCTAGTAAGTTGGAGCCCATCGCTAATGGGTTGGAGGCTATCGCTATTAGGTTGGAGGCCATCGCTATTAGGTTGGAAGCTATCGGGTTAAGTAGTCTCTCAAAGTCTCAAATCTCTTCAATCCCAAAGTCCCCTCGCTATTAGGTTGGAGGCCATCGCTAGTAGTAGGTTGGAGGCCAGCTATTAGGTTAAGTAGTCTCTCAAAGTCTCAAATCTCGTCAATCCCAAAGGGGCCGCGACTTAATTTTGGAATGTTTTTTGTTTCATTTTTTTTTTCGTGCTTCGTGGCAGGTGCAGTACTTTGTGGACCTTGCAAAGCACATTTCGTGGCAGGTGCAGGACTTTGTGGATGTGGAAGTGCAGAGTTGGTGGCAGGTGCAGGACTTTGTGGACCTTGAAGTGCAGATTTCGTGGCAGATGCAGGACTTTGTGGATGTGGAAGTGTAGAGTTGGTGGCAGGTGCAGGACTTTGTGGGCCTTGGAGTGCAGATTTGGTGGCAGGCGCAAGACTTTGTGGACCTTGAAGTGCAGATTTCGTGGCAGGTGCAGTACTTTGTGGATGTTGAGCTGCAGATAGATAGAAAGATAGAAAGATAGAAGGATAGATGGATAGATGGATAGATGGATAGATGGATGGATGGATGGATGGATGGATAGATAGATAGATAGATATCGCATATTTGCTTGGTTAGAAAGTTTTGCACCGGGGAGTTCACCTTAAAATATTGACTTCGTGGCAGGCGCGGGTGTCGGGGATGAAGTGCAGATTTCGT
>CAXAMN010008668.1:1406863-1439540 GCA_963970005.1 Durusdinium trenchii
AGTAGTAGGTTGGAGGCCAGCTATTAGGTTAAGTAGTCTCTCAAAGTCTCAAATCTCTTCAATCCCAAAGTCCCCTCGCTATTAGGTTGGAGGCCATCGCTAGTAGTAGGTTGGAGGCCAGCTATTAGTTTAAGTAGTCTCTCAAAGTCTCAAATCTCTTCAATCCCAAAGTCCCCTCTTGCTCTGGGGATGCTTCCAGACATCCAAAGTCCGGCCCACAAAGTCTTCCGGAAGCTCCGGCCTAAGACGTTTCGAATGACACAAGGATCCTGAATGCACTCACTGACTAATTTCTTAGCTCAGAGAACCGTTCGCCACACTCACATGGTGAAAGGGCTTCGAAACACACAAAGGCTCGACTCTACTGGGTGTACAGTGTACAGTCGACAATTATGGTACTTATGAGAGGCACTCCGAAGAAGAAGCACCTCAGACCCCAACAGCGGCTGTTCAAAGGGCATGCTGGAAATCCTGGAGCAAAATTCCGGCCCAGGCAGATTGTTCAAAAGGCCTGTTTGATTTGAAGTAGTTCATTCTGTCCTTAAGGATTTGCGCACAGCAGGCCTGACATGTCGCATGAAATGATCTCTGCAATGACTGCCTTTTTTACAGCAAGCTTGTTGTTGTCGGCATGAGCAGCCTCCGTGCAAACATGACTTCGTCATGGGCCTCGGCAAACAATCTTGCGCATTCAAAGTTGTGTGTGTAGTATGTTAGCCCCTAGTAGCGTCCTTGTTCAGTGGGAAACATTGGAGAACAATGGGAGATGTGTGGGAACCCAGAACCATCCTCGGCCTGGCTCAACATCTCCGGTGAAAACAAAGTCAAGCAGAAAAGTCTAGCAGGTTTGCAAATCTTTTGCTGCACGAGATACACATGGGCTCATGAAATCCATCAGTATCTGTGCAACAATTTTGACCCTTGCAGCAAAAGAAGGGCTTCTTTTCATTGTCTTGTCATTCCAAACATTCCTCTTGCACTCATTCCCCTTCATTTCCTGGGTTATTCTAATGCACAAAATACTGCGTTTGATGTCAGCTCTTTCATGTCCTGTCATTTTCCTTTCCCAACAGGTAGTGATGTATGAAAAAAATCGGTCTTCCTACGGGATAATATATAATTCCCACCCCACAACGATCTACAAAGTAGTTCACACAATTCGGGTACTGAGAAGCGCACGTTAGCTTCAGGCAGCAAGCAAAAGCACTGAGCGGCCTGGCCAATGAATGCACAACACAGTCTGTGGTCCAAGAGAAGAAAGAAGGTAAGGGTCCCTTGGAATAAGGCCCCCCTTAAAGGGAGCCTTATTACAGAAACTCTTACCTTCTATATTCTTCTCTTGTCTTTTGCACTTGACCAACCCGCCTCTGGGGGAATCCCAGGCTGGCACTGCAGTTGCAAGCTGGCAGTGCTGAACGCTGAGGCCACTGTGCTCCCACCGAAAAGCGCAGTGTAGAAGCTGCGCATGAAAAGGTCCACCCAGGTGTCTAAGACACGATCATTGCAACATACCACATGAGGCACGGAATCTGCTAAAAGCTCACCCACAGAGCGAGAGTGGCATGCATTCACCACGACCACTTCGCAGCCGTTTGACTTCTCTCTCAATGCCAACATCTCTTGAAGCAGGTCACAGCTCAACACATAGCCGCTGCCCTTTCCATCCTCGAGTATTAGACCATCAGGTGTTCCATGTGCACTAAGGTGAAGAATTGTGTTGCCCGAAGTAGCTGCAGACAAAGCTCGTTGGAGGCTGCCTCATCACAAAGACCGGAGACCATTGTTGTAAAGCACACATGCAAATTATGCTGTAGTGAAAAGGCAGCAGGCAGCATCAGGACACTGGACATCAAAACAATGGAGTAAATCTGAGCAAGAATCAAGGTCTCTCCAAGAACTTGTGTTCTAGGCTCAATGGTGAAACAAAAACAACAATCTTGGGAGGGTCGACAATAGGTGGAACACCAAGGAGGTCGGATTGTACATATGCCCATCGCATGGGCATGAAACTAAAGCGCAGCCATAAGTCAGCGGCAAATTCAACAGGAAGTTCGTGCGAGCAAACACTTCACCATCCCCGACTTCAAGTGGCTGATAGGGAACTGCGCGGGCCTGCGGGCTCTGTGGGCCCGCAGGCCTACGGGCAAGCGGGTGTGTGAGCATTTGAGACTGGTTCCATATGGTTCTTTTCCCACCTTGGGAGGGCTATTGGGGTTCTTCAAGTTTAGGGCAAGTTGCCTGAGTGCGCTTTGGAGGTGCTGGTTGAAGGTGCAAGGCAGGGAGCGCTTTGGAGTGTGGGCGCTAGCGCCGCTGCAGGGTGCTGCTGCCAGATGTCTATCGTGCGTGCATTGGAACTTGGGCGCTCGTGCCGCTGCAGGGTGTATGGCCGCGTGATACATACTTCACCATGCGGACTTATGGGGGTCTCAGTTGGAGGCCCAGAAGGTTGACGTGAGTTGGGGAATCGATGGAGAAAAATTGTGAAACGACTTCTTTTTTCTCCTCCAAAACCATAATTTCCTAACTTACGTGCCAGCGGGCACCCACTGATCAACAGTTATTTTGCATCCACTACATCCTTTCTCATGAGGTCATTGTACATCTTACACGGACGCTACTAGGGGAACAAGGACGCTACTAGGAGCTCCTGGCCTTACTACTAGGAGCAAGGACGCTACTAGGGGCTCCTGGCCTCACTACTAGGAGCAAGGGCGCTACTAGGAGCTCCTGCCCTTACTACTAGGAGCAAGGACGCTACTAGGGGCTCCTGGCCTTACTACTGGGAGCAAGGAGGCTCCTGGCCTTACTACTACAAGCAAGGACGCTACTAGGGGCTCCTGGCCAGGAGCAAGGACGCTACTAGGGGCTCCTGGCCTTACTACTAGGAGCAAGGACGCTACCAGTGGCTCCTGGCCTTACTACTAGGAGCAAGGACGCTACTAGGGGCTCCTGGCCTCACTACTAGGGGCAAGGACGCTACTAGGGGCTCCTAGCCTTACTACTAGGAGCAAGGACACTACTTGGGCTCCTGGCCTTCTGCTGGGAACAAGGACGCTACTAGGGGCTCCTGGCCCAAGGACGCTACTAGGGGCTCCTGGCCTTACTACTAGGAGCAAGGGGCTCCTGGCCTCACTACTAGGAGCAAGGGCGCTGGGAACAAGGACGCTACTAGGGGCTGCTGGCCTTACTACTAGGAGCAAGGCCGCTGCTAGGGGCTCCTGGCCTTACTACTAGGAGCAAGGGCGCTGCTAGGGGCTCCTGGCCTTACTACTAGGAACAAGGACGCTACTAGGGGCTCCTGGCCTTACTACTAGGAGCAAGGGCGCTGCTAGGGGCTCCTGGCCTTACTACTAGGAGCAAGGGCGCTGCTAGGGGCTCCTGGCCTTACTACTAGGAGCAAGGACGCTACTAGGGGCTCTTGGCCTTACTACTAGGAACAAGGGCTCCTGGCCTTACTACTAGGAGCAAGGGCGCTGCTAGGGGCTCCTGGCCTTACTACTAGGAACAAGGATGCTACTAGGGGCTCCTGGCCTTACTACTTTACTAGGAGCAAGGGCGCCGCGGGGAGCAGGCGGATGGAGGAAAGGTGGCTGGCGGGTGGAAAGGTGTTCATCCGAAGATGTGTTTGATCGAAGAATCGGGATGAGATGCGCCTCAAAATGAGGAGGGACCAGAACCAGGAGTGGATGACGTGGAGGATGGGTGCGAATGGAATTCGAAGAATGAAAAGGATGGATCTCGCAATTGTGTTTCGATTTCGTTGTATAGACAAGAAGCCATGATATGTACTGTATAAAGAAAAAGAAAAGAATGCGCCAGATTTGACTACAGTATCTGTATTTATCCTTGGTCCTTGCTCTCAAGTTGCTCAATAGAACCACAATGAACCACACTGACCACACTTACGTTTACTGTAAAGAAACAAGGCAACTGGTCCAGGCGGTCCTGAAGTGAGAGGGCGCGCTGCAAATGTTGACGGACCACTCTGCGCTTCTGCGGAGGCTTTCAGGACTGTTTTCCACTCCTTCTCAAAGCCGAGGCTTGGCAGTGGAGAAGGTCCGCGAGAGTCAATTCGGCAAAGTGGGGATGCATACAACATGAGCAAACGGCATCGAGAATTGTCCTTGGCTGAACAAGTGGCCTCATCAGGCTGAACATACAATTCCGGGAGCATTTGAGCGGCGACAGGCTGAAACATAGGCTGTGGTAATCGAGGAAGTTCCACCACAGCTTGAGCTTGATCTGATTGATCAGCACCAGATGTTGGTGCATCTGGGCACAGCTCAGCTTCTGGTTCTGATTCAGTTGGAAGGGATTCAGAATTGTAACCACTCACTGCCTGAGACTCCTCCACAGCACTTTCATCCCCAATATAGAAAAAACTGTGTTGGCACTGGCTCCCCGATTTGGTCCACAGGTTGATGAGCCAGAGTAAGAGCAGCACCATGTACCACGGACTCATGTCCAATTACCTCAGAGCGTGGAACTGATGCATACCCATGGAGAGGAATGGTGCCTGACTTGCAGCATCCCAGACGTTTGCACATCCAGCAGAATCGGAATAGAATACTACCCACACCAAAAAGTGCACACATGACCACTGCAGGCCATATCCCTTGATCCCTGGCTTCTTGTTCAGCCGCTTGTTCCGGAATTGGCTCCGTGCTGGCAATCTCAAGGTCAATAGGAGCCTTTGGAGCAAGATCTGAAGCGCCGCTGGAAAGGCTACTAATATAATACTTGTAGATCGCATTTTGTCGTCGCCCTCCTCCAGCTCGCAAATGTGCGACTTCTGGCTCGGGAGCTTCAATCGCAGTGGCCGCGCAAGATGCCCAGGAAGCCAGCCAAGAAGCAAAGAAGACCCAAATGAAGGGGCTTGGGCACAGAAAAGTGCGCAGGCTTAGCTGGCGCGTTCCAATCATGGCTTGACTAGAATCAATTGGCTGAAAGTAAACGGATCATGTCCCAGGTGGACCTCCAACAGGCAACTACTCATGTTGTGTCCAAAGGAAAGCATTTGCACATGAAGTTGTTTTGTCGTGTCAGCTGACATCAAGTTGTGAAATGTCGGACATTCGGACCCAAATTGCCGAAGCAATGACCTTGAGCCCGATGCCCTTGCGACTCAATCATTGTTCTCTTGAGCTAAGTCTGGTTTTATATGTGTTATGTTGCCTCGCTGATGTACAGCATTTGCATGCAAAAACTTGCTCGCTGGTCCGACTTGAATATCATAGTTGGCACCTTCTCTCTTCTCCATGTCAAACTCTTGGCAGATAGACCCTTGCCTTTGGTCCAAAGCACCGCGAGATCCTGTCAAAGTGCGCATTCTTCTTCACGTAGAGAAATAAGGCAAATATAAAGAAGAATACAATCTGTTTGTGAACTTTAGACAGTAAAGATGACATTGCACGTCTCTGTGTTTCTAGTGGGACAACCTGAAATGACACGTCACACTCTCCAATTTGTTTGCAGTCCTCCAGCACTATATCTCGCCTCGCTTTCTCGATTCGTTTCTTGATCACATATTCCTCAAGCGCCGAAATGAGGCAAAGTTACTGCAAAATTAACGCAAACAAAGCTACCTACCTGTAGTGCATCCAAGTCCAGCTGGAAGTTTGATGGCTTTAACGCCAGAACCTCCAATGATGCAGGTGCTACTGCCTGTCTGACTCTTTTTGACTCCTTTGGCACACTTCTTTGACCAGGTCAACGGCGGATTCGGAAACTAGAACTGCGGATTCGGAAACTAGGGTGGCCACGGATTCGGAATCTAGGCACGGCGTGGATTCGGAAACTAGGATTCGGAAACTAGAAGGAGCGCGGAAAGGAAACTAGAACGGGTCTGAATCGGATAGTTTCTGAATCGGGAATATGTCCACGCTACATCAACACAAACAGTTCATTAGATCCCCACCCCATCCCACCCACCCAGTTTCTGAATCGGCTAGTTTCTGAATCGGGTGAGTTTCTGAATCAGGACACTCTGTAGTATCATAATCGCAAGTTTCTGAATCATAGTTTCGGAATTGGAGCTAGTTTCTGAATCGTCTCCTGTTCTCTTTGACCAATTGCATACCATGTTTAATCTGTGTCTCTAACCTCCCCTTCTCAGAAATTCTCCTCCCTCTCCATACCGTAAATGGATTCCGTGCTGGGTGACTGGATCTTTTCCGAGACCAGCGCACAAACAATGTGACTCAACAGTGATATTTGGCTGACTAAACCAATGAAGCCTTCCGAGCTTTGGCCGACCGTAGACAAGCATCCTACAATCCATTTTGTCAGCACTTGCGCTCCAAGTTCTGCCAGCTGCACAGACCAATGCTGTGGCTATTGCAAATCACATTCAACCCACGTGTTCTGCTTACAGTACCATTGCGAGGTGGGGGCCAAAATGCCAACGACGGAAAGGCACTTCACAAAGACGTTGCACAGTTTGTCAGCTTTCAGGTCGCTGGGATATTTTATACATACCACCATACATTTCAGCACAGTACAGTACAGTACATTATATACATTACATACGTATGTTATATATGTTATATATATACAGTATCATGCTAAGGTACAGCTACGGCTGACTGTCGATTTGGCAAACTGTCTCAGTGCACCTCTCCAGCATGTTTGCAAGCAAATCATCCTCTGTACGCAGGCCTTGTCTTCCTTGTAGCCTCCTCCCTGTAAAGTCACCTGAAGCACAATTGTTCCCTTGTAAACACAAACATCTCGAGTTGTGTCCAATCTTCTACATGCCGCTGTGTTTCGCATGCATCAATGCGGGAACGGTGTGATGTAGAATTTCCGGCCGAAATGCAGGCTATAAGGAACTTAGCGAAATCCATGCAGGTGACCTTTCTGTGGGGTTTTAAGAACTCAGACTCACTGAAGCACAGTGTGACAGAGTAGTCAAATGCAGAAACATCAAGGCACTGTGAGCGAGCAGGAAACACCATGACTTGCAAAAGCCAAAAAATCTTAGGACAAATCACTGCACTGCTTATAATTATGTATATATATATATATGTTCATTCATGCATACTTCGCTTTTCACACACTTCACTAAGGAAAAGGTGGTAAGGTGGGGCAAGAGGCATCTGAAGGCCTCGTAGCGTCCGTTGTCAAATGGACCAGCCGTAACCGTTCCCTTCTGGCCATTGTACCGGACAGACCTGCGAAGTCTTGCCATTTGAGTCTAATTCTCTTTCCCTGTTATATGTGTCTTATGTTGATAAGTGAATATGTTATATGTTTGTTTTTCTTTTGAGCTTCGGACTAGTCAGTCATTTTCCTTTCTTTTATGCACAGTATTTTCTTCGTTTGTTAAACTGTCACCGAATAAAGAGGTGCTCGTTAATGGCTAAGGGGTGCACTCTTCCTTTTGGAGCCCTTTGATTATGACAGGAGCTCCTTTGAAGATCACCTGCACAAGTGGTAAGCAAGTGAGTAGTTCAAGACGGTCTCAGTCTGACCGTCCAAATCACACACTTGTTGGCGGTTGTCTCGTGTGCGTGCTGCAGCACCAACTTGAATTGCTTATCCTTGATAGATTTCCAAGTATACTATGTCACAACTCGTCAGTTTTGTGCCTGCCTTCTAAGTTGTCGACAACTCCGGAGTTTGTAACATTCTTACACTTTACGCAGGGTTTTGGGGGAAGCTGGGTGCTTCCGAGTGGTTTGTCTGGGCACCTCTTCAGCCATTGCAAATCTGGCATTGGACGACGCATTCTGCCTCTGTCGAAGTGGTCTGACAAATATTGGGTGTGAATTGTTTACTTGGGCGAATAGGTCTCTATTCGAATCTATTCTAAGCATTCATAATCATGTCCGCCCAGTTTCAAATTGCAGATCTTGAGAATGTGAACAAGAACAGCTGCTTCTGTTGAACAGTGCAGAATGGTGCAGCATAGTGTACACACTATCAAGATGTGTGGCTCTATTTACAAAGAGCTGCAAGAATAGCAAACCTGTTCAAAATCTGAGCTTCTTTTCTCACTTCTTTGAGATGACTAGTTGGTGCCACAACGCTTTGGATTGGGCTATATCACATTGGTGAAACCATGCAAGTAGCTCCCCTTGCCAAGCACTCAGGTCTTTCTAGGCTTCAAGGTGAGCAAGGCAAGCCTTGCAAGCCTGTTGATGTCGCACTAGGTTCAGATCAACTGACTTGTTAACATCAGCCAGTCCACACAAGTCACAAGAAGCCGATTGAGATGTGCACGTCACTCCAAACGGTATGGAGTTCCTTGAAATGCTTCCACAGATCCTTGCTCATGTCCTTGAGATTCCTGTCCAAAGCTTGGAGATCTGATGAAAAGAACTGACTCTCATCATCTGAGCCCACAGCGTGATCTTCCAGATTTCTGGGCACTCCTGAGAAGGGAGTAGGAGTTGCCTGGCCAAATGCTCGAAGAACTTGTGCGGCCAAAAAGCGAGTGTTTATTCTTGGCTTCTGACATTGTGACCTCTCGATTCCTGCATTGCGACATTGTGTTTCTTCCGGAGTTAATACAAGACAGGATGTCGCAGTCAGAGGCGTAAGGTTTGGACACGTCTCAAGAAGGTGGCTGATTCACCAGGGGTCTGGACAAAGAGCCTGACAGCAGCTTGCACAGCTTACTTACATGCAAGGTTGAGGATTCTCAATCATGGAAGCACTTGATTCTTAGGCCGCTTGTCCCAGTGTGGAATCCCTTTCTGCAAGTCCACTCACTCTTGCTCTTTGTGCTGGCAGGGTACCAAGGATCCCCAAGGGCCCGGTCAGCAAGCTCCTTGTTGGAAAGGCATGAAATGCTGACAAAGGACGCTACTAGTAACAAAGGGCATCGCTACTAGGAGCAAGGACGCTACTAGGGGCTCCTGGCCATACTACTAGTAACAATGTTTGCAAAGAAACATCAATTGGCACGTCCTGCTCTCGCAGTAGTGATGGCTCGCCAAGCTCACCAGCCTTGTATGTCGGAGATGATGCAAATCAGCAAAGGATGATCAATACATTGGAAACGTTTTCTTATAATGTTGATGTATAATCACTTGCAAGTGTAGAGAGAGAGAGAGAAAACGGGAAAGATTGACTTGGCCGTCAGTCCCATCTATGGCCTCAATGCGCACAATGAGGCTCCAAATGATAAAGGCAAAGTAGGTCATTAAGCCTGTAGTAGCAGCACTTCTTGACGAAAACAAATTTGGCATCCGACAAATTGTCCTCGAACATGTTACATACTAACAATGGCGTGCCTGCTTGGAAAACAAATTTCACACATAGCTGCGCCTCGCGAAGCATTGAGTATACTAGTAGCAAGGATGCTACTAGTAGCCAAGGGCATCGCTACTAGTAACAAGGGCATCGCTATTAGTAGCTAATTTGCTATTAGTAACAAGTGCCTTACTAGTAGTAACCAGAAGCTCCTAGTAACAAGTGCCTCGCTAGTAGTAACAAAGGGCATCGCTATTAGAGCTACAAATCATTGCGGACTTTCACATGCACTCCAAAGGGCTCCAAATGCCGAATGTCAAGCACTAGGAGCAAGGACGCTACTAGTAGCAAGACAAAGAAAACACGTACTTCGGGCTGCCCAAGGCCTGGTATGTATTGCAGTCCATTTTCCTCAGTGTCCATGTCTTCATTCTGCAAAGGTTTTGAGAATTGGCATAAGCGATGAGAGATAGAAGGCCAATGTTTTGCCATAGTAAGACCGCTGCAGGATCTCTTTCCGATGAGTAATCTTTTGCAGCATCTCAAGCTCCTGACATCCCTGCACGGCCCGCACAGCATGTTGCAAGCAAACTATTTGGGCTTTTGCGCCCAGGCCTTCACAAAGCCAACCACGAGCTCCAAACAAAGAAGCAGCAACGAGCAAACATGATACAGCATCAAAACACGGAGACGCTCCTGGCACATCGAGCTAAAAGTTCAGGAATGGATGAAACTGTGAGAAAGCTGGAACCCTTGCAGCACACTCTTTTCCAAGATGCATACTCTGCTGCATGAAAATGCGTATGGACGCTGACACCGCCTTGAACAACACACTCACACTAAAACAGCTTGTTCTTGACTGACCTTTTGACATAACTATCATACTGGCAAAAGAGAACTTGTCAAAATCAAGTTACAGGGTGTGAAGTCCTTTAAATATGGCGGCGCGGCAGTCCAATAATTGTTCAACGATTTGTGAAAGACTCGGTGAAACTGTGAAACCGCCAAAGCTCCTTTGGAAGGACTCTCGGCTTAGGTCACGGCTTGGCTAGCTCACCTGCCGAGAGTCCGCTGCTCTGCATATTTGAGACCAGTCTGAATTTCAGATTTCAGCTGAACCTCAGTGATAGCTTTTGTCTGAATCTAGATGTTGAACATTCCAAAGCTGTCACTTGCTTTCACTGCGAAAAAGAGTGCCTCCTCTTCCGCTCTTACAGAGTGGATTGAGTACAATTCTATGTATGTATATATATATATAGCTAATGCGTAAATGGGAACCTGCAACATATTATGTTTGGTACTTCTTTCTGGATGTTTGGTTGTGTTTATGTTCAAGATTCAAGACCGGTCAGTGATTGTTGCTTCAGGAACCAGGACCCTTGACAATCTCAGGTGCGATCAAGCAGCGATAACTTCCTCAAGCCGTGTCTCTTCCTTGGTGGGACTATGGACTCCAAACTCCGTGTGGCAAACAAAGGATACTTTCGGCGGAGACCAAAAGAATGTGCCGGCGACAATCAAAAGCCTTCAATATCAAAAAACTTTTCTCTTGAGGAGGCAAGGCTCATATTCGTTGAGAAGTCCAATATCCAGGACTTGTTTGACACCACCCCTCCCAAAGACAACACGAGAACTGAAATAGGGGAGCTCGGTGACATCGGACTTGACATAGGCACACTCCGTGGAATACGTGCCTGACATTCCAGCAAGGATGGCTTTCCCTAAGCGCGCTGCTGCATAGGCCATTGACAACGTCGCAGAGCCTTTACCATTCTTTGCATTTACAACGTCTGTGCCAGCATCCTGAGTTTTCTTGTCCAATGCTTCCAGTGTCGATTGCTTGATCTTTGTTGCCATTGGATCCTGTGAAAAAACCGGCATGATGGTGACTCCAGAATGGCCTCCAATAACCGGAACTTCCACACTACTAGGATGACAACCAACAGCATCAGCCACAAATTTGTTGGCCCTAACGCAGTCCAGTGTTGTGACTCCCACTATCTTCAACGGGTCAAGTCCGGATTTCTTGTAAAGCTCAGCCATTGCAGGCACGATTGAATTTATCGGGTTCACAATCAATGCGACAACAGCCTGAGGACAAAACTTCGCGGAAGCTTCGACAATGCCCTTGGCAATGTCTGCATTCACTTTGAAGAGATGATCCCTTGTCATCCCAGGCTTGCGCGGCATTCCGGCAGCAACAAGAACTAAACTACAGCCTGATAGACACTCGGTTAAGTGGTCTTTGGGAGCATTCCCGACATTCAAAGAATGTCCAGTCACCTTGACCTTACTCTCGATGTGACCCAGGTCAGCAGCGACTCCGTCTGGAGGCACCATCGCGACATTGAGATCAAAAATGGCCAGTTCTTTGACGTTGGGATCCATGGCCATCAACAAGCACAGCGGCTGCCCAATCCCACCAGCACCGCCGCAAACGCAGACCTTGTGTGAACCGCCGCCCATGATGGCTTTGCGTATGCCAGAAGAACATGATGTGCCCATCCCACTTCCTTGAGCAGGCTGGCTTCCAAGCTAGTTCCTTTCTTTCACTTGAACCAAACGGCAAGGTGGCCTTGGTGTGCAAGGTTTGACAGATTGAATCCATGCCCTTCTGTCCTGCACCTTCCTTCAAGACAAAAGTCGTCAAAAACGTGGAAAGGCACCACATCTTTTAGTAGAACCCCGATCAAGCCCTTGAAGCCAGCAAAGAGTGCGAATGTGTGCACCATCCTTGGACATTCTCAATGGGCACAACTTGTGCTTTATTTACCGCAAAGGCAGCTTGGATGTTCTGAGTACGTTGCATTTTGAGAAACTCAACGGTAGCCAGGACAACAGAACGAGCCTGGATATCCCTAGGCCTGCAGCAGCAGGTTTGGATGTCTATCTTTGACATTGTCTCTGACTGAGTCTGAACTCACTTTTTCTTTTTTTGTGAATCGCACATCCACCACGCATAGTGGAACCTTTCAGAAGGGGTTGTAGACTGGAAAGCTAATGGTAAAGGCAAAGCACCCGCCCATGAGCACTCCCAACATGTTGAAGCTTCCGAAAACCTCAGTCTGTCTACAGTTGCACACTTGTGGCTGAATGTCCTGTTTCATGTTGGTGATAGATCACTGACAAGGCACCACAAGCATGGGTGTTCCCAACAAAGCTTGGCGAGCAAAAAAACACAAATATGAGTGCGTCGGCACAGGGGCCGCTAAATCTGTGGTCCCAGTTGACCCAGTTGAACAGGGTGTCCCAGTTGACCCAGTTGACCCCGGTTGACCCAGTTGACCCAGTTGACCTCAACTGGGTCAACTGGGTCCGGAGATTTAGCTTGGCCACCGTGTCAACTGGGTCCATGCGGTCGCAATGAACAATATGTTCTTGATACAGTATATGGTGTCTGCCAGAAGAACCGTCTTCTTTTGTTGTCTCAAACGTGTGGTTCCGGGAAACTTTGCACAAGGTCAACTCTCATCTTTGCTATCCACGTCGGCCTTCTTATGTGGAAGAGATCGAAACAGCTTTCCAACAGCAATGCGTAGCAGGCGCAGGCGTCACAAACATTCCACAATGCTTCAAGAACAATTGTGTCTGTATGGTCATTGTGTTCCTAGTGCAGGCCATGCGGCAACTGTGTATGTTGATATCACTTGAACCTAAGATGAAAACAGCCGAAAAGCGAAACTGAATGCAAGTGATATCTCTCCACAGCGAAGAGAAAACTAAGTCTCCAACCCCTTGGAGCAGGGAGCACGAAAGACAGCAGGTCTGCATGTGTATCGTTTCACATTATGTCGTTGTCATGTCGTTATGCACAGCACTTGCGCAGCTTCAGGATTCTCAAGCATGTCGGGCAAGGCTGCGCAGAAGCGTGCCTCCGCTGGTGACGGCGCCATCCCGTTGTCGAGCTCAGGCTCTCAGGCTGTCAAGCTGTGTCTAGTCTTCGTCACTTTGCCTTGCGCTGAGTCTGCTTTTTGTTCGAGTCGGGCACCGAACGCTTGGGCAGTCGCTACTTACTAGATCTGCTGAGTGCATCGTACTCAGATATGGTCTTAGGTCTCTTGACTATCTTCTGGGCTTCCCGGAACACTTGCAAGGCTCTCTGAAGGCCTTGTTCCTTTGAATGATGTCTACCACAAATGCTGCTATCATCTGCCATCTGATGCCTACTGCAAATGTAAGGGCACTATGGCACTTTCCTCCAAGAACGCTTCCAACACTGAGCATTCAGGAACAATGCGCGGCATATCTTAGCAGATGCATGCCAATGCCAGCAGCGTGGCATGCTTTAGAGTGGAGGGCCACAAGCCACGGGTGCCACATGCCACACATGTCTTTTGTTCTCGAAATTGGTGCTAGCGGTATCACACCATGCACCTAATTGGTAGCAGAACAGGCTGTGCTGCTTCATCAGCCCAGCCCAGCCGCAGTGCCACTAGAAGTGCAAAGTCCAGGCGGGTTTTGACAAGGAAAAGATATTCTATTGATCCCGCAAGACAATTCAGGTATGTGTCCTTCCAATTCCAACCGCCACAAATGATCGCACTTCTGGGTTTCTCTGGACATGAACTTTGGGACATGTTCTTTGCCACAATGTTCGCAAATCTGTGAAACTTGACCTGTTTTGCTGGCAACAGCAGACTGAGAGAATGATCTACCAAAGGAGCATTCTCTGGTCACAATAGGTGTGACGCAAACAAGAGCTGAATTCACCCTGTGTTGTTCTGATTCTTGCCGGCAAATTGGGAAATTTGCAAATGATCTGAAGACCTCAGCAACTCGCTGCTTCAATACGTTCGTCTGGCGGCAACTGTCCTTTCAACGATGAAATGGACTTAGACTCGGCTGGATAAAACATCATATACCCTCAACAAAAAGCTCAAGTGCAAAACAAAAGAATACAATATAAGCCCATCAGAATGGTAGCGGTCCATGTTCGTCTGGCACAGGAGGAGCAGGATCTTCTGGCGCCACCTCTGCTGGCAAACTTCCAGGCCTAGCAATTCTTCAAGAATGCGATTCTTCCGAAGGGATGCATCTTCACTCGAAAAACAGGCAGTCACCGATCCTTTTCCCCCAGGATGTCACTGCCCCCTGCTACTACGAACAAGCAGGCTTTCCTTACTACCCGTTCTGCTGGAAAAGCTTATATTAACATTGTATAAGTCTTGGACTGAACTGTTCTCACTGCGAACAAGAATTTAACCTTTGAAGTTTGTTTTTGGGATGTTATCTGTGAAAGAAAAAGAAACTTCAGCCTTTCCGCCAAATTTATGGCCGTCTTCCTGCAGGCCATATCAACCTCAGCCATGAAGGTTGGCTTTTAGCACGGCGGCACAACGAGGTTCAATGCACTATCGTACTCTATGACTCTCTGACACTATGGGGACCAGACTTCAAAGTCCTTGTCACAGCCCATGATGTTGTGGCTGCCAAAATAGTCGGAGTTCAAAATGACCTGGCAAAAGAAGATGGGCAGCAGCAGCAACTTGTCCCATCAAAGTCAAATCCAGCACATCACCCAGGACTGAAGGTAAAAAAAACAAAGCTGGACTGGCATCCGTCAGTGTACTTTTGTGACTCTTCTGGTTGAGATACCTCAGCGCTGTGTCGCATGCCATTTTGCCAAAAAGCTTTCACGTTCGAGGCATATATAGTCACTTCGTGGAATACCTTGAAAGTGATTTGTGGCCCATAAGATCCGATAGGTGTACTGGCCAAGTCACTTCACAAAAAGTTCTGCGTAGTTCCTGCAAAAGCTCCAAGGTCGCGGGTGTATCTTCATAACCTTGGACAGTCATGAGAGCAAGAAACACCTTACATGGTCGATCTTTGGCACCTCTGCGAATGGACCAGGTCTGATGACAGCGAGTTGTGAAGGAGCAATGGCCTACGATCGATGAAAATGCCGGTTGGAAAGCAGTAAGGGATGCCTTCGCTCAAGCTGTAAAGCTCAAAAGAACTGCTTCTGTACCTTGAATTCACCTCGGTGCCACCAGGTTGTCCACAGAACTGCTTCGGACAACCATGCCTGGCCAACTGCAATTCTCTCAAACCACAAGACCAACCATATCCTCCACCTCTTACTCCCTCTTCAAAGATTGTCGACATCAAGAATGCATTGGCAACATCATTGATCATTTCGTACCTCTTCTCCTTTGCGAGTCGAACGTGAATGTTTGTGTCAGAGGGCACATGCGCCCCCGCACATTTCGTGCCTTCTCTCGGAGGCGAGGCTTGAGGACATCGCCATTGGGGAGCATGTACCTGTAGTGACTTGCGATGGCCTCCAACCTAGTAGCGATGGCCTCTAACCTAGTAGCGATGGCCCCCAACCTAATAGCTTGCTTATCTTTATGTCTTTTTATGCAAACTTGATGTTTGCTTTACTTCACTTTGAAACCTGCTTTGCCTGTGTGTTTTTAATGTTCGGTTTGCCTTCGTTTTTGTGGGTTATTTTGCAGTGACAATGACATGATCGAACAAATAGGCGACAATCAAGCAACTGCAGCCCCTTGCGCACTCCAAGTTTCCGCTCTTGACAAAGTACATCTTTTCCCCCTCTTCCCCAGGATGAAAAACGACGTCTTCACCTTACATCTGCCCAGTGCAACGACTGTAGATGCGCATTTAACAGACTGGCTTGCGCTTACTGCAACTCCAAACAATCTCAATGATCCTGGGTGCATGGCTGGCTAAATCGACTGCGGAAAGGACCGTGTCACACAGCTTCACGAGAATTGGACTCATTTCTTTCCTGAGTCGGCAAAGAATGCAATGGAGCCTAGACCAAGCAGATTGAACCAACACTAGCCTAGACCAAGCTGCTCAAGGTGGTTGAAGAACGGGTGAAGTTCGACGTGCTTCTTGCTCAGTTCATATGCTAAGAGATTCTTCAATGGTTCCTCGGCATGAATTTGAGGAAAATCTGAAACGAGAAGCTACTAGGAACAAGTGCATCGCTTCTAGTAACAAGTGCCTTACTACTAGTAACAAGAAGCTACTAGGAACAAGTGCATCGCTTCTAGTAACAAGTGCCTTACTACTAGTAACAAGAAGCCACTAGGAGTTCCTCCTCATCTGTTCCTGAGCCCTGTGCGGAGAGAAGGGTCAGAATCATGATCGAGCCTAAGTGTATTTTGCGGCAAAACAGTCTTCCTTGCTGCAGGCATTCTGTGTCTCTGACTTGGGTTCACATCACCCTGCTGATTGGCAGTCTGATGCTCCAAAAAGCGGATAATTCTCGCTGATGTCGTTTTACCTTGAGAGAGGCGATATGAACAGCGGATGTGACGGCTCTACGTACTCGTCCACCCAGCCTATCTTTTTGTGATTCAGGAAACGTCGGAGTAGCCAGAATTGCCTCACATTCAAAAAATCATGGATCTTCCCTTCAGCTCGGATTGACCTTTGAGTCATTGTGTGTGTATTATTCAAGCGAGTTTCTTCTTGTTGTCCCCGCTCATGTTGCGAAGAGCCGTCATGGAATTTGTGACACTTCCTGCACAACATGCACAAACAACTTTGAGCCTCTACCAATAGATCCAGCTAGGCTGTAATGCATTGCTTCTAAATTGAAAGAAGTATGCAGCTCCTACGATTGAAGAGAACGCCACCAACGAAAAGAATAGAACCTGAGCAAAGGTGACAAGGCAACGTTCCCGAACCAAGAAATGTCGATCTTCCTCCCATTCTCTAAGGACATGACAAGAATTGACATGACCCTTTCGTACTCATTCCGGGCACTGACATCCATGGAAGCAGGTGTGAACTGCGTGAGGCTCCAGTGGAGGGAGGTAAGATACCTACGAGTGAAGACAGAGTGAACAGCGAGTGTCGCTTCTCTGTAAGATTCAAAAAGAACTGGGGATCATGCTTCCATGCGAACTCTCCCTCATTGACGGGACTCAGTCCTGTCAGCTGACACACTTGCTTGCATCTGCAGGCCACTTCCAAGAGTGCGGATTGCTGATTGTTTGCCCTCCTGTATTTTGCAACCAGTTTGGCATACCTCGGTAGTCGTTTGGTCAAGCAGGAGCTTTCCTTTTGGCCAATTGAGGTACTCACTTGCTGACATAGTCAGGGAGCCAACGAGGAACCATAAGCAAGCAATAACATGGTTCAGCACCTCGCTGCAGTCGCTTTGCTCAGCTTTGTTCACTTGTCTTTCCCAAATATTGTCAAATCTAGAATAGAAAAAGTATCTCGTGAGCATGCAGCCGTGATTGCAACGATGAGGCGGATCATGGTAAAAACCTCGCAATTCAAGCAGGAAGCATGTATACTACTTGAGTGCAGGCCTGATTAGATTGCAAGAATGCCACAGCCAAGCTGCGATAAACATGTACTCACTGTCAATCAAGTCATACACCATGTTCATCAAGCCTGGAAAGGAAAGCACAGCATGAACAGCTTCATCATGATCATCTTCCATTATCCGAAGAACTTCTTCACGCAGAAAATGAAGAGAACACGAACTGCTCCAAGGAACGTTGCAGTTTCAACAGCCGCAGAAGTCTCAGGATTCGAATAGCTCGGAAGCCTTTGATCATCCTTGCAGCCTCAATGAGTGAATTGATGTGTTAAAAGCCCTCTCCTAATTAAGTAGGTGCCTATTTATTAATATAAGGGATTTTTAAAAGGGGGTAGGCCGTGTAGAGGTAGAGCAAGCTAGGTAGCTAGTACCTACTACAAAAGGACGCAGGATAACTCACGCTTCTTCAAGGAAGCTCCCCCGGCCGCCCTAAAGGCGGCGGGGGAAGCTTCCTTGAGGAAGCGCTCGCACTAATGATTTGGTTCCTAGATTTTTAGGGAAACTTAACTGCCAACTACACAGGTGCTCTTGTGGCAAAAATTGCTGCTCCTTTTCCTGCAAACTCCAACTGAAGGACCGTGTTGGGGTGTCGACTTCTGACTGGCTTAGAAAAGCTTCTATGCAGCCAATTGGCTGTGGCTAGTCCATCTCCGCCTTCAGTGTTCACTACACGAGTGAACCAGTCCGGAAGTACAACGATCAGGTCAGGGAGAAACCATGTTCGAAGGTACCTCAAATGACGATGCAAGACGATGCAACGTGGTCGACGGTCTACGCTTGCTACGATGCTCGGGTGGACATGGCTCCCCCCCAAAGACCAAATAGGAACTAAATGAAGGAAGAACCCTTCCTTCAAAATGTCTTTCTTTTCATGCTTGTCGTGTGACCTTTAGACTCCTCTAGGCCTTCTCTATCCTTTTCTTCTTTTAAAGCTCCATATATTGTTTAACACAGCGCTTTTGGATCTCGCAACCTTGACATCTTGCACTTCTGCAGCAATGGTGCCGATATGCTATCCTCTTCGGTGATAGGACAAGCTCGCCATTGTCAAAATAGCCAACCTGGGGTTCCGAAAGGTTTCAAAAAAGAACGTTGTGAATGGTGTGTGACTCATTTATCACTTACAAACATATGCTGTACATGTTGAACAGCACTCCGGAAAGGGCTACGGCTCGAACCATCAGTGTTGCTGCCATGTCCAATGTCCAAAAGATAAGCGAGATCCAACCCATCATTGTAGTGAACTGGCACAAACATCAGTCTCTTGCTGCAAACAAGTGGAAACAAAGAAAACATCTTGAGTGGGACCACGATACAGCGAACGCTTTCTCGCAACCCCTGAACACGTGGACGGGTGTACAAAGCTTTCCGCCGGGTCAAAACACTGCAATGGGATCCACCAAACGTCGTAGCCTTGGGAATCGTTGACTTCCTTGCGCTGAAGATTAAAGGAGATGTTACTACTAGCCTCCTGGTGCTAGTAGTACGGCCAGGAGCCCCTAGTAGCGTCCTTGCTCCTAATAGTAAGGCCAGGAGCCTAGCTTCTTGTTACTAGTAGTACAAGGAGATGTTGCTCCAGTTGGCTGTCCTCTAAGGGTCCAGGCTGATAAGAACCATGCTGGCCACATCCCAAGTAAGTCGCGCTGGAGCATTTGGACTCATAGGGAGTCTGGCACAGACAATGAGATCAATCGGCAAAATCCGAAAGCGAGATGCGTGAAGAAAGCAGGGCAAGGAAAGCGGAAATCAACTTTGCCAGGGCGTCTGAATTCTACGGGCCATGCTTGAAGCTCCCGGGCTCGGATGCGCACCAAGCTCCTCACTTCACATTGGGATCTTCCAAGATTTTGCTTAAAGCCCGGGGGGGTAGGCCATAGAGGGAGGTAGTAGATACAGTAGGTAGGTAGTACTTGCAAGTAAGCTACTACAAAAGGACGCAGGATAACTCACGCAGGATTTCGTTTCGCTTATATAGCTAGTTCCCGATGTTTGTCAAAGCCGTGTTTAGCTGTCTAGAAGAGCGGTCTCAGATACCCACCACGGTACCAGTTGGCAGAGCAACTCTTTCAAGATCTTGTGTCAGCTCAGTCGACAGGCCTTGCAGTTGGCTGAAGGGTAACCAGGAATATAACTACACTGTATACTGTATACTGTATATATACGGAGTGACAAAAACAATTGCGCAGAGTAAGCCATTGACTGTTTTCCCACGCAGAAAGCTTCATGGCACTCTTGCGCCACATGTCTTTCATTTCAAAGGTAAACTCTTTTGCCTGGCAGAAATTTTGCAAAATATTGACGGCAAAATTCTGGTTGCAAAAGCTGCCTGCAACATCCTTACCGGTCCTAGCCTCAACGATGCCACCATTGATGACAAAGGGGGCAAGTGCTCCGACGCTATCTTCCCTCAGTATGTCCAGCAGGTGTATAAAAGAGGTTTCAAGAATAATATTATGTTCGGTAGATTTGGTAAGGTCCGAATAGAGAATCCCAACACACCCCGGGCTCAGACACAATCTCTGCATCTTTGCGGGAAGAGTTGTGAGAGATATCCATACCTGCAATTCCAACAGAATAACATGAATGAAATGCACTCTCGCTCTTGGGTTGGAGGCCATCGCTTCCAGGTTGGAAGCCATCGCTAGTAGGTTGGAGGCCATTGCTATTAGGATGGAGGCTGGAGGCCATCACTATTAGGTTGGATTGATGCACTGCGGAAGGCCTTGAGGTTCATTGTCCACTCTCAAGTCCTTAACCTGCAATTTGAAGGGCTCATATGACAAAGACATGAACCTGGAGGCAACGGTTGTTTCATTGCTTGGCCACGACAGCTTCACCTCCTTCGGGGTGATGCCGATTTTGCCTAACACCTAGCAGAGGCAAGCTTTGATTCGGCATCTCTCGAACTTCTCATGTCAAAGAACTCGCCTTTTCTTGATTCAGTGGTTCGTCCTGCCAAGCAAACTGCAGGTAAACGCAAACACTAGACTGCGGATAGTTTGTGGGGCTGGCCGAAATAAAGAACGTGTGTGTAACATGTGCAAATGCATGCGACTGCGTTAAGTGTGGTCCCTGCACCTCCGTGTTCAAAGGTATAATGTCATTCAATACCTGTAGGCATGGCTCATGTCATCACATGTTTTTCTCAAGCCAGAGGTGCTCCTCAAGTTTCCTCTTCACGGGCGCTTCTCTGAAAACTACCGCGATTCACGGGGCAGAAAACCTGCTCTTTGTGCACGTCCTAAAGGCTCTCTTGGAGCCCTCCTCAAAGCCTTATGTCCGATCCAAAAAAGGTTACTAATATATGGGAGTTGATCTAAATTCCTATATCCGGGATCCGTCATTTTCGCAAAAAAAACAATTTACTTTCGCCAAACTTTCGCCTTCCTGCGTTTTATCTTTCGCCGAAGTACGTTGTATTTATGTGTGCCATGTATGTTGTGTTTTGTTCACGTCAATGGCTTCTTCTTTACTGGCAAACACAAAATAGAAACTTCACTGTTTGTCAGCATGTGTCTTCTACTTAACTGTTGACACCCTGTACGTCTCTTTTGTTTCTCCTGGGTGTCAGCAAGAATCAAAATTGCAAGAATCACTGTAGTAGCCGGTCACTCAAACTTACTCATAATGGGCTGGGGGTCAGATGTGGCAGGGTGAACTTTCGCCAATCTTGAGCTGAACTTTCGCCAAACTTTCGCCTTTTGCGGGGTAGAGTTTTGTGGCAAAGCCACCCCCCAAAGCAGTAGCAGGAATAGTAGTAGTAGTAGTAGCAGTAGCAGTAGTAGTAGTAGTAGCAGTAGCAGTAGCAGTAGTAGTAGCAGTAGTAGCAGTAGTAGCAGTAGTAGTAGTGGTAGTGGTAGTGGTAGTCGTAGTCGTAGTAGTAGCAGCCGCAGCAGCAGCAGGTTATCTAACTTACACAGCTCATCTAGCTTCTGAGTCACTGCCACCAGCTGTTCAGAAAGCAAATGAACATTCATACAAAAGTACATATTTAATCTTTCGCCAGATCTTTCGCCAAAAAAAAAAGTTACTTTCGCCAACTCGAGAAAAAACTTTCGCCAAATGAGATTTTGATATGTTCCGGGTCATCGTCATACACACTGCTGACTAGGACCTTTAGATCGACAACCATATACTGTCACTGTACTTTGCAGAACTTGCGCGTGCAAGGCCCACTTGGACACACTGACATACATACTGTACCTTCAAGGGCTGCTCTGCGTGGCAAAGAAGGTCCTCTTTAAGATGTTTCGGCCGGTTGTATTTGATAGAAATGCAGCTCACACACGAGCAAACTTTCATAAATCGATCAAATACATCTACGCAAGGTACACAACATGAATTATGTCGCGGCCCATGCGAACAACGAGTGTTCCCATGCGTCACCCTCTCAAGCCTGACAAAAAGTGCTTTCGGAATGGCTTCTTTGCACGATAGCAACCACCAGCAGTAAGAATATACTATACACTCCCGATCAATGAAATTGGCTGCTAAGTCGTCATAAATGCCGTAGTGGCTGTTTTTCTGGTCTTGGCAGTTGCATTTCAGGGAAAGAACCATCCTTTCAACATGTCAAAAAGCAAAACCGTGAGGGTTTCTCGGTACCCAAGAAACTTGGTCCAAGGCTCATGCACGGCCGTGAGGTTTTGCAAGCTTTTCAAACGCCGCAGGCATCGTAAACCTTTAGCCTGACTGGGTTTCTGACGTGCTTGAGAATTTGTGCTGTTGAGACTGCAAACTGCCTGGGGAGAGCTGAAGATGAGCACTTCGCTACAATGAGACGCAAGCTTTGTTAGATTTTTACAAACTCCAAACTACTTATATAGTTTTTTTACAGTGTGGATGCGTTTCGACCTTGAACCTGAGGGGCAGAGCTCGAAAGTTTCAATTTGAGCGTTTCGCCGAATCGCCATAAGAAAATGCACATTTTGGACTTCAACAGCATCGTCAAGTTCTTTAAGAACATGTGCGGAGAGTCCCCTGAGGCGCTGCTGTCGTAGCATGTGCAACGTTTGTCATTACCCCCACCCCACCTCACCCCATGTTCTGACAAAGCAAGTCAATGCCGGAAAAGATCAGTTCCGGAAAAAAAGAACAGAGTTGCATAGCCTGCGTGTAGCCCTCAAGAAAACCTCAAAAGTACCGTAAATAACATAAACAAACAAGAACACACAAACACACACGAAACGCCACACGGGACTACAAGCCGTGGTCCAACTATTGTTGTTTTTTCCAACGTGCAGACACGAAGTCTGTGCACCGAATCTTTTGAGTAAAAAGATATGTCAAGAACCAGGTATGAAAGTGGTTGGTATTCGAGTGAAACCTGTGCATAGAAATGGTGAAAAAATCACCTTCCGGCACGCTTGAAGATGGAGAAGTGAAAAAAGGTTTCATAGTGAGCATTGTGGCCAACTTGCTTTGCACTGAGCATGTGTTGCAGCATTCGGTAATCATGAGCAGTGCAGGACAAAGTCAACCTACCATAGGTAGGTGACACATTCGGTGACGGCATTCGATGAAGAAGCATTCGGTGTCAAATAGGTTAGCAACCAAAGATACCATGTCTGGTCTGAGCTTGTTGGATGACAAAATTGTAGTGTTCTCCATTGTCAGGATCGTATTGTTCAATACGGCCCAACATACCAAAGGCATCTTTGAAGGTTTCTTGAAGCCAAGTCTAGGTTTTCCAGGTCTTCGGTATTCAGAACGCGGAGTGAAGGAGTTATAATCGAACAACACTTGTCTCATAGGATCTAACGGTGAGGATCTTAGAATATGACCAAGTAGTTTAACTTTACGTTCTTTCCAAGTGTGGGAGAAAAGCTCGGTACGAGAGTGGTGGGTGTTATGAAGTGTGACCAGAACACTTGAACACTTTGATTGGTTGCTGAACGATCAATGAACGTGGGTGGAATTTTGAGAATTCGACGAAGACCCTTCATTTGAAAAGCATTGAGTTTAGAGATGTCTTGCGTCGTGAGCTGAATACTTTCAAGTCCGTAAAGTATCTTGCTTTGCAGGATGGCATTGAAAACCCGTAGTTTCCAGACTACTGTGGTGTTGGCTTTATCCCAGAAGAGCTTGAGTTTATGGCAAGACTTAATGGCAGCCGCAATGCGATTATTAATTTCGCAGTGATTGTCTACTTTATCCGACAATATAATCCCGAGGTATGTAGCTTCATGTTTCTGGGGGACAGGGGTACCATCAATATATCGGATGCTGGATTGTTTCTGATATAGAGTGAGGTTTACACATTTGTCAGTATTGAGTTGCATGTTGTAGTACTTGGACTCGCGTTGGATGGCATGAAGCAATTTATTCATTGAGTGCGTGTGTGTCCCAAATAGAAGGGTGTCATCAGCATAGAGTACCTCAGCAAATTTGAGGCCTTTAAGAGGTTCGTGTTGTTTAGGAGCATTAAGGGTTGACTTGATGTCTTGGAACAGAGCAGACATCAGAATAGTAAATAAGTAAGGCGAAAGCGGACACCTTGTCGTATACCAGAATTGTGCGTTCGGTAGCTGGAAAAAGAGTTGTCGCTCGAAATCCGGAATTGTGGATCGTGATACATAGCCGCAATTAAGCGAATGATTTTTGGTGGGTTTTGATACGGCGAAGCACCTGACATGTTTGAATGCTGTCTTTCAGAAATGTCTAAAGGCGACGAGCAACGAAAAAGGTTTGCGCAGTCGATTTCTTGGGTCTAAAACCGAATTGTGAACCTTGTATCCAGTGATCATAGGCGTCAATAAACCGTGCTCTGAGTAAGCTAGCAAGGAGTTTGTAGAAAGTTTGGAGTAAAGCAATTGGTCTGTAATTGTTCATTTGCGACGCATCACCCTTTTTGTAACAGGTAGCAATGTTAGCGAGTTTAAAAGATTCCGGGTAGCCTGAGAGCAAGACGTCATTGAAGAGTTCCAAGAGGTATATCCGGTTTTGGGGGGAAAGCCATTTGAGAAGTTCTGAGCAGCAGCCATCTGGTCCAGGAGCTTTGTTGTCTTAAGTTTAGAAAGTACAGCGTTACAGCATCTAGCTCTGACAGGGTAAAGGGGGTTTCATCCATGTGAGAGTCACCATTAATAAGTGGCGTATTTTCTTTGTTTGGGTCCATTGCGCAAAGTAATCCGCTGCTGTTTCCGGAAAATCATTTTCACTGTGTTTTTGAATTTGAAGCGCCTGGGTTGAAATGGTTTTCTTGCCGTTCTGAGTCCCGCCAATTGATATCCATCCTTGTCCATGGCTTCCAACTCTTGCAGAGTAGCACGTTCTTTATCTCGGCGAGCAAGAGATATGATAATACCGTATACCAGTAAGTCGTTCAAAATGCCCTTCACGCAGTTGCTTATCTAGAATGTTTTGCCACGTCTCAGCCGATAAGTATGTTTTCTTTTGTGCAGAGGGTCTACTAGGGAGGGTAGCATTACCAGCGTCTATAAGATCGCGCGCTAAGGTGTCGAAAGCAGTCATGGCATCCCACTCACCCCTGCATTTGGCAGAACAAATTTTCGTATGAACAAGGGCATTATATAGTAGTAACAAGTGCCTTACTGGTAGTAACAAGAAGCTACTTGGAACAAGTGCATCGCTAGTAGTAACAAGTGCCTTACTACGAGTAACAAGAAGCTTTACCGCTGCAGGGTCTCGGAATTTTGGAGCACTGCCGCGGCGTTGTTTCTTTGAATGCTTAGAGGCAAAGCGAACATGCATGTCGGCAATGAGCAGAGCATGATCTGAGAATAGTTTCATGTACGGTTTCTATATTTCTGACATAGTGTTGTTCCATCTGTTGTTGATAAGAATAGAATCCATCTGAGATTGTGTCAATGAGTGTACTCCGGACAGGTCAAAATGTGAGGTAGTAGTATCTTTGTATGTGGCAAGCGCCGGTGTGGGTTTTTCAAACCAAGTGTTCACAGGAATCATGCAGTGAGTCAAGCAAAACTCTGAAAACAATTGTCGGTTCTGTTTTTGCTGCTCACTCAAAACGTCTATGGATGAGTCGTTCTTACGGTAATATGTGTTTTCCTGTTATGTGCGATTCTTCAGGAAGCAATTCCAGCAGTCTGGCGTTGAAATCTCCCAATATGAGGTTGATTTCGTGGCAACTCCATGCGCTCAACTGTTGAGAGAGCTTAGCATAATGCGTGCTTTTGTCAGGAAAATTGTGTCCTGCATGCGGCGAGTGCGTAGCAATCAAATTAATATACAGTAAATGGGTTCCGTACCAATCTGAAGGGAAATGTTTTTATTGTCGACGGCCCGTATGTCAAAAACAAGACTAGGTTGGCGCTTCAAAACAAAGGCGCACCCAAGTTTCTCTGCACTTTGTTGTCTGATGCGCACACTTTCTCTTTGAGCATCGGCAAACGGGATTTTTTCTAACTTTACTTCCGCATTGTAAGCACTGAGTTCAGCGTCTGTTTTAACCCGTGCATCATCTTCAATGTCACTTGAGAAATAGAAGGTGTATTTTCCTATTGATTGTTTACCGATATAATTGACATGGGTTTCCAGGAGGGCAAGAAGATCTAGCTCGTGCTTGTCCATCAAGTATACAATCTGCTGTCTAGCTGTAATGAAGTTCATACCTCGAACATCGAAAGTAGCTTTGCGTAACTTCTTCACATTGGCATTGTGTTTTATTGCTCTCGCTTTCCGGTTGCTGACCACTCGCAGGTTCACTCCGGAGTGGCTCAGGTGTTTCTTCCAACGTATATTCAGTAGCTAAGATTTGTTCTTGAGCCAGGGAGAGTTTGGCTGGACGCTTGGCCAGAGCCTTCCAGCACGACCTCACCCTTCTAAGTTCATGACGGTGCCTAGAACGTTTTTGTCTTCGGTTACATTTAGTTAAAATTCTTTGCGAAAGTGAACGTTGTCCTCTCTTATGCGAGCGTTTTGGGTGAGGGGGGGTTCAGAGCTCTTTTGGTTCACGCACCGTCCCTGAAAACATAAGCGTGGCTCCCGCCGTACCAAGTGGCTGGGGGTAGAGCTAGGCTGTGTGCAACTATCGCTTTTCGAAAAAGGGTAGTAACGTTTTTTGATCATTAGCAAAACCAACTGCAGGTGAAGCCAAAGCATCCACCGCAGTAGGTAACAATCGGTGACGATACATTCGGCGATGAGGCTTTCGATGATGAGATTTTCGGTGACGAGACTTTAAAGGGTGATCCGATGTCCTGTGGGAGTTTGGTTTGTGCGACTGCAAAATTGTGTAGCTAAAAGCAGGCCACTACGTCATATGCGCGAATTGCTCCGTCTTATTGTTTTCCCGTTCTCGCGCCAGAAGGCGGAGTTCCTACAGCATCATATCTGGAAGCAGGATGCGTTTTGCAAGCCTGCTGAGGTGTTCCGAGTACTTGGGGTAAAACTCTGTCTGTGGAATGCACCTACCTTCAACTGCAAAGGGCACTTTGGTTCTCAATGTCAGCGAAGCTATTTTGGTGTATGAACCTTTGCCTTCAGTGGTGAGACCTACTGCTTTCAGGAAGTCATCCGGGGTCAGTTCTCCTTCTCCACCTTTGCCTTTGCCCTTGCCTTTGTGTCCGATCGCCTTCTTGGTCAAGAAGGTTCCGTAGGTGATTTTGAACTCGTCTTCAAACAGCGTGGCGTCAAAGTACCGGCGGTCTACATAAATTTTGGCGACTGCATCAAGGTGGTCGATCGCGAGCCATGCGATGTATTCATCATTTTCTGAGTCTTGGAGTGTGGGGCGCTTCCAAGAAGGCTTCCATTTGAGGCTTGGGGCCTGTTTTGTGATGACTGCAATGATTGCTTTCAATGGTTCTGTTCGCACACGACCAAAGGCAGCAATGCAAGGCTCGAGCTTGATCACGCCGTTCACCTCTTCTTTGTTGTTGCCATTGGTGAGGCCCTTGAGCTTGTCGTTAGACCATTCCTTCATGCCCTTCTTGTCAAACTTTTGGTTGTACCATTCCATCAGTTTTTTTTCCCGAATGCGTAGCGAAGGGTTCCCGTTTATAGTTGGGGGTCTGGGGGTTGGAGCTGTGTTCGCGTGGCTTGCGTCGTGTCGTCGTCTCTCGTCGTCTCTCGTCGTCTCTCGTCGTCGTCGCGTCTCAAATTTGCTGCCATTGGGGGAAGCTTTTGCAAGTGACTTTGCATGGATGTGTCACGTGTCAGTTTGCGCCGCTAATCCATTGTGATTTGCGTGACACGGACATGTCGCGCAAGAAACGTGATGCATTTCGCTGCACAGGCGCAGCGTTTTGTGAGATCCGCAGTTTGCTGCGCAGTGCCATTGGGATTAGCGTTTGGAGAGTCGTGTTGTTGGGGTGTTGGATGTGGCCGTGCCATTGGGATTTGCGTTTCAGGGTGTGGCATCGAAGCTCGGTTTTCGTGACAAGTCTCAGCTGAAATGGCGATTTTGGTGGATGGGAGTGTGCTCTGAACGGGTCGAAATCATTCCAAACGTGTGGTGTGGTGCAAATTTTGTTGAAGCTCACATGCGATGATATTGTCACTTTTCGTGGCAGGCGCAGGACTTCGTGCGGGTTTTGAGGCGTGGAAGTGCGATTCTCGTGGCAGGCGCAGGGAATCGTGAGGTTGCGAGGTGTGAGGGAGGTGACATTTCGTGGCAGGCGCAGTACTTTGTGCGCGTTAGACGTGTGGATGGGGAAAGACTCGTGGCAGGCGCAGGGAATCGTGAGGTTGTGAGTTGTGGTAGAGGTGAATGTCGCTGTCCCATTGGGATTGGCGTGTGAGCGGATGTTGTTTGGAGGGGCTGGAATCGCGAAACTGCTTGGCAGGGCTGCGTGATGTGTGTGTGCTCCGATGGGTGTTTCCGCTTGACTTTTGGAGGAAGTCTCGTACGAAACGCTCGTTTTGCAGACTTTGACGTGTGAGTTTTTGAGGAAGTCTCGAACGAAACGCTCGTTTTGGAGACTTGACGCGCAACCCTCTGCGGAGATCGTGCGCGTCGAGTGTGCGAAATGCAGGCCAGAGTGCGATTTGACCCATGCGCGCGCAACCCTCTGCGGAGATCGTGCGTGTCGAGTGCGCGAAATGCAGGCGAGAGTGCGATTTGCCCCATGCGCACGCAACCCTCTGCGGAGATCGTGCGTGTCGAGTGCGCGAAATGCAGGCGAGAGTGCGATTTGTCCGGTGCCCGCGCAACCCTCTGCGGAGATCGTGGGTGTGGAGCGCGCGAAATGCAGGCGAGCACTGGCGACTTTGTAGTACAACTTGAGTACGCGGAGCAATCTGTGGAGCTGGAAGCTGAGAACTGGCGACCTTGTAGTACAACTAGATCACCTTGTACATACTGGGTGGGGGGTTACACCCCCCATTTTATAGATATAAAATGGTGCAGCCAACCCTCAGAGGGATATATTTTGAAGATCCTGACGTACATGCTAAAAGTATATTTTGACAAGACCAACGTCAAAATCTCAAGCTCTGAAGCACAAGAAGCTAGCGCAATCAGCCTTCTTTTGCTCTCCCCAACAGCATTGTTTCAGTCTGTTCTCAGACAAAGTACCCCAGTTCCCAAAAGCTTCCTGGAGAATCAAGACTTCTATGCTCAATATGTCTCATACAGCAAATTCTATAGGCTCCAAAAACAACCTATCCCTCAATATGGTTTAAAAATACATAAAAAACAAGACGAAGCGGAAGCAGAGGCGGCACCTGTGATGGCATATGTCACTTGAAACTGTTTGGACTGGTTCTACGAAAGTACATGAAAGTACAAACATCTAACAAGTGACTCATCGCAGATCATCACGTTTTCATGATGTTTCATGCAATGTCTGCGGATACCGATGATTCCATCTCTTGGCTGTGTCTTTTCAGACACAAACCACCCACATAGGCTTTCATCGGCCAATGGAACCAAATCTATTCTACTCTGTCTCATCCCTGAACTCACAAAGGTCTCGAATCCAACGCAGCCACATGGTCCGCACAGGCGGAGAACTTGAAAGCTGTGCTCGAATCTGCTGCAAATGCGTGTAGACCTTGCGAGCCCATACGAGGCGATTGCGGGTGGTGAACGAGTAGCTGAAGAATTTGGGAGCCTTCTGCAGAATTCCCGTCCTGGTTTGCCCAGCAGCAGAAGCACACCTTGGCACGGTTACGGCATGTTACGGCTACAGTATGTTTGGATAAACTTCAAACATCTTCAAACAATGTTTGAAAAAACGTTGATAAAAAGATCAAAGAACAGTTGACCTGGCAAATCTAGGCGACTGCAACCTACATACTCCTGAATCAGCGGCAAAGGCAGGCTTTGTGGGGAACCGGGCGTGATCCAGTTCCATCAGGGATTCTGTCTGTTCACGAATGAGTTGGTAGCCTCGTGCGGACCTGCTGTAATTCTTCTCAATGTTCTCAATCAGCGCCTTCTTCTTCTTGATGGTGCTCTTGACAGGCGCCTTTGCTTTCTCTTTCACCTTGTGTGAAATCACCCTGGCAGAAGCCTTGGCGGCGACTTTGAAAAACAACCTTTGCCTCCGGAAACGTGACCGAGACAACTGAGCTGCTTCCATCCGCCACTCACCTGCCACCATTTTCTTGGAATCCTGAATCATAGCCAAAGACGTACCAGTGAGAGTCACATAGAACTGGTCAACCATTTCATGCTCCTTGCGTGAGCCTCAGCAAACGCGAACAACCCTGTACTATAAAATGGCTAGCCCAACCTACAGGGTAGGTTTAAAATGGTAGCATGACATAGCATTACCATGCTTTCTAGTGTCGATTGGTTTTGTCTATATATTATTTATTACAGTATCATTTTATACAACAGGCTGGAAACATCCCAATCATGTTGATATTGTTGTGCATTTGAAGGTTGGCCCAGTCATTTTATAGTGACAGAATGTGAGAGAATACGAGCCTGATTGATCAAACTTATATTTTTGTTTGATGGTTTATTGTATTTAAAAATATTGCTTTTTTGCGTCCAATAGACTCTCACCGGCGCAATCCAAGATCGCAAACAAAGCGTCAAACGGGTGCACCTTGCAATCACTAGTGGCATTGCATGTCATCTCCACTGGATTCTCCTCCAAACCACCAAAAATCAAAAACAAAACAAACAATATAATATAATATAATATATAAAATACTATATATCCTGTCAAATCCTTTTCATCAGACACATCTAACAAAGTTATATCAAAATAATTCAAATTCAAATATAAAACCAAAACAATCACTGAAGAATACTCCGTCCTTGCAATGCTCCAGCTTCACAACACGGAAGGCGGCCAAGGATCCAATCTCACAAGCAAGTGGTGTGACCCGTTTCTTCTTACCGCCCTTCCATATGGTTGTCACCAGTCCTGGGTGCAAGTTTCCATCCTCGGAAACGTAGAGGACCAAATTGCCCGACCTAAGTTTGTCTTCCATCCCTGTACTTCATTCAAGCGGTCAGATTTTGTTGGCTAATATAACATCAACATACATCAACAAACAAAGAAAGGTTCTCATGATAATGCGTGATAATGCCAAGCTGCTCCAAAGCTGTTGGCTGCGCACAGGGCATTGAAAACTTCTCCCGCAGAGATTCACTTTGCCGCAACCAACGCTCGAATCTTGACGATCTCGCTCCCTGCCGCAACGTTGGGTTCTCACGCTGGGCAGCCTTTGCCAAGGTCGACAAGTTGGATTGAAACCAGCCTGGCTTCCTGGATTTGCGTCCAACATGCTTGATCCACTGTGAATCGCAGCCGTCCGGGACCACACGGAGATAGTAGCAAAGCCGATACAAAGCGTTCCAGCGTGAGCCTCCACAATGCCTCATATCTCAAGCAAACTGAGCACTCAAACATAAACATTCATGAAATATCATGAACAACAACCAACATGACAAAACAAACCAAAACAATCTCCAGTTGACCATTGTAGTATATTGTAGTACAAAGAAAATCAAAGAAATATGCTGATAGCATCTGAAAGCTAAAAGTTATGGATTTGCTGAGTTGCAAGGCTGCTTGTAGCGTTGTGGGAAACTTGCCATTGCCAGACAACCTTTTGGGCGCGTCTTCGGCGATCTCTGTCAGGACCTGCTTCTTCTCCTCCTCAGCAAGCCTGCTCATGTTCATGTCCGCATCAACGGCAGAAGGATCAGAAGGCTGAGGCTCCTCCATATCAGAAGCTTTGTCATCAGCACCCTGGATCAGGTCAGACACTCGCGACAAGGCATGGTTGCACAGGTCTTTCTGATTCCTAAGCATTTGGCGCTGCGAGGTGTACTGTACTGAACGGCGGTCATCCAACAGACCAAAAACACGTCAATAAATACGGCAGTAACATCCAGTAACATCCAGTAACCGTGTTCCCAAAGTTGATACAGTACCTCCACCCACTTAAATACCATCACCATCCATCACCTACCCCACAAAGCATATGCTTCAAGTTGCGGATTGCGAGCTGCCATCGCCTGCTCGTTGTCACTCTCAGCATCATTGTCTTGGAACTCTGGTGCAGCCTGCTGCATTGTCTGGAACCAATTTACTGAACAGCTATCGATGTAGTACTGTTTCAGCGAGTCAACTTCGACGTTGGCCGCCCATGCTGTGAGTTCAAGAGCAGATGCAAAAGCTCGATGGCAACAATCTACAAACCTGGTTTCCAAAGTCTTTCAACATAAAACAAAACAAACAACAGAAACGCATTCCATAACAATGTAAACGTCTGGAGGTTCATGGAAAGGGCTGCTTGGTAATATGATGTACAGTAACTATTCCAAGAAACCGTTTGTCACTGACAGGCGCTTCCTTCACCACTTTGGCTGCTTTGCTGGCTAGTTTGTCCTTGACTTGCTTCAAAGTCTGCACAGCTGCCGTTCGGATGAAGGATTCTACATCAAGCTCGGCATTCGCATGGGATCTCCTCAAGACACCGAATGCGTGTTCTATAGACAGCTCCGTAATCCTGGATGTTCCATGCAACCATGGCTGGAAAGTCTCCTCAGATTGCAATGAGAGACTATGAGAGACTGGGTCTATTAAAACATATTAAAACACACCGTCTATGAAATGGGTAGGCCCACCCCCTGAAGAACAATAATCATTGTATATATCTCATATTATACATATATATACATATTTAATTTATCATGGCGCCACTGTCCTCGTAGATCTTCAGTGCCAAGCACAAACACATCTATAAAATGATTGTGTCTGACCCCCTTCTGGACAA
>CAXAMN010008668.1:1450562-1465431 GCA_963970005.1 Durusdinium trenchii
AGAGTGTCCTACAAGACTGTCCCACAACAGTGTCCCACTAGAGTGTCTCACAAGAGTGTCCCTTAAGAGTGTCCTACAGGAGTATCCCACAAGAGTGTCCTACAAGAGTGTCCCACAAGAGTGTCCTACAAGAGTGTCCCACAAGAGTGGCCCACAAGAGTGTCTCACAAGAGTGTCCCACAAGAGTGTCCTACAAGAGTGTCCCACAAGAGTGTCCTACAAGAGGGTCCCACAAGAGTGTTCCACAAGAGTGTCCTATAAGAGTGTCCCACAAGAGTGTCCCACAAGAGTGTCCTACAAGAGTGTCCCACAAGAGTTTCCTACAAGAGTGACCCACAAGAGTGTCCTACAAGAGTGTCCTACAAGAGTGTCGTGTAAGAGTGTCCCACAAGAGTGTCCTGCAAGTGACCCACAAGAGTGTCACACAAGAGTGTCCTGCAAGTGACCCACACAAGTGTTCTACAAGAGTGTCCCACAAGAGTTTCCTACAAGAGTGACCCACAAGAGTGTCTCACAAGAGTGTCCTACAGAGTGTCCCGCAAGAGTGTCCTACAAGAGTGTCATTTGGACATATTAGATTTTCGAACGTGTTTGCATTCGGGTTCGTGGGTTCCATCTTGTTTGTGAAAGTTGCCGGTGTTCACCATGGTGAGAGGAGAGAGGGCTTTGCCACGGCGGTGTTCCAAGTGGAACGTGTTCAGGTCCTTCGGGGAAATGCCTGCTTCTTTTGCCATCCAGGTGATCATATTCTCCCTGTGTTCGCATAGAAGCTCGTAGCTTCCCTCTGACTCCATGTACTGCCAAAAGTTCTTGCAAATAAATGTTCCAGCTGCTTCTGTTCGTTGTTTGTCTACTTCGTGGCAAAGCAGGTAGGAAACCTGGTTTCTCGAGCAATTCATTTGATCCTTGAGGTCTCGAATGTCTTCAATGACGTCTTGGATCTTGTCTCCCTTGTCAATGATTGCTGCTGTGTTCATGTCGATGTCGAGGTTTTGGGGGGCGATGTCATCTTCCTCCTTTGCCTCTCTTTCTTCACTACGTCCTTTCTTTTGTTGTGCATGGCGGCCTAGGGCTTGTGGTGGGGGAACGGCTACTTGTCGGGGCTTGCGCACGCCTGAACCGTCACGGCTGGTCCAACAACTAGGAGAGCATAGAAATAGCGAGAGTGCACCCGGAGAAAACAGTAACACTGAGAGAAAAAAAATGCACAATGCCCAGAGCTGCTACAGATTCACGTTCACTCTGACTTCACTGACCGTAGGGTTTCCAGGTTAACTGAGCACTATATCCACAAGTAAATCTCCTCTGCGTACATTGCCCACATCTCACCCATAGGGACAAGCAGCTTGTTGAAACCACACTACAAGAGCACGGTCCCTTCCTACTACGAACAACTACACTTGATTCACATCACTACCCCTCACTACTTTTTATAAGCCATTGACAAATTAAACACAGAAGGTGATCTGGCATGCCCTACTTTGAGGCAGGTGGGCAAACCCTTCAGAAGATTAAATGTCGTTAGGAAGCATGTGATGCATTGTATGTGGTTTAGTGCCAGAAGGTTCCTCAACCGTGCGGGTGATCTCAGTGTTGCCTTCTTTTGCCGCAACGTGGGGACTCATTGGGATCAGATTCTAATTACACTTAATTCTAACTAGATTCCAATAGCTTCTTGTTACTACTAGTAAGGCACTTGTTACTAGTAGCGATGCACTTGTTCCTAGTAGCTTAAAAGCTTCTAAGTCCAATTAAATTCTATGTATTTATTGTTTCTACTAGCTTCTTGTTCCTAGTAGTAAGGCCCTTGCTCCTAGTAGCGATGCCAGGAGCCCCTAGTAGCGTCCTGGTGCACTCATTGGGGACTCATTGGGATCAGTGGGAAGTGTTTCTGGTGGAACCCACATTCAAAATCATCAAGGTGCACACCTATGCGTTCCTGATCTTTACACGGACAACCTGGCGTCTGTTGCGTATTGATTGGGGATTGTTCCGGTTCTTTGCACGGTTCGTTCTCCTGGAAATATAGAATGCAGTCAGTTGCGCAGGGGTACCAGTTACAATCTCAAGTTGTGGAAAAGCATAGAACCAACCAGCAGAGCTGAATCTTAAGGTTCTGTCTCCAAATGACCTTGCACGTGTTTTTCTGTATTCTAGTCTAGTTGTCAAGCCAAAACAAGGTCCTGCGCAAATCCAAGACGATGACGCATCCAAAGATTCTCTTGTCTGAGCCTTGCAAGCTCGTCTTCATACTCCTTCAGCAAAAAATCAAGATTGTATACAAGATTGTATGCAAGATGTAGATATAGCAGGAGCAGTGTTCTAACATTGTGATGCACACAGATCATGGATCTGCACCGTCCTGTTCAATTTCGCGAACAAGATCATGGAAAGATCTGAACAATGTTCCCGCCATCACTGAGCTCTATGCACCTGACAGAATTCATATCACTGAGCTTCACTTGCGACACGCAGTTCGGGTAGGCTGAGCACCAATTTTTGGTGGAAAAGACTGCAGCTTTGCCGCAGCGTCATAGAGTCAAGTCATGGGAACTCCGAAAGCCCGAAAGCTCAACCCTAATCTGAGCCCAAAGACAAAACAAGCGACGAGAAAAATCAGTGGGTAGGCCGTAGAGGGAGGTAGTAGCGAGGTAGGTAGCTAGTAGAAGCAAACGGTAGCTACTAGCTGCAAGTAGCTACTACCGACAGGACGCAGGATAGCACTCGCTCTCTTTCATTTGGTTCCTGGATGTTTAGGGAAACTTACAGGTCTGACATGGCGAAATGCTCAGTGCTGAGAAGCCCTCCTGACCTTTTGCAGCGCTGGCAGTTCCACTTGCAATCAGAGTGAAACGTGACACGGACGAGCTCATTCAAGCTGACATGTGCCTTGTTCAAGCAAAATGTATCGGTGCAGTCAATGTTTTGGGCGTACCGCATGACCAGGACTTTCCAAGCACCAAGCCTACACAGTTAGCTGCTTAGCCGCTCTTTTGTGCCTGGTCGGGTCTGCAGTGACCCCAAGTATCGAGAGTAAGTTTATTTGTCAACGAAAAAAGAAGCTCATATGTAAACAAGAGAATTGGCTAAGTTGGTAAGCCAAAGCTGGAACGAGGCGCCGAGACGCTGCTCGCTCTATAACACCGAAACGGTCGAAAGCTCCAAAACTGTTTAGCAAGAAGCTTTAGATGAGCAGTTGCGCTTGTATGATCTTGTATGCGCCTCTCCCAGCTTGGTCTTGAAATAGTCTCTTGACCACTGATAGAGCTTCATCCTCGCACTTGCCTAAGCATCGGAGCTGCTGGGAAACAGGGCATGCTTTCGGTTTGCTTGGTCCCAAGCCGGGTCGGTCTCACCTGCTGAAGGATCTTCTCGGATTACAGCTTTGGTGAAGTCCTGACAAGCTATATACTACCTCCTGAAACCTTTAACCTCCTGTACCAAGGATGTGTAAAGTGTGCCAGAAGTCCAGCCTGCATTAACAGTTTGAATACAGTGTGAGACACCAGCAATGCTGGCTGCTAGCTCTCCTTCAGTATTTGGGGTAGCGCAGGAGGCACAGTGATCTGCTCAGCGCAAAAGATCCTGAACAGTCTCGCATATGAGTGACTTCTCCTTGTCCAAGTGAAATTCACTCACCTGTTCACATCCATGTCAGCACCTTCGCTGCTTCCTGTCGGGAAGGTCAGGTTCATGTGATGTGCAAAGCAAGTCCACGGCACCATGGTGAAATCCAAGTAACCGACTGAAAGGAAGGCACCCTGCACAGGCGGACCCACCGTCTTGAGCAAGCTATATGAATGTCAAAGTGTCAATAGCCGGAGTGTAGCAACCCCTTGGAGTGCGCTTCGTATGCACATGAGCATGCGTGGTATGCCTGGCAATGTTGAGATCGAAAGGTGGGCAAGAGTGGGCTTGTCTGACATCATTTTGGAGAGAATGCATTGGGATTGGAGGTAAGTTTGTTTAGTTAAAGTTATACTGTTACTACACGCAATTTCAATGTTCTTCTTGGGGCCAAGAGCGGCGCAAGCACTTTTGATGCCATGAGAGCTTGCCATGGCTTTGGACAACTAAGCGTGTGAAAGCAGTGTTCCAAAGAGCGATGCTGCTCAGAACTACAGACTGTACTCCGCCCTCAGGGCCAAACACGCTACAAATACATTCCCTCAGGGTAGGAACCTTTCTTCTTGTAGAGTGCCTTTTCTTTGGCTTTTCTCATGTCTGCCTGAAGCGCAGGAACAAAGTTGAACAGAAAAGAAACTTTCTGCAGTGTGCCATTGTCCACTGTCCAGCCTGAGTCACTTTCATCCGCCGCTCACGGAGCGCAAGCATCCCAGCTTCTGTGCAAATGGCCTTCCGAGTGTATATCCGCACGCTCCACAATCAGTTTGAAAAGGACAAACATTCACTCCTTGATGTCAGCGCCACTGAGATCGTCCTGAACAGTTTGCGAAGCAGCTTACAGCTTGTACATGCTTCTTCTAAGAATACAAAGCAGGCTTGCTCAAAAAGAAATTGTCAGTCGGTTCCCCACAGATCTAGTTACCCGATGTCTGCCTACAAATGTAAGCTGATAAGATTCCGCAAAAACATGCAAAAGCTGTCTGTATCGCAGAAGTTGCCTTGGCCACGACAAACTCCTCGAGGTTCACATCATCAGCCAAAGTCATCTTGCCCCTGCAGTAGGACATGTGAAAGCAAGTAAAACCTAGGCAAAACCTAAGAGAATCATGGAAGGAACTCAATGGGTGCACATGTGTTAAATATTGTTTGAGTTGGCACCCTTGGTTTCACACGTGTGGATCTGGAAGATTCGCCGCTTGGTCTTCTCGTCCGGAAGCGGAAACTCAATCTTGCGGTCAATGCGTCCTTGCCAACACCAGGAATCAATTATAAGCTGCCATGAACGCGTAGGTTCCTACAGACATCATTCATAAGAAAACAACTGGTTGAAACTGCAATGTTTTAAATATCATTTGTGTCAGGGAATGCAGGTGACACACCCTGCCTGGACGAATCATGGCAGGATCAAGAGATTCTATGCGATTTGTTGCCATAATCACCTAGGCATGGGAATAAGCAACTTGGAGCGTTAATTATCAAGTACTTGCTGGCTCCTGATTGCTCAAGCAATCCCGACCTTCACATCTCCTCGATCATCAAAGCCATCCAACTGGTTCAGCAACTCCAACCTCAGCTACTTTCTAATACTGTATGCAACTTCGGACTTTCTCAGCAAACATGCCCAGTCCCGCTCAAAGTGCTGCAGGCAAAAGGACCACAAATTGAACAAACACAACAATCACTGCTTTTTTAATCACCCAAGCAGGTTGCATGGTGCGCTGAATCTCTTTCTCGCCACCGCTCGTTGTATCATACCTTCGCTCCGCAAGCGCTTCATTTTTGTCTGAGTAGGCTGGCAAACAAATGGGGAACCTCTTGGTGGCAACTGCATCGATCTCGTCGATGAAGATGATGGAGGGGGCGTGCTCTTGTGCAACACGAAACATTTCTCGAACCTGTCAGCTGGCTGTCACACATGAAAGACATGTCATCTACAATATGCTTATCGCATATCAAAAGCTGCCACGCACAGCGAGCAAGGGCTGCACCAGCTTAGGTCCTTCTCCCAAGTATTTCTGAATCAATTCACTTCCCACCTCAGTTGACCGGTGCTCCCAGGTTGCTTTGGGGAAAGAATGCCTGTACCAGTCTACGACATTCTATGACTAGGGTTGCGGGCCACTCGCAGAAATGTTGCCGATGTCTCACTTGCAACGGCCTCTAAAGAATATGGCAACTATAGCGCCCAAGAATGCCCAAGATGTGTCCAATTGAATGAAGCCAAATTGATGTAAAACATGTTGCCTTCGCAAGCAGTGTTTTTCCAGTGCCCGGTACTCCATAGAGGATTACCTAAGAGCCGCTTTGGATATGTGTTCAAGGTGAGGTCAGACAGAAGTATAATTCATAATTGTTTAATTCAACTCTAAATCAATGAGAAACCTAAGCTTCCGTTGCAAGCGCAGAAGAAACTTCAATCATTAGAGTAGTGCTGCTTGGGGACTCCCTTTGGCGGCTTGATGCCAACGTCCTGGCAAACAGAGACCTCCTATATACCGAACTTCGTCGGACAAAATGGCCTTTTGAAACGTCTTCAGACATTTGTACACTTGCCTCATACAGCTCCGGGTGTGTCAAAGGCAGTTCAACTGCCTGAGACAATACAGACCAAAAGATTGAGTAACACAAGTGAATGCACGGCATTCACAAAGCACGACAATCAAAGTAAGACAGCACATAGACCAAACCTCCTTAATCTCCATGATTTGATCTTCAAGTCCTCCAATGTCAGCATATGACTCCGTCGGTGCCTGTCACAATGCCAACATGCTGACCGTCTCAACAAAAGACAACAAACTTGCTAAGCCTGGACCGTGTCAAGTAAGTGATGTGTTCTTGCCGTGCTCTAGTCTAGCCTTGTCGACCTTCATCACACTCACAAGCGGATTCACTTCGTCCACCAGCAATCCAATAACACCTTGGGCATGCAAGCGGCTTCTAGTACAACTGCTCCCGGTTTTTGGATTCTCATTGTCCTTGCCCCAAGCCAAGTTGCTCAGATTCTTGTGGTGCATCAGGATCGAGGAACCAGGTTCCAGCTGGTCCTTCTAATTTCAAACAGCAAGTAATGCATGGCTTTGCAAGATATCTCAAAAGTGACTGCATCCTTGTCAACGAAAGACAGAATGTTCACGTAGTACCTGAAAACCAAGGTCAGTTGAAAAATAGAAACAAGGAAATCACTATACAAGCAAACGTCTGCTGCCGCACTCTGGTCCCATCGCGGTGGACACTATGCAGTGATTCCTTCAGCTTCGGTGTAGCTAACCAAAAGAAACACATCGCAGTTTGGGCGCCAAGCTCGTCAATGAATTCTTCAAGGGAGCCAACATCCATCGGAGTGCCACGAATGTCGTCCAGCTTTGACCTCAATTGCCGTAGATCCTCTAGGCCCTGTTCTACACGGAGCAACTCGTGATAAAGGAACGTGCAAAAATAAGAGTCCAGCTCAAGCACTCACGCACTTTTGTAAGGGTCCAGCTTTTCATCTGACTCTTTGTCCTCTTTTGGCTTCAACCGCTGCTGCTCCTGCGATATGTCACATGTACATTGTTTCCTCCCCTCCCTTCACTATCAATTCGCAGTAGACTCAGCAGACTGCAGAGGCTTAGGCTCCTGGATAAACTCCTCCTCCATCATGAGGTAGTCCTCATGAGAAGGAAAGGGGTCAGGAAAAATACTATAGATAGATATAGGTAGATAGGTAGATCGATCGATCGGTCGGTCGATCGATCGATCGATCGATGGATAGATCGATCGATGGATCGATCGATGGATGAATGGATATAGATAGAGATAGAGAGAGATAGAGAGATAGAGAGATAGATAGAGACAAATACAGATAGAGACAGATAACAGATAGAGACAAATAACAGATGGCGACAGATAACAGATAGAGACAGATACAGACAAATAGACACAAATAGACAAATAGACAGATAGATAGACAGACAGACAGACAGACAGAGATAGATTGATAGATGTACATATCATTGTCATATCATTGTATAGATGTATATAATTGTATATACGTACAGGTGAGCATTTGGCCTTGACTCGATCATGCTTGAGCAGACGAAGTCGACACCTGCTCAGGCACGCCATGGTTTGAGCCAGTGATTTCAATGAACCGGTTGACAGACAGAATGTCTTACGGTGTGACTCGGCCGTCAAGCAAAGCAGACAGTGCTCCGCTTCGCTCGTGCTGTCAAGCGTGTTGACAAACATGTTGCAAAGCGCACTTTGATGTAGGCACCACCAACGGCAGCTTGCTAGCAACCTGTTTCAGCCGAGACAGTGCTTACGCACAAGTCTTCTGCACACCTTCAGGCCTGTGCACCCTTCATCTTTCTCTTCTTTCTACCAAAGTGAGATGGAGGAGCAAGCGCCTAGAGAGAGAGAGAGAGAGAGTGCGAACATGCAAGGACACACAACATCACACAACAAATACACCTAAGGACACCTCGTGTTTCTTCTTCTTGTCATCTCCATCTTTCTTCTCTTTGCCTTGGCCCTGGCCTTGCCAACAAAGTGCATGAGCATCATGAGGACGGAATTGTTCATTGAACATATCATATAAAAGAAGAAATGCTGCTCTCTTCAATCACTCTTGCCGTGAAGTTCTAGGGTCTTCCACCTTGACCAGGCATGCCCCCGGGAGTGTTCCCCATGGTCCTGGCAAAGACTCTCAGTCCTTGAAAGCAGCTGTTCAGCAGGCTGTTCCCAGCAACGACATTGAGACAGACTAAACACCCTGTCCTCTATCGAATTCCTTTCCAAGCCAAATCGTTGTTCTTCACTTGAGCCGACAATTCAATGAGATTTGCCAATGGTATATCACGTGCTTGGTATACAGTATCACGTTCTGCTTGTCTGTTCTGCTTGCTAGCTTAGAAGGTGCTTAGAAGGTGCAAAAACAAAAGTCGGGCGCTCATGATGGCCAGGCAATCAACGAAAGATCCGAGTTTCTGTTTTGACACTTTGGCCAAATGAAACAAGCGCAGCGAGACATGCTAATGCGTATTTACAGCGGCCCGTTAGTTGGACAGAAAACAATGTGGACCTGAATTGCAACAGATCTACTTGCAATAGGCTACAGCACACTTTCTGAGAACCACGCAGTGCTCACAGAATCGGGACCCTGCCTGCAAATGATTCAGGTTTTTTGTGCATCCCTGACCGTTTGTGTGGTTTTCGTGCATTTTACATTTCGCAACACTACACGTATTTGTATCTCGCCCTATTTGAAGCCATGCTACTTTGGGGTCGTGATGCCGGAGCAAAACTCTGGCCTGGGCTCCACAAAGCACTTCGCAGCGTTAACTATGACAAGTTTCCAAGCTCGCAACAGCTTGAAGGCGCAGCTTCAGATCAGCAACAGTCTCACACAAAGAATGGTTGCTCCAAAGGCAAAGAAACGCAGGTCGACCAAATGTTGAAAAAAATCACAACGCCGATCCTCCTGCAACTCGGTGTGGACGGCATCCAACTTGTCAACATAGTCTTCCATTTCCAGAACTTCATGAGGCGCCTCGCAAAAATGATTAGTGAAGTAGAGGTGAAGTGTTATAGTTGCGTATAGGCCTTTTTCCAGCAGGACACGTGCTGTTGTTCCGGAAAAACGCTTTGCTGCATCTCCATTGAATCAAGTGAGCGACGCTGTTCATTTCTTATCAATTTGGTGTGCGCGTGATCGTTCTCCACGCTTTGAGCCTTAGATTGTTAAAGGTTGTTTTCACAGATCGGCAGGGTTTTGGACATGGAAGGTCGGATAGGTCAAAAATCCGATAGTGGCGCAAGGTGCATTGAAGTCCTAAGCAAGAACGTCGGCTCCACATCCAGGAGATCGCGTCGCCTCTTCCGTCTCTCAGGCCGCTTCGTCTTAGCAGCCACCAAGCTAGTCAGGTCAGAGCATCCCGTCTGCTCCATCCGGTAGTGAGCGGACATCCCTGGCTACTCTTGGGGACAGCGTGTTTCCTTCGTTGCGGTCCAGGGGGTTGGGCTTGCGCCCCACCGGAACCGTCCAGGTGCATCCCAGAATGCAAAGCGGCAGTTGTTGGCATTGACCACATTTTGCAAAGTACAAGTCAGAAGTAAGGCTACTGACCATGGAAGAAAACGTGGCCACACCCAAAATGAGATTTGTAAGTGATGGTGTTGAGCTGACGCAATCAATTCTGCTGATGGGAAAGTTTGGAGCGACAAGCTCGAATCTCTTGGCAGCAGATACCTTCTTGGAATCCCTGTCCGCCACAACAACCAGATTCAGAGCGGTTTTGCGAGCAGAACGTCCTGCCTCCACAACGCCAATCGCCCGGGCGCGGGCAATTTGAGGTAGGTCTTGAACAGACTGAAACAAGTCGCGCTGGATGGCTAAACAAGCAAAGCACGGTGGCTGGATGAGGGGACAGCTCCAGAATGCAAAAAGTTGCTATTGGGCCTTGCTCCAGGGTTCCGCGCGAAAGGTTGCGATCACAACGGGGTTCTCAGTACTCTCAGAGTTTCAAGATGTTCCGTTCGGTTTCAAGGCTCGGGCTGTGGAGAGTTCGTCTTGGAGACCAAGCTCAGCCTGTCAGATCTGTCGAGCTCACTCGAGCTCACCTCTTTTACTCCTTACACCTTGGCAGACTCTTCAGCAAAACTCTGCCGACGCCTGGAGCTTCAGGCTCTCTGTCCAATCCGCAAGGCCTAGAAACTGGAAGCCCCTCCGCACATATCAAACCTCTATCGTAAAACGAACCTCTTAAAGAACGAACACTCTATGCTAAAGCTATTCCAGAGATGGTTGTACCATGTAAAACCCCAAGTGCTGGTGGCTGGAAGGTCAGCCCACATGCAACGACCATAATCCTAATTTATCTCATCTTGGAGATTTCAGAGCAGCATGCTAGGTTTGGTTGGTGACCGTGCCTATGCTTCGTTAAACTTAGAAATGAGGCCTTCTCGTCATGGCTTTAGCTTTACGGATCCAAAAATCCAAAAAATCCAAAAACCTCAAAAAGTCTTGAAAAGATTGAAAAGCGAGCAAACAAATAGAATAATCTGTTTTTCCGCTGGCAGTGTTTCCAACTCCGCATCTGCCTCTGCTACTGTCCGTGGCGCCTCCATCAGGTTCCAGCGACGACAAATGAATGGCTGGAAGGTCCTTTTCTTCAATTGGGAGAAAGCGCTTCTCCCAGGCCTAAACATTGCAAAATAACGCAAAATATCTGACATACTCGCCCCAAGTCTGTTCCACGAAAGCTGAGATGCATGATGAGCTTCCAGGTTCAAAAGAGTCGGTACTAAGCAGGAAGCATGTTGTTGCTTGGCTGCTGCAATTGCTTGCCGTGCCTCAAAAAGCAGTGCCTGACTCTGCATTCATACCGTACCTCATGACTACCCCAAGCGACTAAATGGTTCAAGCCTCTTCAGCAGAACTACCAGGTGCTGTGACCAGCAGCCTGCGTCTGCATGTTTCTTCAGAAACTAGGCAACTCAGAACGATGCTTTCAGCACACAGACTGCTCTGTGGCGAGTTTTTTGGAAGATATGATGAGACCAGCATCATTCATGATTGGATTTTTGTGTGCTCTCCTTACGTTCAACGCAAAAGGTAAAAAGCCTCAGATGCAAATCAGAAAGGACAAGCCGTCTGCGACAACAAATAAACAAGAGGACCCCACGCGGAGTAACGGAAATAAAAAGCTGATCCAGGCAAACAACCCAAAGCAGTCAGGGTATCCTTGAGACCGGTAAAATTGTCCGAAAGAATCTGACACACTGCAGTTGCACAACTGGAAAATATGGCTGAGGCAAACCGGACAGCGATCGATTGTGTGCCATGTGCCTTGCTGGAACAGGGAGCCGATCTGCTCCTGGTGCCAAACCTGGAAAGCAACAAAGAAGTTTTTTCAAACAAGGTACCACTTCCTTGAAAGAAAGCGGCTGAAACAGAGAGACCTTGTGGCTCTGCCATCATTTCTTGGCAGTGCTCCGCAGCAGCCTGAGATCTTGCAAGTGTGAACGACTTCATTGAGCAACCCACTTGTTTTTCTGCTGCCAAGGCACACGGAACAAGATCACAAAGTCACAGAACAGGTTAAAAAGCAACATAAATATATATATATAGTAGAACGTCTCCCGAGGAGAGTGCCAGATTGGCACCCCGACTTTGTTAAAATGAAAAGAATGGAAAGCACCTCATCTAAACCTAATAGCAATGTCCTCCAACCTAGTAGTGATGGCCTCCAATCTAAATAGTCCGAACAGCTCACTTGAAGCGTCTTGCTCCACGCTACATCATGTCGGGCAACAATGCGCTCCTGCATCTGACACCCACCGCAGAATCACTCGAAAATCTAAAAGCAAGATCAACAGACCAATGCTCCAGCTCGGCGGACATTATATAATAGAAAAACGGAAGAACCCCCAAGCCTGCTGCAACTTGCCCACCTATCGCAACATACTAGCCACCACTTGTAATTGCTTAAAACACGCTTCTCAATGAAACTGCGAGTGCACGGTGCAGAATTATCTGGCCTGGGCTTCTTGCTGAGAAAGGAGCGTCTCGAGCTTTTGCAACTCCGCCAGCTTCGATGAAGCCTGTTCTTGCTGTGTTTGTCTCTTGATGTTGCCTTCTTGCTTTCTTTGAATCCATTTCTTCCGTTGTATTCTTGAATGTGAACAGGATTGCACATCAACAGCTTCACGTGGCAAACAACCTCAAGCCTCGGCTCGGAATTCATCTTGGAGCTTCTTCTTCGAGGCAGCCCATTGACCAAATATCCTGCTGTCTCCTCCTGCAACCTCCATGTGGTACAAGGCCTCTTTCAGTTCTTGCAACTTCGGCACATTCTGCTCACTATTCTGGATACCAAACTTGTCTAAAAGCTCTTGGACAGGAGCTTCCAAACCAACACTTTGTTCAGTGTCCAGCTGTGACCAAAATTCAGACCAGTCAGCTTTCCTGCCGGTTTGCAAGGCTTTGCGCAGTGACAAACTTAGCCTCCTTGCCTGCGCTTTGATCTTGGTCTGAACCTCCAAAGGACTTCGCTGGTCACTGATGCTTTGGAGGGACTTGCGCAGCTTGGTTTTTGCTTCCTTCAGCTGCTCTCGTCCTTGTAGCAAGTGCTGTCTCCGCAACTCTTTTGAGCGCTGCAACTTGTCAAGCTGCTTGGCATGTTCAGTTCTTTCCACAGAAGACCATTGGCCCATCTCTTCCTGCAGCATGTTGATATCATTTTTTGCAGCATCAATTTTCGTCCTTAGTGCTTCCTGCTTGCTGTTTTGATCCAGCAGTTTCTGGCGTGTTTCAGCAACACCTTGCATGGCTCGGTCAATCTCGCTGGTTCGTAGCCGAAGTCTGGTCTGCAAGTCCTGAATAGAAGCCACGGAGGCTTGGTTTTCCCATTCAAATTCCTGGGGTTGCTGAATTCGCTGTCTGTGTTCGTACTCCTGTTCTTCCAGAGTATTCTCCAACTGTTCTCGATGATTTCGCAGGGATACATTTTCTTTTTCAAGCTGGTCTGCGCGCTGCACATAACCAGCCAGTATGTTTGCCAGAGCTGCGGATGTGTTGAATAAAGCTGATTTGGGCAATGCTACGCTCACGGGAGAATTTTTGGCCTTTAGCAAGCGTCTGGTGCAAATCAATTCCTTTTCCACAGCCTGGCACTCCTTTTGAAGCTTTTCTTTGGACTCTGGATACTTTGTCATCTTGGAAGTTTTGCTCCTCTTTTCGATCGTGTCAGGCGGCTCTTTCCACATACGTTGACCATAGCAGTGCTTGCAAAGCCAAGATCCATCGTCACACTTCACCAGTTCTTCGTCACAGTTGCATGATGCGCAGCGCGTATCGTCACATTCAAGAGACTCTATAGCATTCATCATGAGTTCCTGGGCCTTCGCAGTACCAATACAACCTTGTAGAACATCAATCAGTACGTCTTGCTGTCCAAGCTCATCCTGGATCTTTTTGTACTGGCTAGTCCTGCTTGCTTCACGGCTACCCCTTTGCAGGGAGAGGTTTTCCTTCTGCAAGTGGCTAATTGATTTCATCAAGGTGTTCACCTTCGCTGACTGCAACTGGTTCGAAATCATGATTTGCTCCTCTAAGTCCCGTGGTTCCACCATCTTTCCATTCTTTCTATCTCTCGGCCAATCCGACTTCGGATCGGACATCCCCAGTTTTGATTTCATGCACCCATGCTCTCTTTCCGAAGGCCACAAGTCAGCAGTATCCTGCTAATTATATATACACAAATTGCATGTTGGTAGAACAACATGCCTTGAGAAAAAGCAACGTGCAGTCAGCACCCCCAATTTGTCACTGACTGTAATCACAAACTTGAACAAGGCAAATGCTGACTAGATCCATCCTCTCTGCAGCAGCTTCTTTTAGCATCTCCGCAGGTGACGCTGCTTGTTGAGTGAGGCATTGCAAGCTCGACATGTTCAACAAACTTCAGGTCTGCACCAAGGAACTTCGGGACAGCTGTGGTCTCAAACTCACCAAGGTTGACCTAAAGTCTTACTGCACAGCAAATCATGCGCAAATCCTTCTATCTGCCTTCCGGCTGCTGAACTCTTTGTCCTGCCTGTGCTATTGCCACGGCTACTGCACTTCTGCCAGCGAGCTGGGTATTGAATCCTGCACATTGAAATCATTGAAATTATGGGTCAAGGTCGTGGAGGAATGCTGACTGATCTGACTGCAAACATCTGGTGTTTGAGACTATAGGTGGTTTACCGAACCATGTACAAAAAACTTTAAAAACTGCATATATCATGAACTGGTCTGAACTGTCATCTGACAATCTTTGTTTGCCACAACCCAATCCACAAATGGTATCCAGCCTGTACATTGAATGTGGTGACTTGCTTGCTTTTAGCAAAATCCTCAGTAGATGATTGAGACTTAGCATTTCGTCCAAAGTTTGGTTGGAATACGGACCACGCTGCTCGGTTCCCAGCCGACACTACTCCAGCCTGAGTAAAGAGCGGCAGAGCAGCTTGTGCAGCGAAAACACATAAAGGCGCTGGCATAGAGACGTTCCAGCCGTGCCACATGACGTGGTCCATCACACAAGACAGACCTGCGGTGTAAATACAAGCGAAGGCCTCCAACCTACTAGCGATGGCCTCCAACCTAATGGCGATGGCCTCCAACCTACTAGCGATGGCCTCCAACCTCGTAGCGATGGCCTCCAATCTAGTAGCGATGGCCTCCAACCTGATAGCCATGGCCTCCAACCTACTAGCA
>CAXAMN010008669.1:0-13863 GCA_963970005.1 Durusdinium trenchii
GTATGAGCCAGCACGCTGGCTGCCATCGTAGTGGAGTGGGAAAGCCAATGAGCTGGTTCCCAGAATCTAGATGGCAAAGCCAGCGCGCTGGCTGCCATATTATCCTTATATAGATGTATATATATGCTCTTTGGAGCAAAAGCTCTTTGGCTCGGCTGAGGCGCAAAAAGCGCATCTTGGCTAAGGCGTCCTGCCGAAGAAACGTAACAAGGGCACTACTACTAGTAATAAGAACGCTACTAGGGGCTCCTGGCCGTACGACTAGGAACAAGACGCTATTAGGGGCTCCTGGCATCGCTACTAGGAGCAAAGACGCTACTAGGGCCATCGCTATTAGGGTTCGCCAGCTATAGATGTATATATGTATGTACAGATAGGTGGCAAAGCCAGCATAAAGCAGATGTTTATGAAATCCTTTCGCGGGTCTTTGTTTCTCACTGTAGATCTTAGGCACGTTTCGTTTCGTGTTCGTTGTGTGTTTTGAGGTTAGAGCATCGAGTCCCTGGCGCGATGCGCGCGGTGGCTCAAGCAGAGAGACCGCAGCAATTTCCAAGTGAGTTCGCGTAAGTCTCCACAGACTGTAGCCGGGAACGTGCAGCAAGGCAAGAGCCGTGAAGAATGTACTTGCAAGACGTTTCGACACACCTCATAGGCTTCTCGTCAAGAGACGCGCGGACCATGGCTCACCACGCCGCCGAAGACGCGACCATCGTCTATGAGTCGAGCGATATGGTGTATGTCCTGGGCAGTCTGAAGTCGGCGGCGAACTTGGCCGAAGTGGCACATATCTGCGGCGTCCAAGTGAACACGCTCGTGACGCTCTGTGCCAAGGAGTTGCAGGCCAAAGGGACACCAGAGAGTTGGGATGCCTATTTACGCCTGCACAGTGCCCAACAATGTGTCTACGCTCTGGACGATTTGACGGTCAAAGTCGCCCAAGATCCGACGCTGTACGCGGAGCAGGCCCAGAAGAACTGTCGGGTGTGGTCAGAGATCGCACGCGCTTTGAATGCCAGGCGTGCCATGCTGGGGAAGAAACAAGTCGTGCTCTTCCATTGTTTCGGCGGCATACATCGCAGCCCCGCGGCACTGGCTGCGACGTTGATGGCCAGGGAAGGTCTTCAGGCGCAGGAAGCCATTGAACAGATTTTGTGGCGCCGACCTTCCTTGCGCCCATGGAAAAATCGAGACTATATTCTATGGGCACTGAAGCATTGGGAGACTTTGCTGTCCAAGCACGCTCACGCGGCTTTGAGTCTCTGAGAGGCTCGGGACATGGACGCCGCTCTGCGAAAATGTATCACCGCGACGGCATGGACGCTGTTCTGCAGAAGTGTCGTCGCGCAGACTAGACGGCGCAGGCAAACAAAAATAGGCGCGGCGCCGCCGTGAGCTTCAGCCTCTAATCTCAGCAAATAGTTTAGCATAGGAGATATCTTCTTGGTTTCTCCCCAAAGCTCTTGTTTTTTTTCCGGCCAGGTGTACTCTTCTACCAGGAGGCGAGGACGGGCGAGGGCAGAAGACGAAGACAAATTCATCGGCGCGGTGCCACACTGAGCTTCATGAAACAGCCTAGCACAAGAGACATCTGAGAGGTTTCTCGCCAACCCTCTTGTTTTTCTCGCCAGGTGTGCTCTTCGACAAGAAGGCGAGGACGGGCGAGGGCCGAAGACGAATACCACAGTACGCACGATTGTACGCCGCGTCAGTGCTACTTGGAAACTGGGTTCCGGTGCTTCGCAGCCAGTCACTTGCAAGCACACCTCGTCGTCATTCCTCTCACCACGCCGCCGCGCCATGACTGCCCTGCGCCCAGTGGCTTGGGAAGCGTGGGTGGCGGAAGCGAAGGTTTGGTTGCGCCTACATCCGCGCAAGGACCATCGCGGAGTGCCACGCGAGGAGCGCCAGCGATCTTTTCCCAAGAGGGCGGCGTTTGCGCTGGTCACTGCGGCTGAAAACTTACCCGGACGAGACCTCGGAGCCCAACCTTGCGAACTTTGCGGGCAGTGGACGCATTCCTGGTGCGAGGCTTGTTCGCCGCGGCCGTGCAACGCCGTTTGTACCCAGTGCGATGCCGATCACCTTATCTGTCGACCATGCCAGCGTCTTGGGCGGTCGTGGGAAGCGGCCCGCGCTGCAAATACCATGCCGCCCGATTGCATCGAACTCAGCGGCTACCACGACCAGACTGGCAGGTTTGTTCAGGTGGACCCCCCGCTCCGCATCCCACTGGCGGACGTGTCACCAGATGGCACCCTCGACGCCGCCCAGTTGGCCCAGATGGTCGCCGCCGTGTCTCCGGAGCGGACAACGCAGTGAGAGTCTCCCCGACGCAGGGTGTCACCTAGATGTTCACATGGTAACTGCATGTCTCATACCACGACTTCTTCCTTACAAATCCTGTGTGGACGTCGTTTTGCGGAAGCACGGCAAGTATAGACATAGTGTCGGGGAGTCTCTCCCCTATACAAGGGCTAGTCGCGAGCTGAACGACCAGAGCATACGAAAACATGCGCAGTGCCTGCTATGTGTCACCTCGTGCTACTTTGTTGCATGTTTCTGTGGGAGAGGCGATTGGAAAATGAGCAGCTAGTGGTTCTCAACTACATCTAGAGCGAAGCACATGTCACCCTCAGAGCGCCTGTGCCAACAGACTGTGCGTTTTCCGTGACTGACCTTTCAGGGCTCACAGTGACATTGCAGAAGTCTCCATACAACTTGGGCCAACTACCACAATATCAACTCAACAGCAATGAAGAATATACTAGCAAGAAGTTTGAACGCGCCCCACAAGCTTTTGCAATATTCATTTCCCACATAAACCTTTACCAGGCAAACCGCTGCTTGAGGCTCCAAAACCAATCTCGGAACTCCTGCTCCCTGTCCACAGGGTGAAAGGTACCTGGACTGCTTCTCAGCTCCGCTACCACGCGAGAGCTCTTATGAACCGTGTAAAGGGCCTCAGTTGTGCGCATGATTTGTCCGTGCCATCTTTGCATGGAGCTGGAATGCTCATGTTCCGTAGTAAACAAGTCGAACAATAATAGTCAAACTTGAGGCCAGGGGGAGGAGGTCGAAAGCTAGCCGAATCGCACCGGATGTACTAGTTACATAGTCGGCAAAACATGTAGTATAATTACATGTTTTGGGAGGCAGGTTGCTATGTACATACTTTGCGCTAAAGAATGTAAATGTGACATCGCTGGCTGGGAAGGGTACATTGGAACAACCCGGGTGCACTCGTTGGCAGGCACGAAGATGCGTGATCGGCAAATCTAGGGGATAAATTTACCATCCGCTTTTGTATGCCTTGAGTCGGAAAGAGGGGTAAGCATTTCTGACATCATATGGACTGTACATACACTAGGGCGTCCGTAGTGTAGGAGAAGCACGGATAAAAGGTATATGGAATAGAGTGTCTTGAGGAAATAGCCGGCTTATGGTTATTGCAAATCTGGGGGGTAAATTTACCCCCCGCTTATATATGCCTTGTGCCGGCAAGAGGGGTAAGCATTCTGGCATCACAAGGACTGTGCATACACTAGGGCGTCCGTAGTGTTTGATAAGCACTGGTAAAAGGAATCAGGAATAGAGTGTCTTGAGCAAATAGCCGGTGTATGGTTATAGCAAGCCTGGGGCGTAAATTTACCACCCGCTTATGCATGCATTAGGTTAGAAATAGGGGTAAACAACTTGTAACGGTGAAGTACAAGTCCTATGCAGCAGCAGCAGCAGCAACCGCCAACCAGCAGCAAGCAGCAAGCAGCAGCAGCAAGCAGCAAGCAGCAGCAGCGGCGTCGTCAGCAACAGCAGCAGCAGCACCAAGCCGCAGAGCGGCAGCAGCAGCACCGTTTACACCAAGCCTTACACCCAACCAACCACGTTCACACGTTCAACCAACCCCCGCTACACGGCGCAGCTGGGAGTCGAACCGTGGGGGGGGGAGGGGGGGGTGGTTAGTGTGATATATCAAGCTTTAAGGCACACAGCTCATCCCACTACCAATTGCTAAAGCAAAGAAGAACTCAGCTAGCATGCTAGCTTTCGTGAATTATGCAAATTTATAAAGCAACTCGAAAAAGTCAAAAGAGAAAACAAGTCAAAGGCAACAAAAAGTAAAACAAAAGCGAAACAAGTCAAACGCAAGTCAAACAAAAGTAAAGAAAAGTCGGATCAGGGAAAATTGACTTTTTCAATTTTGAAAACAGGCTCTCTCCAACGAAAGATTTTGTAACGCGAGAAGACTTAGAAAAAGGAGCTGCAGGAACGTACTGTATGATAAAGAAGTCTTGGACAAAAACACATCCGTTTGTTGCCGGTCCGTATCTTCTCACTTTATATTTCACAACTTGACAAACTGATGTGGCCAAAAGCTGCTATGACTCAAGTCGGATTCAACTTCGGTGGCCTTGGCACCTTGAAGTGCGCCTCCGTGTGAAACACAAAGCGCAACTTGTATTGCTTTGTCTGGTCCAGTGTTTGAAATAAACGCAGCTTTGATTGCCATCCTTGGTCCTTACCGCGCTTACCTAAAATAGACACGGTAACTGGGCCTGCGCTGGCTGATGCCTTGCTTGAAGAGGTTCCGTTGCTTTGCGCTCTGTTTCAGCCACTTTGGCCCTTTGCCTGCAAGAGGGAGTGGCATGGCTTGCCATTGACCCCCCAGAACATTGTTCAGGTAAGCAAGCGTCATAGGTGACCAGATACCACCCCCCACCGTCCACCCCCCAGATATAGTATCTTAGCAAGGTTTGTGTTGCAGTAACACATCAAGACAGAAGCACTTGGAGAGCTATCGTAAACATTGTCAAGGCGCAAACAGCCTTAATAAGGCTTTATAGTAAGACGTGTTGGAGGGCAAATGTTGACTTCCTTAAATTTTCTTATATCGGCCGATATAAGAGAATTTAAGAAACGACCATTTTTGCAGTTGCAAATCACTGGAAGCTGAAAGCTTAGTAAGCGCTATCTCTCGGAGCATGTTGTTTGCCCGAGTGGAGGTCAGGAGAAAGAAACGACAGTATATCAAGTGGCACATGTCCGGTCAGTTGGACAAGTGCCAGCCCAGAGGCATAACGCTTAATAAAGCTAATAAGAATTCAGCATCTCAGAGGCATTACCAACTCTCTCCGTGAGCGCCTTCACAAAGTGTGATGCAGAGATATGAAAGGTTGCAACCTCCGTCGAATACTCCTTAATAATCATTATTAAGTTTTGTGCCTCCAAGCCATCCTATGCGTCACCCCAGTTCTGAATTTAAAGGTTCTTTGAGGCCCAAAGCTTATTAAGCTTTATATATGTCTCTCCCTTTTTCACCACCTACACCAGGAGGCATAAACCTTAATAAGGATAATGTTTCCCAACCACTTGGTGTCGCTTGCTCTCCCACCCAATCATCTGTGCCCGCTACATTCTTGGGGCGCGCAACTCTTATTAAGCTCTTAAATCTGGGGGGTGGAAGGTGGGGGGTGGGGTCAAGAAGGCTATGAAAGCGGTAAGCTTACAAATCAAACTTGCCTCATTCAAAAACTCGTCGAAGTAGTAGGTGGACACCAACAGCGGCAGTTTCACACAAAAGGCAACTAATGGTTGGAAACCGCGGCCAAAACAAGCAGAACAACTGTAGAAGACCCAAAACAAAAAAACAACGTGGATGCTGGAAGTTTTGCAGGTCAATAGATGTTGCTGTTGTCTTGAACGCTTCAGTGTCCCGTCGTGGTTTTACAAAAGGCTTCGGCTTGTTGGTTGCTTCTTGGTAGTCGTTCTGTGGTGATTTCATGCGTTGCTACGAAGCAGTTGAGGTGCAATGACCGGCTTTGAGATTGATGTGGATGATCATTTTGTGGGCTTCTGTCACTTTAAACAGTGTTCCCTATATTTTTCAATAAGTTTCTGCGTGCGTTTGGTTTGTTCTGCTTCTTCGTCGTTCTTCAGTGGAAGTTGTTGTGGGGCAATTGAAGTGCAACGACAGGCTTTCAAATTCACATGTGCTCTTTCTGTTGGCTTTAGGTGTGTGAAGCTATTACTCCTGACATTTCCAATACGCAGCGCGCAAGTCTTCTTGCTTTTGATTCATTGGTCCGAAGTGTAGACGTATTTTAGGCGCCCCTCTTCTTTTCCTGGTCCTAGTTGGTGAATTCAGCGTTTTTGAGCTGAGTGTGGTGACTGATATTGTTGTGTGTGACAGTCATGTCACGTCGGCATGTCACTTCGAAAACCCAGGGCGCATAGCTGCCTTTCGACTCAAGCCCAGAAGCGAAAAAGGGGCGAGGGTCGCGTGCCAAAGCGCTATCAGTGGTGCTTAGCGGAGGTGCTTGGAAGGGTTTGAGCGCTATCAGTGGCGCTTAGTGGAAGTGCTGGAAGGGTCGAGCCTGAGTTATTTGCATCAGGTTATGAGCCCAAAGCTGGTGTCCCTCTGCTAGCTTTGGAAGTGGCTGGATCATGTCCACGATGATCCAGCAAAGGCGAAGAAAGGCTTCGCAACAAGAACTAGCTCAAGGGCAGCGAGAGATAGAAGCTGCCCGCAAGCGAACGCAAGAAAAGGCAAGTCAAAGGGGCGAGTTGCCTCTTGCAGACAAAAGGAAAAGAGCGTGGAAAGGGAAAAGTGTCCCACCGCTTTCAACCACTCCTGCCACTTCGAATACGATGCCATCCTTGGGGGAAAGCCGCCCAAAGATGTGTCAGAACTCAGAACGCCAGATCTGAAGCGCCCAAAGGGTCAGCCAGCGATTTTAGGCCCTCAACAGCCCAGGATTGTATATCAATCCGCCGCAGGTGGAACACCGTCGGACTCCAGAGCCTTTCCAGCACTCACCAAACAGGGTGAAGGGGTTTTGGAGGAGGAAAAAGAGGAGGTCGGCGTTTTGGAAGGGGGTCGTTCAGTTGAGCCCTTCCCAACCATGCATTCGATCTGAACACCACCAGAAAAGATGACACCTTTGTTCACGGAAGAACAGCTACAAGGTCTTCATGAAGTATAGCAACAGGCACCATGGCTGTACCGGCGTTTTGAGATGCCTGTGGCCCATGGCTAAACCAATGCCACCCCTGCGTCGGCGTGCTTTCTTGGCCAATGAAGAAGAAAGGGGAAGACACCTCGAAGAATATGAAGAAAAGAAAAGACAAAGGCGAAGTGAAGAGCAAAGGGACTACTACGAGGAAGTCACAAGCCCAGGAGATCGCTGTCCGTCGTGATCGAGAAGATCGCATTGAAGGACAACTTCGTCCTCTCTGACCTGAAAACCAAGCGTTGCGTGCAGATCTCAGCCGACTTGCACTCCCTGCAGCTCCGAAAGAAGATGAGGGCCTGTTCGCTATTGCAATGGCAGTGCAGAGCAGGACCATGCCGCCGAAGCTGCTGAAGTTCAGTTCGAGGCTCCGAAAACGGGGTCACAAAAGATGGAAGCTGAAGATCCCGAAGTCACCGATGGAAAGGCTATCTCACAAGGCCACGTTGCAGGTGAAGAAATGGGGTCGCCTTGAGAGGCGAGCTGCTGCCCTGCTTTTGGCTGCAGTGCCTAGAAGAGGTTGTTACATCGAAGAGTTTGAGCGCCTTTGGCACCCTCACCAAGGGCATGATTGCCTACCAACGCGGCTTGGCTTTTTGGGAGCATTGGAGTCTCCCTACGAATGCTCCAACATCCAGAGCGCTGTGTTGACCTTGAGGAGGTGGATTCGATGGTTCGCCGAGCCGAAGATGTCGGGGTGTCGATCCCAGATCCAATGATCTTGGCACGAGGCTTGAGCCGGATCACCAAGAAACTGGTTAGCGCACACCCTGAACTCCACTTCCGGTTGCAGTTGGTTCGGAGTTCGCTGTTGCTGGATTCAATTCCAACCCATGAATTCATCACCAAGTATTACAGTGAACATGTCCTTGCAGAACTTGAACAACTGGGCCACCGAACGAAGATGAAAGAAGCAATAGGAGGTGGAAGGGAAGCCCCAAAGTTGAAGAAGTTTGAAGATGCTCAAGGAAGCTCAAAGAAAGAAGGAAATGAAAGAAAGCAGTTTGGAGAGAAGGAAAAGGAAAGGGGCAAGCGTCGGTTTTTCTTGACGGACCAGGGTTGCCGCCGTGGAAAGAACTGCTCCTACTCTCACCAGGACTTGAAGGATGACTGTCGTCGATGGAGCCACAGATCACATGGCCACAACCTGCTCTCGACCTAAGGAAAACAAAGGAGGAAGCCAATCGAAGCCAAAGATTTCGAAGGCTGGAAAAGAAAAGGAGAAGACTGAAGGAGGTGGAACTGAAGAAGAACTCCCCTCCGTCAAAGATCTCCCCAAAGAAGCCAACGATATGCTCAGGAGCATGAACTCGTCTTCGTCGTCCACGGCATCGACCTCAGTGAAAGGTGATGATGAAAGACATGAGGTGGTGGAAAGATTGCAGCAACAGCTCAACTCCCTCAAGCAAAAACCATTTCGGTTGAAACGCATGAAGAAGGGGGAGAAAGATGGTCTGTTGGATAGTGGTGCAACTCATCCACTACGGCATCCCAAAAGAAGAAAAGGGGAAGATGTTGGATCGTATGAACGGGTTGCCGATGGCCAAGTCACACGGCTTTCAATGACCCCAGAAGGAGCAATGGTTTCCTATGACTCCGGCATCGAGCCGATCATCCCAATGGGTCAACTCGCAGAGACCTTGAACTGTTCCGTCCGGTGGGAAAAGGGTCAGTTGCAGGTGGAACACCCTGCTCTTGGTCGTCTCCCTTGTCGAAGATCGTGATGGATGCCCCCAGTTGCCACGAAAGCTGGCTTTGCAGCTCATCGATGAACTGGAGGTGAAGAAGAAAGGAATGAATCTGAAAGAAGTGGAAGAATATGAACAAGAGCTCCAATGGATGAAACAACTGGTCCGCAATGCATTGGTCATCAAACCAGGACCTTGGAACACCTTGCCTGGAAGCCGAAGAAAAAGAAAGAAGATGACGTGTGATGGCTTTGTCGCGCACCTGTATGCTGGCCCAGATGAAGGATTCACGATGGGTCGAGCGTGGAAACAAGCAGGAGGAACTGAAGATGATTTGATGGAGGTGGGTGTGCTCCGTGGTGAAGACCACGACATGCTCTCCTCAACCGGAATCTATGCAGGGCTGATTACTGCAGTCCTTGAAGACAAGCTCAAGGCCCTGTTTGGTGGTCCCAACTGCAGGACACGATCGGTCCTCCGCCACTACCCCATTGAGGGGGTGAACGCCGTTCGGAGGTGGAATGGTGAGGAATTCGGAGTGGAGGAGGCCACCGATGAAGAAAAGAAGAAGGTGATGGAAGATGACATCTTGTTGTGGAGGATGGTGTCCTCGTCATGTTGGTGAAGAACCTGAGGGAAGCGGCGAGGATTCCTGGGGACTTCATGTTTTCCTTGGAGCAACCGGCGTCGCCCGAAGACTACATGCCACAGGTCGTGTCGTTTTGGGTCACCAAAGAGTGGAGCTCGCTGAAAGAGGAGTTTGGTTGGTCGGAAACAACGTTCTCCCAGAGACCTCTTGGTGGAGCAGCTACAAAGCCGACAACCTTCGTGGCAGCCTGAAGCTTTATCCGGAAAACTACCAAATGAAGTCATGTGGTGAGAAGAAAAAGTTGAGTTTTCATGGCAGTTGGCGCGTTGGCCGCCAGGAGTCATGAACGTGGTTGCAAATGCAGCCCTCGCCCAAGTCTACTTCCAGAAGCCTCAGGTCAAGGCCTTGTCGTGGGAAGAGCGCATTGCTTTTGGTCACACACCTTCGAGAAGGGATTGCCGAGTCTGTCAACAGGACCGCCAACAGTGCAATCCACGCAAGCGGTTTTCGCATCCACTCGCTGGAGCGCTGTCTTTGGACACGGCAGGTCCTCTTCATCCGGCCATGGACCAAGGTGGGCACCTTTCACGCTACTTCCTTGCAGCGTCCTTCACTTGGGCCATTCCAAAGGGCTACAAAAAAGAGGAGGAGGAAGAAACAGAAGAAAAAAGTGAAGATGAAGAAGAATACCCGCAAATTGAAGGAAAGAAGCTCACCTCAGGAAGAAGTGAACCACCCGGATGGGTTGAGTCCAGGGTCACAAAATTCCGGCCGTTGAGGATGGATGGTTACCATGTCAACCACATCCACACAGACCAGGGACATGAATTCGCTGGCCACTTCACTACTTGGCGCCGATCTCGCGGCATCATGTTGACCAAGACATGCTGCGAGTCAAATGGACGAGCCAAAGCCACTGTCAAAAGAGTCAAAACGATGATCAGAAAAGCGCTATACCATGGGGGTCAGGGCTCAAAGATGTGGCCATGGGCTTGCAGATGCGTGAATGAGGTCCTCCGATGTCATCCTGTACAAGAAGCCTGATTTCCCACGTGAGAAAAAGGAGATGGCAAAGAGAAGATGTTGAGCCAACTATGGAAAACTATTCACTACCTTGGCCCTTCAGTTGAGAACCATGGCCACTGGGTGATGAAAGAAGGTGAAATCCCTCATTTGACCAGGTGTATCCTAAAGCCTGTCAATGAAACGTCCGAAGTTCACTGGATTGCTTTGGAAAGGGAGCTATTGGATGGCCTCACCCTGCGACGAAGGCTGAGGGAGAAGACCACTATCAAAAGAATGGAAAAGCCAGGAAGTGATCCTGAAGAAGAAAGGAAAAGGAAGAACAAAGCAAAGATCAAAAAGGTGATCGAAGATGAAATGCTGAAGACCATATATGACCCACCGAATTTGGCTGCCTACTCCATCACAATCCTGGGAAGACTTCGAAAGATGATTGAGGACCATGATGAAGAAGAAGAGGAAGTGCTCCAAACCCGGATCGTGTTGCCAACAGAGGTGGCATCTCAGTGGATCAGTTGGTGTTTTCGCTCATCACAAAAGAGAGGTAGAAAGAATCATCGCTGAAGCTCGTGAGCAGGGCATGAGGGTGGAACTGATACCATCCAAACTGGTGTTCACAAGAAAGCCAGGAAAGAATGGCGGAAAGAAAAAGGTGAGGTGGGTTGTTTGCGGCGACTTTGAAAGCCGCCAGCCTGATGAAGAAAACTACTCGTCAGGTGCTGATGCTGCAGCTCTTCGCATCATGGTTTTGGTGTCCGCCAAGTTCCAATGGGATGCCTGCAGCATTGATGTGAAAACTGCATTTCTGAACGCCCAGATCCAGCAGGATGAAGATCAAGTCCTTCGGGTGCTCCCGAGGGTTTTTGGAAAAGGACACCTACTACCAACCACAGAAAGCTGTTTACGGCCTCAGAAGGTCACCTTGGCTGTGGGGTGAACATCGAGACAAGATGATGCAGACCTTCGTCATCGGCCTCGAGGAAGAAAAGAAAGAAAGAATGATGAAGTTGGTGCCACTGGATTCTGAACCCAACTTGTGGCGCATTGTTGATCAGGAAGATGAAGAAGAACAAAAGGTCTCGTCATGACCTATGTTGGTGATGACATCCTGATCACAGCACCGTCCCACATCAAAGGTGCTTGGAAGGGTCGAACCTGAATTGTTTGCATCAGATATGATTAAGAACTTCGACATCAGAACATCCTGCTGTCAGAGGCACAAACCTAAACCAACCATGCCGGCATCCTATTCGCAAGTCGGCAAGTTGGAAGCTTCTTACTAAACTGTTCTTTGACGGTGCCTGAATTCTTCACAAACATTAGTATAAAATGTATTTGACACATACTGGCGCGGTTCGAAGAAGGCACTCCTATGCACCGATAGAACGACATGTAAATGCCCAAGTAGCAAGATGAAGCGCTAAAAAGACGCATGCAAAGGCTTAATTACAATTAGCAAGAAATCATTTGCCCAGAAACTCTTCAAGTGGACATAAAAACAAGTCCTTCCAAAAACTATCGAGCATTGTTTACAAAGAAACACCCAGCGTCAAAGGATATGTTACTACAAAGGGTCTTGACCCGATTCGGGCTGTGCATGCTTGCCTTGTATTTGCGAAAAGACTTTTCAAGACAAAAACCTGCAAAGCATAGATGTGTAATTCTTGAAGTTTCAAGAAGCCCAAGCTAGTGCAACATCTTTCGAACGTTGTCTCCCTAGGCCTACGTCATTGTAAGCCAGGTGCAGTAATAAGTAATGGCCTCCGCACGTTTTGAGTATTTTTGAATGACTTTTGTACCCAAATTCGTGCAATTCACGGAATTGAATTAACTCAGGTCATGATTGCCCATGGTCAAGCACTTCAGGCTTGTACTGTACATGGAATCACCTCATCAGCAGCCCAGCACGTTTGCAGTCCCTGCAAGTCAATACATGTAACTCTGACAATATCTCATTGCGTGAATCCACACGAATCCATTTGCTCTGAGCCAGAAAACATGTGCTTATGTGGCGCGACATTGACACGGCCACGGCTCAAGCAGCCCGGTTTTCTTTGATTACATGCGTCAGCAAATAGCAGCACACAGCTTCTCTTGCCAAAGAGAGAATGGGCCCTATTGGCCTTATGCCATATGCCCTTTTGTTTTTGTGCAACCTCGAGCGTTGCATGGGCAAGAACTACTAAACACATCACACCTCGAGGCCCTCTATGGCTCTGCCACAGCATCCTCAGCATCTTCGGATTCAGATTCGTGGTCTAGACGAGCAAACGCAGAGCAGAATGTTTGGCCTGAGCTGAATTGACTGAATTTGGCTGCGTCTAAGGCGGCTGATCAGTAGCTGCAATGGTTTGCAAAAAGGAACAACTTTGCAAGTGCCAGCCCTGTGCAAAATGAAGCAGCAAGTGCAATGGCAATTTCAAGTGGCAGTAGCCCGAGTAAATACCCTGGATGATAGAAATTGTGCAGTGTGAGGGCAAGCGATTGTGATGCTTTTGTCGACAATGAGACCATAAGCACAACAGAATTCAAATAAACATGTAATGGCCAGCAACTTAACCAGCCTACATGTGAATTCAATGGAACTCGTGCCTAGACATTTTCAATCAGGGCGTCCGCGGCCCGGGAGTGGGGCCATTCGACTGGCCTTCTATCCACGATCTCTTTGGAACCGGACTGACGTGGGGCTCGACTCTGCTGGACAATCCTTCTGCGTTGTCGTAATCAAAGTCAGGGTCCAAAGTAAACGCCTGCGATGGCAATGAAGTTGCAAGAAACACAACAAAACAAAAGAAGAGGACCTTTCCAAAGGACACATTTGCCACGAAGCGCCTCAACCAGATCCTGATCATTGTATCCTGACAAGTCTTGTCGGAAGGTGGTCTCGTCGCCGTCATCTGTGAGCTGATCAATTTGAAGCCTGCAAGGCTGCTAAAGGCAGGCCCGCGCGTGACAAACTACAAATAGCAAACAGTCCGTGGTGAACCCCCATGCCATTAGCAAAGCGTTTGCGCGCAAAGCGATGATGTTGTCCAAAGTCTTGCGGAGTTGTTTTGGAGCCTGGATGAAAGACCCTCTGGCGTCTCACGCCTGCAATCTGAGGGAAGCGGCGTGACAACCAGCAAACAGCGGCTGCTCTAGAGTCTTCATGCTGCAGATCTATTGTGTAGACCCTCCTTCCCCCGCGTACTCATTTTACGTGCCATGCGGCGTTGCGCAACATCAATCCTCATACTAAGAATTATGCAAGTGCATTCTTCTGCATCCATTTGTTTATGGTTGTAATTTTCGCTTGTTCAAGTCTGTGCTTCAAAAGGGTAAAGACTTGGACTTGCTACAAACGCCAAAGTTAAGAATTAGTGGATGGCAAAATCTCCCAATCACAGCCATAGAAAGAAGATGAACATTATTTAATCTCCACAATTCAATTCTCAGATTTATCACACATGCTAACATCAAACTGCACTCTCTCGCTCTGCTGACTCCTTCAGCGCTTTTTTAGACAGCATCGGGGAGATCCAGTCTTGTCTCATGATCGGCCTCCCTCTTCCCCCCC
>CAXAMN010008669.1:13873-25192 GCA_963970005.1 Durusdinium trenchii
CCCCCCCATTCTTCAGGAGGCGCTCAAAGGCTTGCTCGCTTCATCCAGCACTGACCTCAAGTCTGGCATGGGAACCCTTGAGGTTTCCGGCAACAATTCGTGAGGCACCGATCTTGATGGTGGATCAGCTATGTTGCACTCTGAAGGCACTCTAGCGTACCGTGGCAAAACGAACAACTCCTCTTCGACTTTGGCGAGGTGGTGCACGATGTTGCAAAGAACCGGGTTCTTGGAATACCCCTTCAAAATCAAATACCTTGCAGCTTCATTGTCAATGAAGCACAACAAATGCTTGGGCCGCACCAGGTCCTGCCACACTCGGAAAGCAACCAGGACGACAAAGGCTTCAAGTTCTCCAATCGCCTGCTCCTGATCCTCAGCCATGAAGGATTCACAAAAGTCGCGGCTTGCTTCTCCACCAAACCAGCTCACTACACAACCAGTCTGATCGATCAACACTCCACCGACACCACCCTCTTTGGCTTCACAGTCGAAGCAAGCGTCCGTGAACAAGAAGAAAACGTCTCCCACATCAGCTTTCACGAGACGAGGCTGGGCATTCAACAACCGTCCCTTGACTTGAAGCATGGCGCTCACCGTTTCATCGCTCAGTACTCCACGTTTCGGAGGGCGCAGCACATGCTGACCAAGAACGTTGATCAACCGCTTGGTCGCCCGTCCAAAAAGTTGACCTTCTGCAAATCCCAAGCGGCCTTTGAGAGAAGTTGCTTCATGAGTAGTCAACCTTCGGCTCGACAGGGCGCGATCGATCTGGTTCGAGAGGTCCTGCTTCCGCTTCTCCGTGTTGCGAACCATGACTCTACCCTCTGAGGTCTCGGAAAGATCAACCATCACCCCCAGCGCGGTGATCTCGTGGCTCATGCTATCAGACTTCTCGCCACTCATGTCATATCTCCATCCCAACAGGTCCAGCAAGAGGCAGAACGACTGGTCTGTGTTCCGGGCTAAGTTGCTGGGGGCCACACAAACGTAGTCATCGAAGTAACACGTGACCATGATGCTCAAGGAGTGAGCGAGCCACTGGATCAGCCTGGCGCATCTGAGAAATCCAATCACAGACGCCTTGGCGCCGAACGGCAAAGAGTGCTGCTGAAACACCTCGGTGATCTTGAGGCTCGGGTTGTAGACGGCCAGCCGTGCCCACTTCAAAGAAGAGTCTGAGACCGCCAGCTGCCGGTATGCACTCTTCAAGTCAAAGCTTCTGCCAAGCAACTCGGGGTTCACAGACTTGACCTCGCACAGGCGCATGTACTCGGCAATCATGGCAGCGAAGCAATCCGTTCCGTCCACCGTGCACTTGCTTGCGACGTTGACGGCATCATTGACTTGGCTCTCAGAGTAGTTGTCGATGGGTCGAACTTTGCCTCCTTGAACGACTGCGAACCTCCGAGACAAACGGCCATGGGGCACCTCAGAGAGTGGAAGGCGTGAGAGCCAGCCCTTTTCCACCTCTTCGCAAGTCTTCTTCCATAGTTCTTCGTCGACCTCACTGTCGCCACTGGACTTGGTGGAATGAAAGATGGCCTCGTTGCTACTTTTGGCATGGTCGGCAAGGTCCTGGATGGACATGGTCGCTGGCTCAAAATCTCTGGGCAGAACGAGCCCTCCTCCTGCCTCGCCAACCAAATCAAACCCCTTCTCGATGAGATCCACAATGCCGGGGTCCGGGTAGTTCATGTCCTCAATGATCTCCCTGAGCAACAGGATCCTTTTTCCTTCGAGGATCTGTCTTCTATGGCTAGGCATCTTCTTGTGCAGGTCTGCTTCTTGTTTTCTGAGCTCCAGCGCTCTACGAGTCCATTTCTTGAACCATGCTGCTCTGTCGGTCACGATCTTTTCGGGCTTTTCGTTCACATTGCTACGAATGGCATTGGAGAGGTTGGAGTGCAAACTCTCGAACAAGTGCACTGGGTGCCCCCTGAGTAGCGCTTCTTTGATGAATGCTTCTTCACTCCATGGAACGCCAAATGCCACTTCAAACATGGTTGCCTTCTCACTGCTCTTCCCCCCGTCTTGGTGAGAAGGGATCTGGGAGATGCGGAGGATGCGGGCATATGCTGGCAGGGTGGCATCGTCGGCGCCAAGGGTGGTGGGCAACTTGGAGCCAACACGAAACTTTGGTGCTCTCTGGAAGTGTGCTGTTTCGACATGGCTGTAGTCTTGCATAAATGCCAGGGACTTACGAGTTTGTTTGACTGTACTTGCCCTGGCTTTCTTGTCGGGGTGTGCCGGCAGGACGGACTGCTCAAGGTCGAACTGTTTGGAGATGCTTCGGAAAACGGCCGCTGCCCAAGCTTTGCATAACTCCAACGGGTATTCAACCTCCGCAGCTGTCGCGAACCCTGTTTTTGTTCGGCCCCATGGCAAATGTTTGTGATTGCCAGCGCAGTCACAAGCCAACTCCTGCAACTCTTTGATGTCGGTGGCGATCGCAGTTCTTTTGGGTCGGCTCCCACCGTACATGCAGGCACTGAACACGACATAGATGGGCGTGAGATGCTGCAAAACCATTCTCCAAAATTTTGTCAGCCAGAAAATGGACCGCTCTGGTTGTTCTAGCGACCATCTGATGTTGTTGAAGTGGCAGAACAAAATCAAGCGACAACAGACCTCGTACACTTTGTTTGCTAGCCGAACTCGTTCTGCATCGTCTCCTGTCAGCCATGGGAGACCTTCAGGGTATGCATCATTCCTCAAGGGCTGTGGCTGATATTCGCCATCGTTGAGGTCGATCTCGCGAGCCCGAGATGCAGTACCGCAAGGGATGCCCCAGTGCGCGTAAGCACAGAGTGGATTCGACAACCAGCTCTTGGCAAGTGCTTCGCCATGTGGAGTTGTGAGGTCAACCTTGACGATGGGACACTTGGACCTTGGTTTCACGACTCGATCGACTCCATAGCTGGAGGTCAAGCCAAGCGCTCGCAGTTGGGCCGTTAGGCCACCTGTACCGGAGCAAAATTCGATGCAGAACGGCCTGGTCTCTTGTATCTCGCCACCTTGTATAGGAACTGTCTGGTGGTGGCTGCCATCATGTTCTTCTTTGTGAAACTCTGCTGATCCTCTGCTTTCGAAACTGCTTTGACAGACATCTGCAGCGGAGGATGAGATCTGTGCTCCTTGTTGATCTTCGTCAGCAGGAGAAGCTTTGCATTGAATTCTCGGGACGACATCATGCTTGGGCTCGTCCCCAGCCCACCCCTTCTGTCACTTCTTGGGGCACGAGTAGTGGGGGTGGTTGCCAAAGCACCCCTTCGTGGCACACACGTGCACGCCCTTTTCGCACGAGTCACCTGCTGCTGCCTTGTCACAACCATCGATGTTGTAGGCGAAGCGCAACCGTTTGCCTTCTGGCGTGGCCGAGGCACAATTCTTCAACTGGTAGGGCAGCTTCCCGGATCCACCAGTTTTGCCGCTGCCCTTCTTCCATTGTGTCTGCTTTGCACTCTTCCATGAAGAACTCTTTTCGTTGCTCCAATTCTTCCATGACGCAGATTCTGTTTTCTGCGTTGGGGGCTTCGCAGGCTTTGGGTGCGTCTTCTCCTGTGCTGTGGGCAGCATGTAGTACACGACTGTGTGGTCCTTGGGGAGGTTGTCGATCAAGCCGTCCACAGGCCGCGTCCCATCTGCGTGGGGTTTGATGCCGTCACGGCTCAACTCCTGGAGCCGAACAAATGCTTGACGGTCTGCCCTGAGCAACTGTGTCAACGTGGGTGCCTTGAAGTTTGGCGGCGGAGGCTGACGCATCAAGTTGAAGAGGTATTGAATCCATTTCTGGAAGATGTGAAAGTCGACCAAACCCATTGCATCAAAGGCAAGGCTCCGGCGCGTCATGGCCTCCAACAGGTCCAGTTCTGTGCCAGTTGAGCACTGCTGCTCTGTAATTGAGTCTTTGACCGTAATTCCAGTGCCACTGGTGTCCAGCTTCAACTCTTTGGGTGGCTTTGCTGAAGTGATCTCTTGCATCCGTGTGATGCACTTCGCCGGTGCTAGGTACTTCAAGGTGTCAGCCTCCATCATTCCATTCAGCTGGTCGTAGACCTGGTGAGCCACCTCCATGTTCCCTTCCATTGACAATCCTTGGAGCCTCATACGTTGATTGGCGATGCGTGAGCTCCGTTCTGCCGGTGGCATCTTCCTCAAGGTTGGATCAGCATTCGGGTCGGCTTGAGATCTTGCCAAGGCAACTACGGCAGTTTGCGCTTCGAAGATCAACCTCCTCATTGTTGCAAGGTCTCCAACCGTAATCCTGCCACCAGGGTCACTTGCTGTCATCAGGTTGCGAACGTCTTGTTCGGTGACTGGCGTCCCAGGCTGTCCACAACTGAAGGCCAACCGCCCCAATGTTGTGACCCCGGCATTCTTCAAGGCTTGAATCCAACCATCTTCCAGCCCCAGGTTCGCAGCCTGCTTTTCAAACGCTGCAGTGCTCTCCGTGAGGTTGGTAGCTGCCGCCATGATCGAGGAAAGGCGTGCGAGTTTCAAGAAAACAAATTGTGTAGCACATGAAAACACATGAAGCGTTCCTAGATCATGTCAATGAATTCACGTCTCCTTGAAATCAAAGAGCCCTCAAGGCAAGATCGTTGCTGAGCCCTCATGGCCACGATCATCAAAGAAGGAATCGAGACAACTCAGGGGCCCTCATGGCGCGAATCGAACCGAACGTGGCTCCTCAAGAGTATTTGCCCTCGTGGCCTAAGCTACGTCTAACAAAGAGAAACACTGCGACCTCTTGTCAAAGAAACAGGACCTCATGTCACCCAGACAAACGTCATGCTTGCCGTTCTAGTGACCTCACGTCGAATGCGGCGGCAACTCAGCAAAACGCTCCACTGATGCAAGTTTTCACCTCTAGCTCAACTCTCTACATTTTGAGTCGCTTTCTTAGGTAAGGCCTGCTGCCTTCAGATACGCCGACGCTTGCTGGCGTTGACTACATCTATCACCGACTTGTTGTCAGCATCTTTGAAACACTTGCTACATTTGGGCCAGCTAAAGATCGACCCCTCAGCCAAGACGGTGAAACCGATGCCATGGAGTCCACATGACGTAACAGGCTGCAAAAGGTTCTTCGGGTCGGGGTTCTGCGTGTGCAGCATGCGGCTCCTCTTGTTCTGCATCAAAGGCCCTCTTACCTCTGGCTCCAAGCCGCTCTCGATGACGCTGGCCTTCTCTTTGTGCAGCTCTTCTTCGTTGTCGGAACTTGCACTCGAATATTCACTCTCACTGGCGCTCTCCACGAAGTCTTCGCCATCTTCGTCTCCATCATCTCGAGCACCTTCTTCTGGCTGTTCGTTGTGCTCTTCAGCATTGCCAGATCGTTCGGGCTCTCCGAAGGGGTTGTTCGGGTCAAAGCCGGTGTCGGCAGAAACATCTTTTTCACCCTCCAGAACCGACGGACTCCCAAAGTAATCTGCCTCATCGTCACCAGGTGCATGTGGCTCGAACAACGGTGCCTGTTTTCGCACCATCCACCCAGAGCGTGTCCCGTCTGGTACGAAGTTCCCAAGCTTGATGTTGTAGATCATGGCGCAAAGCTCACGCATGGGCTGGCTCAACATGTCCCGACTGTAGCATGCCACACTATTCTCTTTCAAAGAATGATGCCCCAACAAACCGCGTACTGGCTCGCTCAAGCCGTATCGCGCTGCCCAAACCAACAGGGTGCTCTTCAAGGAGTGAGTGGTTGTGGCGGCTTGGTCACCATCTCTGTATCCCAGGTACGCATTGATCATGTTCGTCCCCTCACTAGTTGACACGGGCCTTTTGGTGAAGCCACCGTCAACCGTAGGCGCTTTGCAGATTGGTCCATAAGGCGGTCCCAGCTCAAGCAGCCCAAGTTCCTCCAGAACGACTTTCCACTTAAGGCCCCAACTGCCGCTGCCGATGCCATTCACCGAGGCTACATACGGCATGTACATAGCTTTTCTTTCTGCAGTGGTCGAAGTTTTGTGGATTCTGGTTCTGGCTTCCACGAATCCAAAAGGGCCATCACTTGTGTCTATCACATCGAAGAAGAAGTGGTGGATGTTGGCCATGTCGCTCCATCTCGAACGGGAGTAGATGGCATAGAGGATGCACCCGATGAAGTACTTGTCATACTTGTTCTTGACTGTGTCCAACATGACCTCAAGTCTCAACACCTCCGCCACTGTCAAGGCCCTAGCTTGTTCAGTCGGGTCTCTGGTCGCCAGAACTCTGCTCACTTTCCCGGTCAGCATTGGACCCAGCACAGCTTCGATGTTGAACTCTGCTCCAATGATGTACTTGAAGAACTTTAAAGCATGGATGAGGTTCTTGCCGATGAACTTGCTTCGCTTCTCGTCTTCCTTGCCCTGCAGGTAGTCGAGAAGGTTCCGCTCCTTGATGGGCCACCACCGCAGGTCATTCTTTTCGCACCACTTCACGAAGAGGATCAAGTCTCGAGCCCTCTTCAACACGGTGGACGGTGAACGCACCCCGCACGCATCTCTGATGCACAGCAAGGCACCATCCCTGTCCAGGGCCTGCAACTTCTCCTGAACGTAGTGACCAACTGATGATTCGAAGTTGCAGTCCTCGAGAACAATCAACCAACTTGCCAAAGCTTTAGTCCAGGTGAGATCTAACGTTGCTGCATAATCTCTGTCACACAGCGCTTTGATATGCTTTGCATATAGCGGCATGTCCCCAGGCAAAGAAGATGTGACACCTGTGACCTCAACTTTCAATCTTGCGTCATCTGACGATCCAGGGGCCGCTCCAGCTGGATAAGCGACTAGGTCCTCGAGCATGGGCAAGTTGTCCGACTTTGCTTCTCCAAAAATCTCCTTGAAAATGCCCTGCTCCCACGGCAAGGCAGGCATCCCTGCGCCAATCGATTTCAAGCTCTGCTCAAAGATTGTCCTCTCAAAGTTTGCGCGCTCCTTCTCAGTGAAGATCGGACTTTTGTCCAGCACCTGTTGTCCACGTGCCTGCCCATCGCCAGGCAAGCCGCCAACTTCAAAGTTCGCTTCATGTAGAGCATCGTCGGCTGTCAACATTGGCTCTTCTTGTGGCTGGCACTCACCAGATGGATTGCCAGCTTCGTGGTCTGTTCCATGAGGTGCTTCTTCAACAACAACGGCAGATAGGGCTTCAAAAGCAGAAAGTCCAGGTTCGTCCATGGCTCCCCCACTGCCCAAAAGCAACACGCGCAAACTAAAAGAGGTCCCACCCACCTCTCCCTTGAACAGAGACTACGTGTCATGAACCAAATTCCGAATACGAGCTTCCGAGGAACTCAATGAAACATCTTCGAATTGAATCAAGTTTGTTTCACTAAACTGAAACAAATACGTTTCGATTAAATAAGTTCTTTGTCAACTTCGTCAACTGCATTCAATAAGTGAATATAAAGTGTATTTGTATGTATTTGTCTTGATGCGGTTCAATGAAATTGGACAGCGCGGGCAACCTGGTCTGCTATATATATATATATATATATTTCTCCGCCGGCCGGCCGGCCGGCTGGCTAGTGCATGATCGGCCGGCCAGCCAGCTAGAACGCCATCGGCCGGCCGGCCCGCTAGTACGCGATCGGACGCTAACGGCCGGCCAGCCGGTATTGCCGCGATCGGCCGGCCGGCGGGCGATGTATATCCTTGCTACGATGGCTGCTAGTGTCTATAGTTAGTTGACTGGGTGGGCGGCCGGTCATTCGGTTGTACGGCCAGTCTAGCCGTCTAGCAAACATAGACAGGTATAGTGGGAGTCGTCGTCGTCGTCATCCTAGTGGTAGTAGTAGTCTAGTCGTAGTTGTAGTAGTAGCAGTGGCAGTAGTAAGATGGGGCCTGCCTGCTGGCCCTGAGCCAGCCGGCCGGTTGATGCCGTGGCTTTTGGCTAGAGGCTGTGGTTTTTGGCCGGCCGGCCGGCTGATCGAGAAATAGCGGTCCGCGTTAAGCTCGCAATGTATTACTCAATTGAGGTGTCCAGTGTGGCGAGCATGTGATACAACATATTCGACCTTGAACCAGCAACACAGTTCAAGTTTTAGTTATCAAGTCTCTGCAAAACATTCTTTTTTTAAAACAGTCATAGTCAAGAGTAAGCTGGAAAACTTGAGCGTAATTACCTGAAAGGATGGGGCAGGGTTGTTAATTGGTTTGCGTGGGCGCTGGTTTGAAGACAGGTGTCAGCATCTATGGCGGGCCCACGCGTGATTGGGAGAGCAGCTCCTCACATTTGAGCAATATACAAATAGGAATAGGGTATACATCCCCTTTGAAATAAAGGGGGAGGGGTTGACAACCGCAGTTTTGTAAGGGCTCCAGGGTTGCAGTCTACAAAAAGCCCTGACCCAAGGGCATTGGGTTTGTACAAAATGACATTGGCCAGAGTGGGCTTATACAAAAAGGTTATGCCTGAAGCCTGAAGATCACTATCTTGTGCTGAAAAGTGCATAAAACAGCCATTTAGCAAAGTGAGTTCTCTACAAAATGGTATCAAATACCTGGTCGAGGACATGATTTAAGACTCCATTTGTTGACCATTCCGGAACCATTCTGTAGAGAAACTGTGCGCGCACGCATCTGACTGTTCTTTTTTTAATCCAAACTTGAGCGGCGATTGTACTGTGCAATGGCATATGTTGAACATCGGACTCTAATAGACGATGTCTGAAACTATATGATTTTTTGTTTTTGTTTAATGAACTTGCGGTGCTAACGGAAAGTATATTAAACAGTGCTTACATCTAAAAATCTTGCTTACAGTACAAAATGGGGATGACCCTGAACTATCTCTACAAAATGTGAACCTCAGGTATTTGGAGACTAATTCACATTATCCATTCTAAACTTGACCTTTGCTGTCCTGTGAAATAGTGTGAAACGCATTCAAATGCCAATATGATTCTTTGTTCATGCCGACTTTGTGTGACATGCCAATATGATTCTCTGTTCATGCCCACTTTGTAAAGACAAACATTGGTGACAGTCATTGCGTAAACAAATCTTTGGTCCATCCTCATTTTATGAATCGTGGCTGAGTTGGCACCACGTGTACTGGGACGAGTCCATTGGATGCAGAGTGGATTTGTTTTATGTACACCGGGTACGCCGCTGAAAAAGTTGTTGGCGCAACTCAGGGGGTAACCGGCATAGCCATAGATGGCTCAACACCACATACTGAACATTAAACATCACGAAAACTAAGGCTGCACCTTGACCAAACCAAGCGTTTTTTGTAGATTCTATAGATGGCGCATCCCAAAGCTCTTTTTCCCATCCTAAAAAATGAACGCGGCAAACAAACACAAGGACTGCTCAGGAATCTGGACATTGAAGGATCAGTGGTGAGATTTGCAGAATTGAAACCTACTGTATGCATTGATTGGCATTGCGCCATCTGTGGTTCTGACATAAAGCCTCCATGCGCAGAAAAAAGGGCAAGATTTTTGGCAACAAAAATGTTGCAGTTTTTCAGGGTTTTTGGACTTGTAGATGGCGCAACAGTGTGTTGCCCCCTGGAGTACGAAGACGAAGCAACAAAAAAATACAAACCATCAATTTTCACCTCGGAGTATGTATTTGTATCTGACTCAGGCGACTAAAGAATCTGACTCCAAGAAACGAACACTCAAACGTGTACAAAAAGGGTACCCTGACCCCCTGTTTTTCCTTGATTTTGGCCCTGTACAAAAAGGGTACCCTGACGTCCTCATGTCTCATATAAATGTTCTCTAATTTTTTGATCATAACTTGGATGCCGATTTTGACTCTACAAAATGGGAGGGTGTAAGTTTCGGCATCTGCCAAAAAGTACTTTGTTACAAAATGACCCCTTTGTAAGGGCCTCGAGCTACCCCTATCTGTAGAGGAAATTTCAACGGGGATGGGTATACAGTCTTAAATCCGCCGGCCCTTGGGCGCCGGCGTGTTTTATCAATGTGGCGTGTATGTAGCTTAAGTTATGTTGAATCTATATGTAATAAGAAAAGTGTCTCTGCAGCAAGTTTTTGCCTCGTCTAACTTGACCCCCCCCAAGAACATGACGAATGTATGTAGCTCACATATATCATAGCTAAAGTGAATGGTTGTGTGCACTTCCTTCTTATCGTCGTTCTTCTCTTGTCGTTGTCCATGCATTGCGCTTCTGCTTTGCATGCGTTTTTCTCAGGTTTTGCACCTGCACTCACGTATCTGTCGTTTTTTGCAGACTCAGACTGCTTGGAAATCCCCATGCCACACATGTCCTCATTACTCTCTTGTATCATGTCTGACGGAAGTACGTTTGCTGCTTCGCACGGTCTACTTCGCTCATTGTGTCACATGTTATATAATTTGTTTGGCAGGCTATACTTTGCATCCCCCAATTTCATCTCCCTTTTCTCTTATTGTATCAGAATGCGCATCATTTCATGTAGGCTCCTCTGTTGCTCCAGCTGTGTTCTGGATGATGCTGTTACTTTTTCCCCAATAGCCATGCTATGGGGTCTTGCAAAACTAATAGGCGGACGGGCGCCGTCGGGTCACCGTCAGAGCTGGTGGGCGGATGGTGTCCCGGTCATGTTTTGATGGCGTCCGGGTCATGTGATGCTGGTGTCCCGGTCATGTTTTGATTGTGATCCAGTCATGTTGTGATGGTGTCCCGGTCCTGTTTGATGGTGTCCCGGTCATGTTTTGATGGTGTCCCGGTCATGTTGTGATGGTGTCCCGGTCATGTTTTGATGGTGTCCCGGTCATGTGATGGTGTCCCGGTCACGTTGTGATGGTGTCCCGGTCATGTTTTGATGGTGTCCCGGTCGTGTTGTGACGGTGTCCCGGTCATGTTTCGATGGTGTCCCGATCATGTGATGGTGGCGCGGTCATGTTGTGATGGTGTCCCGATCATGTTTTGATTGTCTCCCAGTCATGTTGTGATGGTGTCCCGGTCCTGTTTTGATGGTGTCCCGGTCATGTTTTGATGGTGTCCCGGTCATGTTTCATGTGATTGTGTCCCGGTCATGTTGTGATTGTGACCCGGTCGTGTTGTGACGGTGTCCCGGTCATGTTTTGATGGCGTCCCGATCATGTGATGGTGGCGCGGTCATGTTGTGATGGTGTCCCGGTCATGTTTTGATGGTGTCCCGGTCGTGTTGTGACGGTGTCCCGGTCATGTTTTGGTGGATCATGTGATGGTGGCGCGGTATGTTGTGATAGTGTCCCGGTCATGTTTTCATTGTGTCCCAGTCATGTTGTGATGGTGTCCCGGTCCTGTTTCGATGGTGTCCCGGTCATGTTGTGATGGTGTCCCGGTCATGTTGTGATGGTGTCCCGGTCATGTTTTGATGGTGTCCCG
>CAXAMN010008669.1:25292-36654 GCA_963970005.1 Durusdinium trenchii
CCGGTCATGTTTTGATGGTGTCCCGGTCGTGTTGTGACGGTGTCCCGGTCATGTTTTGATGGTGTCCCGATCATGTGATGGTGGCGCGGTCATGTTGTGATGGTGTCCCGGTCCTGTTTTGATGGTGTCATGCTTTGATGGTGTCCCGGTCATGTTGTGATTGTGTCCCAGGCATGTGATGGTGTCCCGGTCATGTTGTGATGGTGTCCCGGTCATGTTTTGATGGTGTCCCGGTCGTCTTGCGACGGTGTCCCGGTCATGTTTTGATGGTGTCCCGGTCCTGTTGTGATGGTGTCCTGGTCATGTTTTGGCGGTGTGCCGGTTATGTTTTGATGGTGTCCGGGTCATGTGACGGTGTCCCGGTCATGTTGTGATAGTGTCCCGGTCATGTTGTGATGGTGTCCCGGTCATGTTTTGATGGTGTCCCGGTCATGTTGTGATGGTGTCCCGGTCATGTTTTGATGGTGTCCCGGTCATGTTTTGATTGTAACCCAGTCATGTTGTGATGGTGTCCCGGTCCTGTTTCGATGGTGTCCCGGTCATGTTTTGATGGTGTCCCGGTCATGTTGTGATGGCGTCCCGGTCATGTTTTGATGGTGTCCCGGTCATGTGATGGTGTCCCGGTCACGTTGTGATGGTGTCCCGGTCATGTTTTGATGGTGTCCCGGTCGTGTTGTGACAGTGTCCCGATCATGTTTTGATGGTGTCTCGATCATGTGATGGTGGCGCGGTCATGGTGTGATGGTGTCCCGATCATGTTTTGATTGTGTCCCAGTCATGTTGTTTCCAGATTTTTCTTTTTGTCCCGGTTTGTATCTTGCTATTGGGGTCTCCAGCTGGGCTAATTCTGCTCTGTTGCAGTCTTTCCTCTTGACGCAAAAGGTAATCCGCATCTTGGGACCATTGGCTGAAAAGGCCGGTGGAACAACCCGCAGGGTGTAAATATGCGTAAGAAGCGAAGCGTTACTAGGCAGGCCAAACTTCAACCTGAGCGCGAACAATTGAAACGATCCTCGAATGGTAAGGCAAGCAGACAAGGTGCTTCATCATGAGCCACCATGAGACCCATGAAAACAAAGCGCAGCTGTTCTGTGGCCACCCGACCGAGTTCACAATCTACCCTATATATGCATCTTCGTTGACTCTTGTCTCATGCAACTGCAATAGCGTTTCGGTCTTCCTAGTCTTTCATGGTTCGGTCTCAGTCGATCGTGTCGCAATAGAAGAGCGGAAGACTATTTATTCCAAAAGCAAACGGCAAAAGGTAGCAAGGATCGTTGTGGAAAGGCGCAGTGGGCGGCAGGGGCCCGATCTTGATCCTGAGAGTACTCAGTCCTGCCTTATTACTTGTAGTTGATAATCAGCGTTGATCTCTTGGTGAGAAGTTCTTGGATTGGATTGTCGGGCTAAAAAAGGAGTCATTTACCCAAGAGCCTAATTTGTGCAAATTAATGAGACGACTGTGTTGAGTCCCAAAGGAAGAGCAAACTGCTGGATGTGAGGGGATCCACCCACAACCATGGTGTTTGACCCACGGCAGTCGTTTTTCTTTCTCTGTGATCACTACAGTACAGTGCTTTATACCATTGTCCGAGTTGTGAGGGGAGTTGAGTCAGTGACAAGAACCGTGCACCGAAGAATTAATACAGAAAAAACAGGAAGTGGTCACATCGTGGCCAACTTTTGGAGGCTGGAATGTGGTTGCTTTTGTCGGTTGCAATGATGACTGAAAGTAGGCCGTCTGCTTCTCGTTTGAAGAAACACGTCGGGCTCACCCAAGCCGTCCTCCAACCGTCTCCCCTGACTATTTCAGAGTGGGAGTGCACAAATCGCATGAATCTTCCACGACAAGAATGTCGACACAGCCCATGACTAACTGATTGTGCAACAACGACGACAATTGCTAAGTGCAGCCTTCTTTTGCCAATGTGATCTCCTCACACCGCACCTGCAGCAGGAGGCAGCACACCAAAGGAACATGCAATTCTGAATGTCTTGTGCCCACCTCGTCTGTCAAATTCAATTCGCCACTGCTAGATGCTGCACCAGGTCCATTTTCAACTCTCGAAGGCGGAGAGAAAATCTGGTTGTCCTTAAAGAAAAATCGCGCTTGAGCTCAACCACATTAGCTCACCATGGGGCAGAATAATGACATGTAATGACCAAGTCATGCCGACGCGTTTCCAAACTTATATAATCGGTTTGTTGTTCCAAAGTATCACACTACGGCGCTCCCAAATTGTCCCGAGTGATAAATGATCAGAGCAAAGGTTAGTGAGTTACAGTACATCTCGTTTTCTTCGCCACCGACACTAGAGTACAATAGTCCAGCAAAACGAAACTCACGAGGGGGGTTTCAGCTTGACAGGTGGGGTGGAATGGTAGATTAAGAACGCGACAAAAACTAAGAATACTAATTTGACTATAGCAAGTCCCGTTCGACGAAGGGTTCAGGAGCAAATAGATGGCGCACAGGATAAACCAGAAGAATATCAAGTGAGAAGTGGAACATAAAGATGACACATGGGAGGGGTACAGGAAATTCATGGGAGCACCACAAAGATGGCACACCGGACTCAAACTATATTGATCTGCAGAGACCAATCATGAAACACAAACAAGCACACAAACCCTACCGGCAAATCAATGAAAGGTGCAGGGAAGGACAAGGCAGGAAGCAAAGCAGAAAGGACAGCCAAGAAAGAAAAAACATTAAACAGTGATCAGTACTAGAGCAAAAGCATTGAACACGTGGAAAACAATGGCCGTTTCACTTTTTGCATAGTTGTGGGAGGCCTCAGGTTTTTATTCGTGGGGGGTGGGAAGGGGCACACTGAGATGGCACATGGGGGGAGGTTACAGGACAGGCGTATGTTTTCCTTGTTCATTGTGCACCAGTCATCGTTTTGAGTGAACGGTATAGTATTAAGGGGGAGCAGAGAACCACAAAGATGGCACCGGACACTGGACACATCGTGATCTGCAGAGAACAATGTGATTATAAACGCAGGGAACCCTCATGCCTTTCGCACAGACCAGGGTGAACAGAGACTCATGCCTTTCGTACAGACAAGGGTGAACAGAGACGCCAGGGGTGAACAGGGTAAAAACTGTCTGGGCTGTCATGAGGTAAACATGAGTGAACACACTAAGGTGGCACATGGGGGACTTTGCAGGAAAGACACTTTCATGTATGAAGGCACGCTAAGATGGCACATCGGGGGACTTTGCAGGAAAGACCACTTCATATCATTTCATGTATGAAGGCACGCTAAGATGGCACATCGGGTTCAGGCATCACTTCATGAGAAAGAAGGGCAATCAACCATGCGTTGGCAGAAAACCTGCATACTTTGCAGGTTTTTGTTTTTCGCGGCGGAGTTTTTTTTGTCAATATGCCATCTACTCTCCCTGTTTCCACGCGCAATCTTACTGTGACTTGCTTCAATTTATATATTTTCAAGCACCGTTCCCTCGCCCCGTCGTGCAAACAAGATTTCCTGCTCGCGCGAATGGGCACGAAGCCTGCGGTATTCGAACTGGTGGGGCCTGATGATCGTGACGTGACACGAAGTGGGACCCGTTTTTTCATTCCGCAAAATTCTGTGAGATTTCACGTTCGGCCATACTTGTAGAATTTGCCGAGGTGCCAGCACCGTGCATTCTTGAAATACGTTCTGCTTCAATGTCATACCGCAGTTCGTGCATCTTCCCCTCAATTGCGTTTGTCCGATCTTCATCACTTCCTCCGACGCAATGTGCAACAGCTGATCCCTTGTCTCCTGTGGGGCTCCTCTTGGCGCGCACTTCGAATTGGGCACAGTGATGGTGATTGGTTCATTCTCCGGCACCCTTCTCCATTGCAAAAGTTCTCCTTCCGAAGACTCCCTTCTCTTCATTTCCATCACTCTGGGCTTCTTCTTCGTCGTGAACAAATCGGAGTCGGCGTTCCTGGCCTTTCTTTCTCGCCTTCTCATAAGGACTGCGAGTCGTTGCGCTGAATCGATGGTGTCCTCTTCCTTTCTTCTGCGTAAGCCTGTTATCCAAATCCAAGGCACGCGCTTCTTCTGATGAGCCTTGTGATCGACGCATCCATCCTTGCCATCAATGTTCCTTGTTGCCCTCAAGCTTCGCTACACGACCATCTGTTCCACTCTGCGCTTCTGTTGTATTTTCTGTGCTGTCCCTTCACATTGATCCGCGATTGTCTTATCCAGAACTTTCTCTATATGCTCCTTTATCGTTATTGCCCGTGTAGTGACAACTGAACATATTGCTTGCGCAATGTCAGTGCCATCAAACGACTTTGAGAACCACGCGTCATGCCTGATGTTGTGCCGCAAACCTATCAACTCCCAGCTTGGGAAGTCAAGGGCCGTCCTCATGCTTGGTCGGGCTTTGCTAAAAAGAATTGCTGCCCAGTACGGTGCCAGTACGGCCTTCGGGCTTACACTTAGGTTTGTAGCGGATTGGTGAAGCGTGGAGTAGTGTTGTTGTCCTCCTCTGAGCTGTTCTTCTCAAGTTCTACTACGCTGCCTTCTTCATCATTCCTTTGTGCTTCCTCACGGCGACTGATCTTGCCGTCAGTTGGTTTCTCCATAGGTTCTAGTTCTCGCCGAGTTCTTGCTACACGTTTGGGCGCTCGACCAGCCGAATCCTGCGAGGGGGTCGCCCGAGCATGGGTCAAATTTGCATTTCGCTACACGTGTGTGCGCTCGACTGGCCGGATCCTGCAAGAGGGTTCGCTAGACAACCGCAGCGTTCGTTTTTCGCTACACTTTTGCATGGGCGCTCGACAGGCCGGATCCGCGAGAGGGTTCATCCGACGACCGCAGAATTTGCACTTCGCTACACGTTTTGGGCGCTCGACAGGCCGGATGCTGCAAGAGGGGCGCGCCGCCGCGTAAATAAACTGGCGTTCGCTACATTTGGGCGCTCGACAGGCCGGATCCTGCGAGAGGATTGCTTCTCGCGTGCTTTCGCTTGGTCTGCCCGGCTTTAAAGATAATTGAAGGATTCGAGATGTCCAGACAAAACTGGGTCAAGCCTCTTGCAAATGCTAAAACTTGGTAAAGTCTCTTGCACATGTTAAAGCTTGGTCAAATCTTTTGCAAGTGCTAAAACTTGGTCAAGTCTCTTGCAAACGCAAAAACTTGGTCAAGTCTCTTGCAAATGCTAGACTCTTACAAGCGCTAAAGGCTGAGCAAAACTCTTACGCGTGCTAAAGCCTTTGCAAGATTTGGCAAACGCTAAAACTTGGTCAAGTCTCTTGCAAGTGCTAGACTGTTGCAAGTGCTAAAGCCTGAGCAAAACTCTTACAAGTGCTAAAACCTTTGCAGGATTTGGCAAACGCTAAAACTTGACCAAGTCTTTTGCAAGTGCTAGACTCTTACAAGTGCTAAAGCCCAAGCAAAGTAGTTCTTACAAGCGCTAAAGCCTTTGTAAGATTTGGCGAAGTGCTTTAACCCTGAGCTAGCCAGACCAAGTGCCTTTAGGAAGAGCCCTTGGACCAAGTCTTCCGGGAAAAATGCAGCAATGCTTGTCCACTCCAAAGCAAGGGTCACCAATCACATGGCCCGCGCTGGCGTGGAAGCTAAGGAGCTGCTTTGAGCCGGAGCTCCCAGCGTCAAGAACCTTATGCCCTCTCGCGCAAGAAGATTTTGTTGTGCGCTATTCGAAACGGTGGAGCTGTGGCTTCATGATTTTCATGGTCCATGATATACCTGAGAAGGGAGGGGGCGAAAGCCAGCCTCCGTAAGAAGACATCAATGTGGTTCGGTGAATTCGACACCGTACTTGAACTGCTGTCAGGCATGGAAGGCAGAGAGGCGCAAAGTCTCGCGTTGAGGGTCGATATAATTGGCTCTTTAGGCCAATTCACTGTTAGCGGTAATAGGATAGAAGTGGAGCCGACGCGTTAGGAGGAAGGTGGAATTGAGCAGGATCATTTACAGTCCGCAAAACAAAGATCGAATTAAGTTGGACAGCCACACCCTTGCTTGGACATCTATAGCTCAGAGGGCGCCCTTTCTCATCCGGTCAACCGTCAACAGCCCTTTTCACAAAAGAAGGGCGTCGCCAAGCAACTCAATGGTTCCGAGGGGCGCCCTTTTGTTTACAGCCCTTTTCACAATAAAGAGGCCCCCCCAAGCAACCCAAAATTTCCTGACTGCATTCTATTTCCTCTACCTGCACTCATAAATCTGGTGGGCCCACCTCAATATGGGGCATTCTCTTCAAACAAAGAGAAGATCCCATATCAAGACGCAGCTGTCAAGATGAAGCCCGCAAATGTCCTCCTGCGTTGTCCGAACGCTGTCTCTAAGAGAAAAGATTCTGGCTTGCGCAAATCTCGCCGCTTCTGTCCGGGACGCGCCTGGTTAGCCTGGTCAGCTCCTCTCGAGCACCCCCATTGCCTGGAGGCATGCTTCTTCGTGCTTGCATGCCTCTGCATCCAGCTTAGCCAACTCTTCATCATCCACCACAGGTGGCTTGCCCTTGCTGGCGTCGATTTCCTCCTCCTCGTCACTGACTGCATTGAGCTGGTGCTGTAAGGCTTCTTCTGCGATCATCTCGTCGCCTCCTGGGAGCTCCTCCTGGATGCTTCTGACTCGACGCTTGGGGCTCATGCGTCTCTTCCTGGGCACTTCGTGAGTCCTCTATCCAAGCCACCGGCTAGTCAAAACAAACAGCCTACACCACAGTCTCCTGAACACTTCGTGATGCTAATGATGCACTATTCGGCATCATTTGCATTACTCGCATCACCAGGACCCCCTAAAAACATACATTTTCACTACCTTCCTGACCGCATCTGTTTTTCGCTCTCCCCCACCAGGCTCTGTGTTCACCCTACCCCCCACACCCAACGACAACTTCAGCCTAGCCTATCGGCTGGCTTTCGTAACTATGTGGCCATCCCTTCAAGGCATGATCGTGAAGCGTCATGAAGTGACCCTCCTTGTCACACTATATTATATACAGCAAGTACATCTTGCCTTAGCAAGATGTCATCCTGCAACAATATACAGCTCTTGCGTGCTACTGCCAACAGTGGCAGTTGTCCCTCAACTTGTTCCTTCACCCTCTGACCTCCGCAAACACTTTGACTTTGTCAGGTTTTCACAGGTGGTTGATGTTGCTTGTTCCATGGCTGAATGCTAGTATATGAACAATCACTAGCCGCTAGACAGCCAAACTGGGAGAAAATTCAAATGTTCTGGTCCTTCCAGGGTTCTAAGTTTTTTCTTGTGCTGCTTCAGTGTACTTAAATATGGTTCGAACCCCAGAAGAGATCCATGCTCGACTGTGCAGCTTATCTTTAAGAACTTTGTTGTTTTCAGTGATTGAGCCTGGCTTGCTGGAGTCAGGTTTTGGTGTGCTTTGCAAGTGTAGTTTTTCACACATCTCTTAGCGGAACGCGTGCAGGCTGTTTTGCATGACCGGGCCATAGCAAAAGTACTGGAACCGGAGAAACCCGTCACGTCGCAAGCAAGCGAGGCTGAGACAAAACTCATAAACAGCCCAACCAGTCACAATGACCAAAGTATTGGATGTGATCAATGGAAGCAGCAATAAGACAGCAACACCAAGGATGGTGGCAGAATCAATCGCAAGCACTAACATGCATCAACACAATTTGAAAAGGACATGCCAGAACAATAACAACAAAGCTACACCTCCAATGACAACAAGCCAAATCTGCAAAATCAATCACACTTATCACAACGATAATATTAATGACAAACCAATATTGCAATATGACACAAGCACAACGGCAACAACCAACATCATGAAGGATATCTTGGCCAAGTAGAGTAATGGAACCTTCTAATTATAAAGTTACAGTTCAACGAACCCTCGCGCAACGAATCACTGAGGAGGTATTTTTTTGTCACCCTCATCACTCTGCAAGAACAAGACTCACAATGCCCAGTCTTGCCGAAAGACTACAGTCGGTTCCACAGGCCATCCCGCAAAGCTAGATTTCAAAGGCATGGTAAGGCCGATTTGTGGGATTGCTTCAACCGAGATCGCTTGAGCGTAACTTCACTTCTGCGAAGCTCTTATAGGACTGGGCAAGTGTTGTCAAATGCCTGATATGAACTCTATGGAAAACCAAGAAGATCGAAGAAACAACAAAACATAGAAGGATTCACTGCAGGACTTCGATGCCTAAGCGGTCTACAGCTTCAAGTCACTACTGCACTACTAGTCCACCCAATATTGTGAGATATTCGTCACGTTGAGCCTTTCACCCAACGAAGGGTTCAATGTTCAACAATGTTCGCTCGCACAATGAGAATTCCATCAATGGCATTGCATTGGCAGCAAAGGGTCACCTTTGTGGAGGGCTCTGTCGAAGATGCATCCAATCTCTTGGCCGCCAAGGGGATAGTGACGCAGGGCAAGCCAGAAATGATTCGGCAACACATTGATGTGACTGCTGTTCAGGACCCGGAGCTGAATTCTTTTGTGGATATTGAGGCTTGGAAATCTGTAAAGCTTCGAGCAACAAGATTTGGCTAATTGACGAAAAAGGAAACACTGGCCACGTGGTTTTTACAAAATTTAATATGGTGAGATTCGATTGCGGATGATTATGGAAGCGTTTCGTCGTAAAACACTTCAGCTTGTCAATCCGGTGTTGACCAGGACATGGAGTCATGAGCAAATGGAAAACCACCTTACATTCTCCACAACACTCACTGCGCAAGGGGAAATCCGATGAAATCCAGATGCAATGTGAAGGGGGCAGCGTGATGCCAAGCTTCGCTTCGGTCCGGGCCTCAGATTCATCAGATTGTGTCTCTTGTTTTTGACGGCCCGGCAACCTTGCAATCTACCTCGAGCGCAGGCAGTGGAAGACGGCAAGGGTTGCATACTGCCACGCGGCCATGTAAGACATGGAGCGCTACCTGTGCTCTCGAAGTCAGTCATAATCGACCTGGGACATTGCTGTCTACTTCATTTTCTTGGGGACGGCTTGACCGCGACGTTTGAGAGACCAAGCAAAGGAAGATCAGCACCATTGTGCTTCTTCTGATCCATGAGCTTGATAGTACAAAGACATCCTGGAGTCTGGAACACCTCGCGGGCAAAGAAGGGCATGTCAGTATTTGGTTCATGATTCGAGTGCGCAAGGAGCTGAGTTGTTTCACTTTTTGTGGAATTTGCAGGGTCTCTCCTTGGAGGAGTGTCAGCAAAGCCGACTACCTTCGTCTTAAGTCGGCAACATCCCGTGCGATGGTTGATGGCGAATGAGCTCCAAATGCAGATGGCGAAAGCGGTCCTTGGAGCCTCGGAGCATATTAACGGGCATTTGGCAATGTCAACTGTGACGCCGCCTAGCCTCTCTGTGCTCCAAAATGCTCCAAACTACCATGGTGGGCGATAACTTGATTTCACTGTGTTCACCTGGATTTACAAACCGCTCGCTTCGTCACATCGACTTCATGCTTGACTTAGAAAAATGTGCTTCCGTGTGCTCGGCTTCCCTCTTAATCAGCCAGCAAGCGACCCTCTCTAAAGCCTTCTGTATCAAGATCCAATCGTCCTGACGTATGTATGCTGCATGCTATGTGTGAATTTTGAGACAAAGGTTTTCTGCCAATGGGAAATGGTTTTCTGTCGCTCCTCACTCTGGATCTCGGCTTTCAATTCTTCACAGTCCAGATCTGGCGGCGGCCTTGGTCAATCAAGAACACTGCGAGCATCGCACCAACATGCGCAACTTAACTTTGGTTTGACACAGCGCAGCCATCAAAGTGTAACGCCTGCCTCGTTGCTTTGAACTGCTTGGGCTGCCACTGACTTAAAAATAGTCTGTTTTGGTTCCGGTAGAAGAGCTGGCAAGGCTGCTCAAAACGGCGCAACCGTGGATGGGTTTGGAGTCTCTGTACATTGAGCCCATCAATATGTCTACGATCCCTCACGTATCCTAGGCATGTTGGCACTTGCAGAATCGGTGGAGCCTTCGGATCGATATCGAGTTTCCTGAGCTCCTCGTCGACATTCTTGCAATTCTCCGAATCCTTGTCCAAAACTCGGAGACATTAGAATGAGTGTAGAATCCCAGCCTGTTCCAATCCAGGAAGTAGGCGCGAAAATGTCTGGTAGCCTGGAGAGCACATGTTCAAAGCCGCGCACCGACTGAACCGCCTTTGCTTTGGATCTAGGATGATCTATGTCCCGCTAAGCATTCAGCTTTCAGTCGGCAAGCGGAAAGGTGCCTCAAAGATTTATGGTGCGTGCCCAGCTGTGCTTCTGTCAGTACAATTGGCGGTCCTGGTTTCCCTGAAATGGCACTTGTTCATTAATTATAAACATCGCACAATCTGAGGAGGGCACATCAATCACTTCTCCATAGTTCGACAGCGCTGCATGTGGAAGGCCATCTTCCGGGGAGTTCACGGGCACTCCCATTGGGGCTAGCCACTAGCATGTGTCTCGCTGATTGAGTGAAGAAGCGTCAAGAATCAAGAACACTACAGAACTTCTCGTTGAATCTTCATAAGTACTGTACGTCTCCACAATGGGAATGTTGCGCCATGCCATGGCCATGGTTAGCATATAGCCTTCTGAATTGAGCTCATTGGCTTCGTTCCCGTCAACGTCTCCAAAAATTCTTCAAGATGTCTTTGGCCGAACATCCAAAGGAATTCTTGGAAGAACACTGTATGTCGAAGTAAATATATGAAGCTATATATGTTTATATATGACATTTATGTATGTAAACACTTATAAACATTGAGATGTTGCAACGTGCCTTGGGGAAGTGGTGCAGCCTCGCAGTTCAAACAAGGCAGCATGTTACAATGTCGGTTCAGGAAAATTGTGCGTTCGAACGGGCCTGCCAAGCGTGGCAAATCCTACGCCTTTTGATTCCTGGCATTTCCTGGCAAGTTTGGCAAAACAAAGCTGTGTTCAACGTCTGGAATTCGCATCACATGCAGGGGGGACCCATGCTTAAATTTTACGATGCCACTCAGAAAACTTATGTGGTTCAGCAGTTGGGATGCAAAGCCAGTTGGTGGAAATGGGTCATGTGAGTCTTTCAGTCAAAAGGATGATCAAGTGCACAAATAAACACACTATTTACGGTAACCAAAAACAAACACCACTGAGAGAAATCCGCCGACCCCTGACTAGCGGACGCCCAGGCGGGGCGGCGCCGGGGACACCGCAGGGTGAAACAGTTGGCCAGGCCAAGCAGATCCAAAACACTTCGCCGTGGCGCCGCTGCCTTTCTCTGCCCAAGCAAGTGTGTCGACGGTTCCGTTTCTAGGTGTGGCCGTCGGTTGCATTTTGCCTTATGCCAGGCAACTGGGCCAGGCCAGGCGACGTTAGGCATTTTGGCTGG
>CAXAMN010008669.1:36664-62242 GCA_963970005.1 Durusdinium trenchii
CGACGTTAGGCATTTTGGCTGGCTGCGGCTCGGCCTGCACCTCTTTTGTTTAGGGTCAGGCAACGTGCCAGGCAACGTTAGCACCCCCCCGTTCCGACCGCTTTTGTGGGCAGAAATAGATGGCGTCGTTTGCCAGGCTTGCTGCCAGGCAACTGGGCCAGGCCAGGCGACGTTAGGCATTTTGCCGGCCTGCGCCTCTTTTCTTTAGGGTCCCGAAGGCAACGTGCCGGGCAACGTGCCAGGCAACGCCATCCCCTGGGCTCCTACTCAGCACAGCAGGATAGGCCATCACCTGGTCCCGACCTGGCATCGCTGCGGTCAAGCGCCCGTGTCCTCGCCGGAGGCCTTCGGTGGTAACCGAAGGTTATAGACGCTCGCCCCCCCTGCCGCCGACCCTCGGGACCAAAACGGGGGGACCGCCGGGTCACTGATATCAACGTAATTTACAGGGTTTTGTGCGTGCGAGGTTCAAAAATCTCGTGTTTTACAGGGTTTGGGGCCCCTCGGCGGCCGAGAATTTCACCTCGGCGATGTAAAAAAACGTTTGAAAAATTGTGTTTCCATGGCTTTGGCTTTGCCGGAAGGAAAAAACGGAAAAAGTTGTGTCGGAAGAGTTTTTCAACATGAATGGCCTCACATATCCCCAACATAGGCCCAAGATAGCCAACATATCCCCAACATAGCCTCCAAGATGGCTCCACATAGGGCCAACATAGGCCAACGTGGGGCCGACATACGCCAACATAGGCTCAACATAGAGCCAACCTCGGCCAACACAAGCCAACATAGGCCTAACATAGGCCAACATAGGCTCAACATAGGCTCAACATGGGCCCAAGATGTGCCCAACATAGACCACAGGGGCCCAACTTGGTCCAACCTAGAGCCAAGATGCGCGCCAGATATAGGCCCCACCAAGTCTCAAAGAGAAAGAGAGAGAGAGAGAGAGAGAGACAGGACCCAGCCCTACATAGACCCGAGTGGGCCGGCGCCCGGCAGTCAGGCGTAAGCCTCATAATTATCACACTGTATCAATCAAAAAAACTATATTATATAACACATGAGCTGAATTGTGCTTCCATAGAAGAGGAACCGTTGACACATATTCAGCATCCGTGGTTGCAACATAAAACTCCAAACAGGGTGCTGGCAGTCCTGGGCATTTGCAAATTATAACCCAATGGATCGACTTAAGTCAACACCACCAGAAAACACATGCAAGTAGTATCAAATCAAATAGTCAACCAACATACCAACGCAGTCGCAGCAATCACTCAAATTGCAGGCCTGCAAGCAATTCTTGGCACCCTCATTTTGTGCGAAAAGGTTGCTGCCGAAACATCAAAATCGCAGTACTCCCGCAGTTTCTTACACTTGGGCCTCGTTTCGTGCGAAAGGTTTCAAAAACCACAGTATCTCTCATTTGGTGCAAACAGATTGCGAACAAAGTTTCAAAATCACAACATTCCCGCAGTCTTTTACACTTGACCATCATTTCGTAGGAAAAGGTTGCTGCCAAAACATCAAAATCGCAGTGTTCCCTCAGTTTTTGGATGTTTTTGGCACTTACCCTCATTTCGTGCGAGAGGGTTGCGTTTCGTGGTCGCTTGTCGGCGCCACCCCAGCCAAAGAAAGAAAAGAGACGGAGAGGGAGAGAAGCAAAGAGAATGCGAGAGAGAGAGAGAGAGATGTGCAAATGTGAAGATATGCAAATGTGAAGATGTGCATGGCTGGATATGTGCGGATGTGAGATGTCTTGCTTTCTTTTAGAAGAACCCTTCGCTCACGCGCTCTTGGGAAAAATAATGAAACATTATCCTTTCAGAATTTCAGAGACCTCAAACACAGGGTATTCGCAAATCGCGGTTAAACGATGTTAACGGTTACCTAAAGCTCATAAGGAAAAAACGTACACAATGAGCCTGAAGATGCCTGAAGGATGAATCGTCTTATACTAAGCTACAATAACAGTTCTCTTTATCTTCTCAGAGTGAGTGAACTGAATGCTTTGCAGCTCATTTGTTTGTGCGCGTGTTCTGGACCTTTGTTTGCAAATCTTCGTTACATGCAACATAGCATGGACTGAACACTCTGTTGTTAGAGTAAGCGCTCATATCTCATGGCTGTCTGCTTCTGGACAAACCCACTGATGTTTTCTAGAGTTCAAAGCCATCAGTCTATTGGCCACTGGGTCCCTTCTCGTGCTTGTTTTGAGCTTTACAGTGGGTGACATTTGTGTTGTGTTGTTTTGGCCATGGAGCTTCCTGACAATGTCAAGCACCATTGATGCTGGTAAAGAATGGGTGCTGGTTCTCCGGGGAGGAGAGTTGATTGAGCAAAGCATTGACCATTATTAGCCATCCGGCACTTTGCCTGCTATGGACTGCGCCCTCCTGCAGGTCGTGGGTATGGATGTCAGGACACACAATCAGGAAACTTATGGTTCACACTCTGTGGTTCACGCCATATATAATATTCAATAATATTCGATCCATGGTTCTTCTTTGTAGTTGTTCCGATTCAACGTAGTAAAGGTCGAGTAAGGCATGTAATAAACCTAACACTAATCGCGATGTAAGTTGTATATACAAGTTGAGAAGCACCTGTAGCAGCGTTGACATCAGGCCTGGCACCCCCTATGACGAAATTGGGCAAAGAGACCAAGGAATGAATGGAACATGATCCTGATGACTTTCTACATTCCAAAAATATCGTCTGCAAATATGCACATCTCCTGACCTTCTACACCGTTTTGGAAGAGGCTAGTGAGATCCCCCGTTTTCCAGTGGCTTGCCATGCATGAACTACACATTGGAGCATTGTGCGTCGCAAAGCTTCTTGGACTTTGAGGTATCGATTTGTTTGATTCCTCTTACTGTCTTACTGTCCTGAAAACAATAAAAGGACCGGATAACCCCACATGATAAGTTTTACAAATTTCAAGTGTATATGAACATCACATGGGAGACGGAGTAGTGAGATGAAAAGTCAAGAACGAAGTGTGAGGAGAGAAGGTATATGAGGCGGTTGTGCTCAGACGTGCAGTATAAGTGATGATGTGATGGACGAGGATGAGAAGGAGGGGAGGGAGGAGGTGTGTGTGTGGTAAGATGGCGTGCGTGTGTGTGTGTGTGGGTGTGTGATAAAGTGTCTGATGATGCGATGAACAAGGATGAGAGGGACGAGAGAGAGAGAGAGAGAGAAGGAGGCGGAGAGAGAAGTTTGGAGGCTCTGGATTTTGCGATCAGATCCGCATGAGACTTTCAAAACGTAACACACTCGAAACGACCATCAAAGCTATCAAGTGGTCTTATCCCGACCACGGCGGGCAGTGTTAGCAGGATGTAAAGCAAGAAGAGGTGAGACACGCTTACAATGCGATTCCGAGCGATGTGTGTGTGTCACCCTTGGAGTCATAGGGATGCTTTTGCATTTGCTTTTGTTTTACAGCAGGGGGTGCCAGGGACCGTGCAAGTCTGGCACTAACAAAGACGCTTGCACTGGTCTGTGAAATCAATCCGGGACGCCGGATTGACGTACCTGCGTGGAGAGAAACCTACTTAATGGACAAGCTGTTCCAATGCTGTGTTTTGCAGTAAGCGGCTAATGCATCGGTGCTTTTCCTTGAGTGCTTGGACCTTGGGAGCTCCACTGACCTCCTCGAACCGTCGTCACCCTGTCGTCCGTTCGATCGGTGTTTTCTACTGGACGGACCTCCTCTTTCTTACCTGTACCCTTAGGAATTGGAACCCTAGGCCGGCGTGTGGCACCGCTATCAAGTCCGTACGCATATCCATAAGTGTGTTTGGCTTCGCGCCAACCCGGGATGAGCCCGCAGAGTGCCTCCCGTGGACCCGTCGAACGGGCGTATGTCTTCCCCGGCTCTGGGAACGCAGATGTCCGCAGCGGACAGCAGGTGGCCCAGGCCGTACGTCCGATGATTTTTGTCTCATCTTTGGAATTCCAAGTTGGCTCATGCCTTTACGTGACCGCAGCGGTCTAAGCAGCCAGCCATTTTGGCACGGCGTACGTGGCCGCAGCGGCCGAAGCCTGTTCAAGGTTCATTGGAACCTGTTGGAGCCTTAGCTTTTCAATTGATCCTCCTCCTCTCGCCATGTTCCCTTCTCCGGCTGGTCTCCACCCTGTGGACGGCATCACGATGAGGGCCCAGACTATCCTACATCGAGAGATTCTTCATTTACATGGTCTGTTGATTCTCGCTACCTCCCTTCTTCGCACTCGCTTTGCTATCATCCTCCAACCTTCGTTCATGGACTACATTACTTCACCACATATTCAGCTGCAGATTCGAGGCCTGGACTCAGCTATTCGACAGGCGACTCAGGCGATCCATAATGGGGTGCACTATATCCACGAACTCCTCACTACTTTTGGGATGATACATGCCTTGAATTGCGACACCACTCAAGTGGACGCCGAACTACGAGGATGCTCGACTGCTCGACCTTCCCTGACCCTCGCCTTCCGTCTCTTTCTACTCCTCTGGGTTCAACTACGACTCGAACTATGACATCTACCAGATCCCTTCCGACGGCATCACCGAGACCTCCTACGATACGGAGACCCGTGATTAATCGATCCAGTACAGCGCCGTCACGTTCTAGGTCTCACCCTCGTTCGAATCCTAGGAATCTCTAGGCATCTCCTTCGTTCATTCTTCCGATCACTTGAGAAAACGGCCTCCTTTGGTGTTACCAACCTTTTCCTGAACTTTGAGACACTACCTCTCAATTCTACACACATTTTTTCCTGTGGCTTACGCTCTACACCTCGTCCCTTCGATTCCTTCTGCCGCCGTGTCGATGCCATCTACGACGACGCCGACCGGACCTACGGGATTGGCTTCCATCGCTGGACTACCTGCTGCTGCTCATGAGGTACTTCATCGTGAACTTCTTCACATACATTCGTCATTACATCTGATTCTCTTGATTTTACGTGGACCTTTGGATACCTGCACTACACTGGTCTACACCGATGAACTCTGCTCCACTTTGGGACTTCCACATCCTACTGGCCATTCGACCTCCTCTCCTACATCCCTCTCTTCACCTCGGCCCATCCTGCACCTCTATCCGTGTCCTCCTTCTCCACCTGGGACGACGACGAGGACTACGACCACGGTTCCCTCTCCTCCTCACGCTCCTCCTTCTTCTCTGACTCATTCAGCTCCACCTTCGACCTTGACGAGGAGGCCAAGTTCTCACTCACCCTCTCGCTCACGCTCTCCTCCTCGACGCTTCCGACTTTAGCCGACTTCTCACCCATCGAACCTTTTTCTGCAGCAAAAGTTCTTCTTGCTCACTGCTTTCTGTTTTCCTTATTGGATTGATCACTCATTTTCATCGCTGACTTTTTCTATCTCTTTCCTATGTTATCTTTGGCTCACCAGCGACGACTCGACTCGATCCTTCGGTTTCATTGCCTTTCTGCCATGGCTTCGACATCTACACCACCTTGTGGTTTGGCACCGATCCACGGTCTCCCACCTCGTGCTCAGGCGATGCTTCATCGTGAACTTCTACTCGTACATGTCCTCTTGGCCCAGGTACACGCCCTCCTCCATATACCACTCAGCATTCGTACTATTCCATTTATGTCTCGGGTCACCCACCCACAACTTCGAGCTCACCTTGAAGGTTTGGACAACACACTCCTTCTCGCTCTTCGCCTCAACCAGACCGCTGTCCACTACACCCACGAGCTCTTGACCGCCATGGGCCTCCTCCATATTATTCAACAGAGCCCGGAACAACTTGAAGACGAACTTGAAGGCCGCACTGACTTTGGCGATCGTGCATCCCTGTCTACTCGATCTGATACGCCACATCCTACTACGACCTCATCGCGAACTACCAGGACTCCCAATACCCGGATTCCTATCTCTCCCAGTCCTCTGCCTTCTCGCCATCTACCACGACATCGTCTTCACATACGCTCGAGATCTCGCTCTCGCCCTCGCACGACCAGATCTTAGTTCTCAGTTTCACCTCACTTCTTGCCAGGCAGCCAAAAAGAATGTCATCATCCACTATGCGCCACTTTCACATCTTTCACTTCTTGTTTTACTTTTGTATTACTTGTTCGCAATTCCTTTCCTGCTCTTCCTGTTTGGCTCCAGGCCGAGTTACAAGCATTTACACGATGACTGTCAATTCTCTTCTCTTCTCTCACCTCTAGGGATGTTATGTCCTTTGCTACTAACAGTGTTTTATTTGAGGGCGTTTTCTGACCTCATGGTGAGCTCTGGTTCTTCTCTGGACTCCACTCGCCCTCATTCACGACGTGATCTTCGACGCAGCTCTCGCTCCAGGGACACCCGACCTCAGATGGAAGAACCTGATTACGGCGATGACGAGGGTACTCCCCTACCCTCCATCAACCCACCGCCCGGCACTGAGATCGCACGCGGCATTCCAGATCCGCCACCACACTCCGACCCCACTGCGGGCGACACGTCTCAACACAACATTCCCACTTCCGCCCCACCCTCGAATCCTGATCCTTCTTTCACTCGTTCACGGTCCAATCCACCTTTTCCTCCCACTCCACCCGCACATCTTTCCGGCTCATTCTTCCCACCACCGCGCGTCCCAGCACCACTTCCAAGTTTTCCACAGTCTCAACTACGTGCCACGGGCCCACAGCCCCCCAATCCATATGGACCACGACCACGTCCCAGGCACACTTCACGAACGACACGTTCACCACTTGCACGGCGCCATGATCGGCGTCGCTCTCCCAGGAGCCGCTCTGCCCATTCTCGCCGCCGTCGGGGACATCGACACCGATCTCATGCAGCATCACGCTCCCGACGGGGCGACCGTCGCAGTCGCCGCTCACATTCTCGGCGACGCCACTCTCGCACACACCAAAGAGGGCCCCAGGAACATCGTCGCACACCCAACCGCCCCAGATCTGGCCATCCCAGCCAGCATCGCGACAGACCACGGGAGCCATACCGACAAGTGGCGGACCAAACAACAGCTCCTCCTGCCACTTCACACGGCACACCTGTTTCGCCTCTGACCAGGATTCTTCGGTGGCTACCCCTTTGAGGCTACTTCCTGGACCTGGCGATCGACCACATCCACAGCCCACACCACCTGATACCACCTCACGACCTACGACTCCACCACAGGCATTTCAACCTCCGCCAGTCATCCCACTCACTACCCTTCCTGTCTCTGAACAAGAGGAACTTCGCCAACTCCGCCTTCAATTTCAACAGCAACAACAAGCTGCTCATCACCTACAACAACAAGCTTTCCTCCACTCTTCCTTCAATCCTTTCTTTTCCCCCTACCAGTTCTTTCTTCCCTCGCCCTCCATTCCGACTCCACCTTCCCAACCACCCACCGTTTCTTCACCCGCCAACACTTCCACCACCGCCCCAGCACCAGCACCCGCGGTCACGGAACCCGCCGATCTTTCTATCTCCCTTTTCTCCACTTCAGCGTCCACCCAACCTCCAACATCCAACCAAGCCGATTCCACTCCTCATCGCCCAGCTCGTCCAGTGGCCCCTCCACGTTTGTCTCTCCAATGGTCTCGGCATCCACCCGACTTCACCGCCTTGGAAGCTTCAGCCAAACTGGGCTACTTCATGGACAACATCATGGAGGTCGCTATCGAGATTGGTCCTCAGCAACAAATTTGGACCACACCTTTCTGGCTTCACATTCGCCCTTCGGGCCCTATTGACCTTTGGTATGAAATTTTTGACCACAAATTTCATGACTGGACCTCACTCCTCTCCATGGTGAAGAAGTACCGCAAGTTCCTCATTGATGATACTCATCGACCTTGCAGCTGGGAAGAGTGTGAAGCTCCTGAGATTTTGCCTCGCACACTCGTGGACACCACACTCCATGAACTTGTCCGTTTACTACCATTGCCCCTCCGCCGCATTCCGGCAACTTCTTGGGGTGACCATTTGGGTGATTTCCTCACAACCCTATCCCACATTCCACAGATTCTTGAGAAGTCGCCGGTATTCCTTCGGGGAAAACTGCCATGCCACGACGCCCTCTTTCTGCTCCTCAAGCTGGACTACCCCAAGACCGACTTTTTTCAGCAGATGTCATCTCAGACCACCGCCTACACCTTCGTTCACAATTGCCCGGGCATTTCCCTTCGCGGCATCCTCACTGATGGTGTCATTCGACCTAGCTCTTGGAAAGGTGATGGCGACGACAATTCAGAATATCTTCCCAGCTTGGGCTTCTACTGCCGTTGCTGCTACCCGGGTCACAGTCATAACTCGGACAATCGAATCAATCCTGACATCACACATCGATTGACTCCAGAGCTCCAATGTGCTCTTCATGTGGCATGCATCTACGGTGGCCGAACTGCCGGACGTCGATACTTCGTGGCTGGCGAATGCTTCTCTCGCCAGTTCCAACATTACGTGATCCGCACGGGAGGACTGCCCTGTGATTCCCTCGCGAGCCACTTTTATGATGTTGTGCGGAATCGGGTTGACCAGCGGTACAAATGTAGATCTTCTACAAGTCAAATTCAATATGCTGGATTGTTCATTCGGACAGCTGAGCTCCCTTCTTATGGCCTTCGACGTTCAGATCTTCCTCTCTGATCACTTCTTTCGTATGTACCATATCCTCCTTGCAGCGCTGCGACAACTGGTCGCTATTTTCTGCCCACGGAGCTCTCTTCCTGCCGAAAAAGTGCTAGAATGACACGTAGTTCCTTTTTTCTTTTGAATTGCTTCTTGATCGTATTGACTTCTCTTTCCTAGACGTACACCTTCGTTTTCTTCCTTCTCCTCTGGGCTCAAGTTCATTTGATACAGTTGGCTCACCCGATCGTCTTCCCCCTATACAGTTTGGCTACATTATGGAGGCTTCTTTCTGGACTACGAAATCATCCTACCCCCAGCAGGCCACGCTCGGCATCATCAACATGCTGATCTCTCGACGCACTCTGATGGATTCGATTTCTCGAACCTTGGAGGTACTTTATGAGATGCCGTACACAACTGACTTCCCTCCGGGATTGCCGAATGAGTTGGAACAAATTCTCCGAGATCTACATGCCTCTACAGAACGTTTGATGGACGAAGTTACTCGGACGAATCGGCTACTACATCGCCTCGCCATGTTCCCTCCTCATGCTTTGCCGACCCAACCTTGGCTTCCTGATGCCGTAGCACTACCACACTACCCTCCGCCCTACGGGCCGACAGATCCTCCATTCGGGACATCGCCGACTCCTCTCCTTCGACTTCGTCCTTCGAGACCCGCTATACTCGATCCCCAAGGCATGGTCCCCTGATGACATTTACTTGGATCGACAGCAGGAATACAAACTGACTCTGCCTCGTCGAGTCGTTGCTACTGCTTGGAGTCGTGATCTTCATATTGACCATCAACCCATAGAGGACGTACGTCTCATCGACGTCCTCAGTCGCAAACAGGAGAACTGGACTTTGAGGCTTGTCGCAAACGGCAGGTTGGTACAATTCGAGGGATTCAGGAATCGTCAAGAGGCCTATCTCTGGTCTTCCCTGTCTCGCAAGATCTTCAAGAGCTCTGATGCTGACATCGCCCGCATCATCGGTCACCTTCATCCTGCTTCTCTCAAGGACGACTGGGATGAGAAACGCAAGGGTTTGGATCGCCTTGCTGAACGTGTTTTTGATCATTTACGAGATCAGATGCCCAAGAACACTACAGAGGCTCTTCAGGACAAGGTGGAACAGCTGATCAAGGAGAACGAGAAGCTCAAGGCTGCCACCGGCCGTCCTTCCTCACCTGCTCTCAGTCATTCGGAACCTGAGACTCCCGCTGATCGTGAACGCCTACGTATGGACAAATCCAAACCACTCATCACCCCTCCAGCTCCTCCTCGCTCGGGACGCACTTTGGACTCTCACTTCAAACCCGCTACACCTGAACCGGAGAAGGCTACTCCACCTCCTGCTGTCCCCTCTGATCCACTTCATGACTATATAGTCGGCGCCCATCGACCGGTATTGGAGGACAGCGCTCCAGTCACAGCTTCTAAGACTGGCATTGACAAGTGGATCAAAGCCAACATCAAGGACAAGGCTCGCTTGACCAAGTTGGAAGACATCGCGAAAGAGATTGACTCTATCATCACCACCCTCAAGGCCGACAAGCTGGACCTTCCCAATCTTTGCCGTCTCACCATTGCCTGGGGCTGGGACCCCAAATTGGCCCAGAGCGCCACCCAGAATGCCCTTATTCGCATGCTGGCCACGGCCAACGCTCTCGTCGCCTGATGGTTTTTGCAACACTACCCGACGGCCTTTGCTGACCATGACCTTTTCTCAAGATTGCTCCCCACTGGTCCTCTTCTTGTTTCAGTTCGTCTCCTCCAACTCTTCCTACAATTCTTCAGTTTGGTCGATGCACATTGTGAACTTACTTACTTGGAGCTTCGCCCTTTGGTCTTTTTGAAAGGTCAACTATGCCGTCTTATTCTTTTTCGCACTCTTCCTACATGTGCCCGTCGCCAAAGTTTTCTCTCCTTGCTGCATCGTCTTCGACCTCGTCATCTACTCTATCTCCAGGACTACCTCCAATCCAACGTTGTATATCTTCGTTTCCATCCACACCGGCAAGCATACTACATCGGCAGCAGCGTACTTTCCCTTTTTGATCGTGAGATGTCCCGAAAGAGGAAATACCGGCAACTCTGCAGCGGCATCACCGCTTACTATGAACCGGCTCTACGCTATTGGAAGCGGACTCGCGCATTCTTTCAACACGCTGTCATTCCTCTCCAACTCACCTCTGACACATTGACCGCACGCTCCACCGAGATCTCCTTTCAACAACAATATCGATCTCAACTCAACCACCCCTGGATCAATCCTCTCCTTCGACGACATGGTCTTCATGTACCTCAATACACCATTCCCACGACTCGCCACGGCCCTATTGGCATCACACGTCTCCATCGACATCGACGTCGACTAGAACGTCATCACGCTCAGGAGTGCATTCTGGATCTCCACCTTCTCAAGACTCTGGACGTTCTTCACCTCCTCCACAGATTGGGGAGCGATTCCAAAGAAAAGTTCCACACCTCGCGGGTTCTTCGCAGCCACTCCGCCTCCCAGGAGATTCTTTACCTTCTTTGGTCCCAACACTTTCACATTGATGAACCATGGCGCTCACGAGCAGCCGCCCAACTCAAGCTGATTTTCCGCTTCCGCAACCTGATGATTCCACCTACTCACGCTGCCCTTCGACTTTTCCAACTATCTCACGGATTTCTACAACGTTGTCGTCAACATTTTCGTGGTTTTCTACGGCTTCACTCCCACCTATTCCCACCTCTACAAGTACCAGCTTCACCCATCATCGAGGTCAAGTCACACACCTTGGAACACTACCTCTTCACCTTCCGCTCCTTTCTACGACAATGGACCCCATCGTTTTCACCACAATGCAACTGTCACTGTATTCGACAAGACTTTCCTCGACATCCAGATTCCAACCGCGTCATTGGTTTCGCCTCAGATCTCTTTCCTGGTTTGATGCTATCGGAAGCCAACCTTCAAGATACCGTATGGCCTGGTGACAGCCACTTCCTGAACCACTCCGTCACCCAGATGGACCGCTGGTTACATGCTTGGCAACTTCCTTCTCACCTTCACATCGAGTGGCAACATTTCTTTCGACAGGAATGGCACCGTCATGCTGAATTTCAAACCACTCATACCCATGGATGGTCCACAGCTGAAGTTCAAGCCTTTCGCCGCTTCACCAAAGGTTTTGTTGTTGGACCTGGTGATCATTTTCCACACACCGCTATCCTTTCCTGTCCATGCCACTACCACCACCTCCTCCTCAAGACCTTCATGCCACCTCCTACCACATCCACTCCAGTCTTTCAACCACTACAACATGGCATCCAGCTGATCAGAACTCGGCTACGTGATACCTGGCCACCTCACCTTCTTCAACGCTACCGGTGGGGTCTACATTGGGATCGTCGTCTTCCCTCCGCCTATATTCTGCCTAAACACTCCCGGGACTGGAGCAAAGCACGACCGATAGTGTCTTACACACAGACAGCCTGCGCCCCACTCAGCCAGACTGTTGCTTCAGCCATTTACTGCCTCCTCCAGATTGTTTTCCCGGAGCTAACTGCCCTTTCTGATGTTCTACCTCTTCTGAGACGCATATGGCAGATTCTTCAGCAGTACGACCCCACTGACGACCTTGTCCTCTTTCAACAAGATATCGCTGGGTTCTTCAACTTCGTGACCCACCCTCGTATGGTCTCCACTGTCGAATTTTTGGTTGCACGGTACGCCGCTCTCCAAGGCTTGGACTTACAAGATGATCCCATTCTCAGCGTAGCTCAACACCAACAGGAACGTCTTCAACGGATCTTTCGCGGCCGCTGGCGCAAGACCTCTCGCTCCTATCACCCTATCCACCTTCGTGACTTACCAGATTTGGTGCATCATCTACTTGAGTCCTCTTACTTCACCGTGGGCCTGACCGTTTTTCGGCAATGTCAAGGAGCCTCTATGGGTTCACCTTTAGCACCGGCTCTATGCAGCGCCGTTGCACTTTTCCGGGAATACTGCTTTCTAAGCTCCTTCCCGAGCTCTTCCTGGCGCTATGCCACTGGATTGGCACTTCGAGCACGCTACGTTGACAATGTCTTCTTCCTTGGCCCTGCCCACATGCTCCACACCGACTCCTTCCAAGCCATTGCTCAACCCTTCTTTTATGGCAGACCACTTGAGATGGAGTATGTTGCCGATGAGACCCTCCTTGGTTTTACTCTTTCTACCTCGCAACGCACTATTACCTTTCGACAACCACCTCACCTTACACTGATCCGGAGCAATCGCACTGCGGGTTCTCCAGATATGGCTCTTGCTGGCTTCTTCGCACGCGGGGCATCCTGATTTGCCGATTGACTCGCCCTCGGGACATGATCTTTCCTCAACTCACGGACTTGACCCAACAATACCTTGACAAAGCTTTTACCATGGTTCAACTTCTACCTCTTCTTCATCAGCTTTGCCATCGTTTTCATTTACCACGACGAGCTCTTCACACCCACCTTAGGTTTCTCAGTCTCTCTTGACGCAGCACTTGAGATCAATCTTCGCTTGAAAATATTCCTCGCGCCAACATTTTGTTCTAACATTATGCCTTGAACGTCTTTTCCACCACTGTTTTTTGTTGTTCCTTCTCTACATTTCACTTCTCTTCCTTTTCTTTCCGCTTCCTCTCAGCTTCTCGGCTCAAACGTACACACCCTCAACTGGATTTTTACCGGGGCTATGTCGCAATCTACCACCTCCGATCTTGTCTCTACAATTGCGACGCAACTCAACATCGTCATCGTTGCACTCCGCTTACTGGTTGAGATGATTCAGAATCCGGATTCTACCTCTCCTGTGGCTATGAGTCCTGGCTCTTGCCCTTCCAGACCACATCACAGCCATTTCGTACGACCACGATACCTTCGATCAACTGGGCACCTTGTGAACAGCAGGGACTCTGGGTGCCTCGTCAGAAGACTCCATCGCCGACATTGACCTCATCAGCCGGGAAGCACACTTCTCCCCACCCCCCATCTTCCCCCTTTTCCGCTCCCCTCCCTTCTCCTTTCACCCCTCCTTCTTCTCCCATCCCCTCCCCCTCCCTCCGGGTCGCCGAGGAGACCGCTCCCTCTTCCCCTCCCACTGTCCTTTCCTCCTTCACCCATTCTCTCTCCTCCTGACTTCGCTTATCCACCACCCCCCTCCTCTTTGGCCCCTCCTCCTCCCCCTTCCCCTTCCCCCTCCTGCTCCCTCGTCTCCTCTGCCCCCCACGGCCCCCTCCCCTCTCGACCTCGCAAACGCCGCCCTCCTCCTTCCTCTCCCTCTCCTTCTCCATCCCCTCGACACCACTCAGCCACTTCTTGGGATGACGATTGGAGCACCAAAGACGATGACCTTCTTCTCAGCCTCAAATGCAACGAAAGACTTCGACCCAGTTGGCGCTACATCACTACCAAAATGGAGCGCCCAGAGTCCCAGATCCGCGCTCGTTGGGCTGAGCTTCTCGAACTACAACGGCGGGCTACATCCTAATCTTCACCTCGGACTTTTGCCCCACCTTTTCGTCGATTGGAAAATGACCGCTGCCGCGTCCTCTTGAGCTTTGCCGATTTATCCTTTATCCTTTTCCTTTCCTTTCCTTTTGTCCTTTCTCCTTTTCTTTGACTTTTTCCGCCTCGACGTAGCCTCTTGGCCCAAGTTTCGTCTCACTGCTTTCAACTGCGATTTTCAAGCTTCAGATGTCCACAACATCTACGACAGCTATCAAACGCTCTCGACCATCTATGGCCTCCCACCTCCGGGACTCAGACGAACCTATCCTCATCTCTACCAACTTTCCCAAGAAAGCCCGTCCGACAACACCTCCTACCTCACTGAGGACTACATCTACCTCTCTTCATCCCTCGAGTTCGAGTACACCCTCAGCGATTCACTCTCGTGGGAGTCATGCTACTTTGAATGCCGACCGACCTTTGGTAGGACTACTTGTCAAGCTCAACGGTGAGGAGATACCTTTTCTGATTCCCCGTCCAAATCGTCCTTTTCGTTTGCCTGAGGCTACACCTTAATTCACTCCAATTCGCTACTTCGACCCATTGCTTCCTGGAAAATAACGGTAGACCCACTTGGATTACTGAATCACATTGCTACTCACTTTTACTGCCAATCTTCTCCCAGTTCATGTTTTACTTCACTTTTCACCTCTCCCGCAGCCTTTCGGTTCTATTTCGGTACGCTCCTTACCTGACTCGATCGGCACTATGGAACTTCAACCAGAAGACGTTCGTGTCCCTTTCAGAAGAATCCTCTCCGACGCACGCTCCTCCCGATGACCTACTCCCTCATCAAGAGCAATTGGACCCTGCTCTCTTGTCGAGCATCCCTCGCTCTGAGAATCAGTACAACGAGGACTTCACCGACTACGCTCGTCAAGTCCACAATTCAACTCACGGTGATTGGCCCGTGGCTGAACCATACGAGGAATGGACCTGTCGACGATCCCACAATCAACGCTACTGGTTCTATCGCGCTTGGTTCCACCACAAAACTTCACGATGACATTGAATATTACAAATCTGCAACTGGGTATTTCATCGATGATCACCCAGCTTCTCATTGGCCACATACTTTCTCACGCATTTGGGGCACCCGGGGCTGGCAATTAGTGCTTTCTGCCACTCAGAGTTTTGACATTTGGACACAATGCGAGCGATATGATGCCGCTCTTCGTATTGAAGAGGAACGCATTGCCGCCGAAGAAGCGCGTTTCTCTTCCACCCAACACCTCGATGACAACCCTGTTCCTCGCAGAGGCATAAAGAGACAGGCTGTGGACAACTTGGAGCACCTCAACGTTCAGTACCAGGTGGAAGCTCTCCTGCGCAATTTCAAGCATCTTGACGTCTCTAAGGTTCCAATGCTCCAGGGCCTACCCGCCCCACAACAAGAACAGCTCATCACTGGCGTCGTCCACACCCTCACTACTTACCGCGAAGAGCTTCATCAATCCTATCGACCAGATGATCCACCCGGCCATTGCGGCCTCTTCGGCTCCTCCTGACCACCTTCCTCCCACTGATCCCATCCGCGATGGCACTGGACTTCCGCTTCCTGTACCCGATTCAGCATCTATGTCATTGAACTCCACATCGACTGAATCTCAGAACACTTTATAATTTAGAGCCTCCATTTCCTCTGGAACGTCCTCATGATTGACAACAGCCTGAGCTCTACATCGCTTCCCTATACCTTAAACCCTCTTCGCATTGCTGTGAAAAGATCCTCCTCTCTTTCTCGCTTGGATGTTTATTCGGATTTTCACTCGGGATTGTTGCTTTTGCTCCACACTTTTTGCCATTCTTTTCTGCAGCCATCGGCTCCGACTCACCTCCGCGCCTGTCTCCATCATGATTTCATTTTCGGGGCTTCGTGTACCTGAACCTTTGACACACACGATTCCCACATCTCGCACGTCATGGAGTGAAGTTCGTCAACCCTTTGAAACACTGGATATGGTGCCGGACCTCTCCACGGTCCGCTTTGAATTGGATGTCAGCTTACTCGTCTACCAACCCCTGAACTACATCACTGTGACCTTAGACTGTCGACAGATCGACACCAAGGAATACACTGTCGACGATCTCAAAGATGTGATCTACTCCCGCTTAGGCCAACATCGCACCGCATTCTGGATGGCTCTTCCTTCCACTGGCGATTCAAGAGTATGGGAAGTTCCACACACCTGCACCCTTGAAGACCTCGTCCTCTACTTCATCAATTCTCGACGGGTACGTCCACTGGGCCTCTCTGCTGAATATCCCCGTGACTCCGTGCCCTTTCCTTACCGACCTCTCCACGCGGTCGCTCCCCGTCTTCATGATGATGCCATTGGTCAACTTCGACTCCCACTGACTGCCTACCAGACCTACCGTGAGATCCGTCAGTTCTCTTAGTTTCACCTTACCTTCGGCATGGAGCTTAAAATCTTGCCTCCCTTCGGGGAGGCGTGTGTGTGTCACCCTTGGAGTCATAGGGCTGCTTTGCATTTGCTTTTGTTTTACAGCAGGGGGTGCCAGGGACCGTGCAAGTCTGGCACTGACAAAGACGCTTGCACTGGTCTGTGAAATCAATCCGGGACGCCGGATTGATCTTATCCCGACCGCGGCGGGCAGTGTTAGCAGGATGTAAAGCAAGAAGAGGGCAGCCACAGCCCCTTCTGGAGGCTCTGGAGACTGCGCCTGCCACGAGGACTGCCAGCGGCACCAGCGGCGACAACGCGCGCCGCAACCCCTTCTGGAGACTCTGGCTACTGCGCCTGCCACGAGGACAGCAAGCGGCACCAGCGGCGACAACGCGCGCCGCAGGCCCTTCTGGAGGCTCTGGATACTGCGCCTGCCACGCGGAAGGCAGCCAGCGGCACCAGCGGCGACAACGCGCGCCGCAAGCCCTTCTGGAGGCTCTGGATACTGCGCCTGCCACGCAGACAGCCAGCCACGAGGACAGCAAGCGTCACCAGCGGCGACAACGCGCGCCGCAGGCCCTTCTGGAGGCTCTGGATACTGCGCCTGCGACAACGCGCGCCGCAAGCCCTTCTGGAGGCTCTGGATACTGCGCCTGCCACGCGGACAGCCAGCGGCACCAGCGGCGACAACGCGCGCCGCAGCCCCTTCTGGAGGCTCTGGCTACCCCCACACAGAGATGTGGGGAATGAGAGAAATGACAGAAAGAGGTGATATGACGACAAGATGAGTGTGTGTGTGTGTGAGATGATGAGGACAAGATGAGTGTGTGTGTGTGAGATGATGAGATGATTGTGTGTGTGAATGTGAGATGTGAGATGACAAGATGAGTGTGTGTGCGTGAGATGATGAGATGATTGTGTGTGAGGGAAAGAGGTCAGATGACAAGATGATTGTGTGTGTAAGAGAAGGACGGAGGAGAGAAGGACGGAGGAGGGAAGGACGGAGGACGGAAGGACGGAGGGAAGGACGGAGTCGGGCGGGATGGCAGCCAACAAAACTAGAACCCCACACAGAGATGTGGGGAATAATGTCGGCTTTTAACATGGTCATATGTCTGACTCTGTTTCATAAGCGAATGTGAGGCTTGAGCAGCTTCGCTTTGGACCAGCTCATGAAGGAACTCGGCATCTACAAACCCGGCACCGTGAGCAAAGCTGCCAAGGTGGAACTATTGATTATTTATGAAAACATATGAAAACACTTGAGTACAGCCATGATAAGATCGCAAAGGTCCTAGCTCGACCGAAGCTTCCAGCCAAGACAAGAATCAAGAGGTGGAGGACGCAATGATTTGATGCAAGGCTGCGCTTCTGAGAGAGCTTCTCCACCGAAAGCCAGAAGATCAGGAAGCAGCAAATAGAAGGATGCAAAGAAGAGGGACAAAAGGGGAGAGAAGAAGCGCCGAGGATCCAACTCAAGGCCTGAACATGCAGCAATGACAGAAGAGGATGTTGAGTGGACTTACCGCCAGGTTGTCATGTGGGGCTTATAACACCTCAAGTCCTGCATTCAGAGCCGTGCTGCCTGCTGATGTGAAGTACCAGGAACAACACACACAAAGTCCAAGAGCTTCCACCACAGCGAACATGCAGGGGGTGGTATGGCTTCATGCAGCAGTGATGCGACCAAGGCAGCAGTTGTGGCATGGCTTTGGCAATGACATGAGGCCGAGCGCAAAGCAACAGTTTCCTGTAGTTCCAGGGATGGCAAAAGTTTGTCTAGCTCATGTAGTTGGAAGGCATCAGTACATAAATGAGCAAAACGCGACACTTCCTGTGGCTACGTCACTGCGTCAGTACACATGCGCACAAGGCTTACTTAGATCTAACAAGAAGCGGTCAGCAAACTGTCTTTTCAGCAGGGGTCATTTGCTGTTACTAGTCAGTGGACACTTTGCCTTTCAAGTTCAAGAGGCACCGAGCTTCCAATAATATTGGCGTATCAGTTTTGACTGAGCATTCTTATCGATTTATTGAGAGCCAAGTAAATGTCAAAACAACACCGAAGGACACATTGATATTGAGTGGTGGTGGTACATGATTATATAAAATGACACAACAAGTACATTACTTGTGTGCATTCATGAAAAGCGGTGGCAGCCTACCAAAATGATTTAATACAGTAGAGTGGGGCTCGCCGGTGGCCCAGGTAATTGATGCTGCTTGGAAGCAGCGGCCCAACTGATTAGGTAACTGAACGAATTCAAATTCAACTAGAGTATTGTGGTCAGGCAGGTCCAAATTTAAAAGGTAGGACCGTAGGGCAATAATAATATATAGACATTCAACATTCAATTAACAGAAATGAAACAACACTTTAATAGCAGTCTGAGCAAATTGGACAAGATTGCATTGGCAAATCGGCCGGACAAGATTGCATTGGCAAATCGGCCCTTAGCAGCTCAAGTTAGCAGGCGGCCATTTCAATAAGCAGCATAAATCCTGTGAGCGTGTATTGAGTCACCATGAGACATACTTGAAACACGTCTAATTCAAAGTGGACGGTCATTTGGCTAACTTGATGCAAAACAAGTTCAGTGCCAGTCCAGCGCAGGTGTGAATGATCACATGTTAATGCACCTATTTAAGATTAAAAAGTGAGCCACACACGTATAGTTGAAGGATTTGATTTGAAACATTCGGCCCCCACGGTTTTGATCACAGCATATTCTCCTGAAGTCTGCAATTGATTTTCGCACACCAGCCCTCAGAACCTTGGTATGAGTCAAACAAAATCATGGAACAAAAAATATAATCTCTGCAACCAACCTCTTCCGTCGAGAGGTCGAAAGCCACTAGAGAAAAGCTCAGGAGCATGAAATCCTGACGGAGCTTTTAGCTCTGTATTTGTGGAGGATTTCATGAAATCTCTTCGGAGCTTTTAGCTTTGAGCGGTTTGTAAGGTCTCCTCATGCGGATCATTCGTCCAAGCTGTACCAGCCATTCCGCCCCAACCTGGGAACTCTGAAGCTTCGTTGTACCTTTGCAGTGAAGGCCAAGGATTCCAACCATATTCACCTGGTCGCAGGGCCTCTCGACAGCAAAAGGGGATACGGAAAGCATCTTCCAAGCTCGAACTGTCTTCCGATTTCCAAGTCAAAATCAAATTGTTTCGCAAACTCTTGCGTATTGATACCATGCCTCATCAAGGTCTGGGTGATCCACAGAAACAGACTTGGATGAAACATGACGAAACGGTTTTGCACACTTTTGCAAAATCACTGCTGGCTGTAACTTAGAATAAGTTAGAAGGCGCAAACAACTGCACAGAACGCCTCGAAAGGTTGTATCAGGCTACATTTTTCTGAGTGTTTGGCTCCAAGTAGACCAAGGCCAACGCCAGGAGAATCAAACGTCCAAACATCTTCTCGTCCTTGAAAAACATTGTCCTATATGCCAAGCCACTAGGCTCAGGCAGTTCCCACTAACAAAACGCTGGGCTACTCATTTCCTGTGGCTCTTGGAAGCAAATTGGATCTCAGCAAGTCGACGGTTTCAGACCTGAGCCGATTTGGTGCACACGATCAGTTAAGAATTGAGCACCGTGCAACTTGTGGGCAATTTGATACCAGTGGCCTGAATTTGTATCCTTTGATGTGAACATTTGGTAGGCCACATTGGCTCGCTGCAGTTTGCTCTCTTTTTCATGGACTCCACTGGTGCAAATCCGTTCCGTTTTGCCACTAGGCGCAAAAGTCGCGATCTCTTGCTCATGCGCCAGTGCAGCCGCCCTGGATGGCTGCATCAACATTGTATCGGCACAAGTTGTACACCTCGTCGAAGCTGCACCTCCCAGGACTTGCTTCTTCACTCCATGACTTTACTTGGAGTGACCCCGACGGTGACATGTCAATCATTTGTCTTCATGCCATGGTGAGGAGCATGTTGCCATGGTCGTGAGTTTTGTGGCTTTTGATTTTTCTTGTGGGTCCTCGGGCTTGGGATTGTTACTTTAGTGTTAGGGAGTTCGCGTCGGGGTGTCGCCAGGGTCTCCAGTTGGCAGCCAAAAGTGCTACCCTGAGACCACCTGCCCCGCAAAACGCCACACACACAGGTAATTATATTGTTGTAGTTGTGTGTTTGTGGTCGTGTCTTTGTCGTTGTGCTTGAGTGTTGTGGTTGTGTGCTGGTTGTGTGTTGTCGTTGTGTGTTTGCGGTTGTGTGTTTGTGACTGTGGTTGTGACTGTGACTGTGTGTTTGTGACTTTGTGCTTGTGTGTGTGGTTGTGCTTGTGACTGTGCTTGTGGCTTGTCTGCTTGTGGTGGTGTCTTGTGCTCGTGTACTGCGGTTGTGGTTTTTGGTTGTGTGCTGTGTCTGTGGTTACGCTGTGTGGTTGTGTGTTGAGGTCCGATAGTGCCAACTGCGATCTGGCGGGTTGAGGTCCGGCAGTGCCCACTGCGATCGGGAGCTGCGCAGTTGAGGTCCGGCAGTTGCGCACTGTGATCTGGCGCTTGCGGGTTAATTTCGGTAGTGGTCACTGCAATGGGAGCTTGCTGTTGAGGTAGTGCCCACTGCGATCTGGCACTTACTGTTGAGGTTGAGTAGTGCCCACTGCGATCTGCGCTTGCTGTTGAGGTGGCGAGGAGCAGGTGGTCCAGGAGGAAGAGAAGAGCTCTGATAAAATCTAACAACCCTCGCCCTCACCTGGCAGGTGGGGAAAAAACTGATTAGCAAATACATGCAAATACAGTAGTATTGACATGTGGCCACTTTCTCGCCAAGAGACATAACGATTGAAGAAGAATTGACAATCTTGACAACTTTGCCGTCATCGTCTTTCACTTCGGTTGAGCTTTCGTGCCTTAATGAACAACTGTACGTGCGGTTGTGAACCGAACTTTATAACGTGATACAGTAGATGCCGGGGCACACAAGGTATCTCAAATCAAAGTGCAATAGATTACACAAACAAATCATAGAGTATCATAGAGTACATCACAGTAAAAATCAGTAAGGTGGACATAGTCATGTCACTTCGAGTACTTTCTCAAGCACTGATCCTTCTCCAAGCCGTTGCCTGAGTTGCAAAGAGTCAGCTTTATGCACAAGATTTAAACAGGCGTCTGCCAAACATCTTGTTCGGTCACCATCCACTAAACACCATGATCAAGAAGAGTTGCAGTACTCATTCTCTGACAGCTTTTCCATATTCTTCCGCACTTGTTCGCACTTTTGGCTTTCGCAACATTCCTGCTTTGAATGACAGGTGTAGTCCGCTGCGAAAGGAAGAGGCAACTCTCTTGAATGAACATCCCGACCTCATCCGTTGTACCTCCAACCTTCTCAGCGCCGGGAATCTGCATCAAACCCTTTGCAGCACTGCAGCCGTAAGTTGAACGTGCCTCGCTTCAAAACAAGTTCAGTCAACATTTTGATTGACGCGACGCAACAACTTTACAAACTAAAGGTGGCACGGGCAAGCAGCAAATGCTATTGCTGGCACCAACGGTGTCCTTCTTTGCTGACCTGCAAAGTGCACTATGCATGGCATACATTGGCAAAGTGGGGGAATCAAATCAACCGACCGAACCATCACAGTAAAAACAAACCAAGCGTACCCAGAATATGGCAGCCAGTTGTCCGATGCTTTGCACGTCCACTGCTGGCAGGTAGGAAGGCAGCACTGCGAAGAATTGTCTCCTCCGTCCAAAGTCACACATTTTTGAGCACTTTTTAAATTCACAATGCAGAATTTGTCCACTGTGCATGATTCTAGTAGCTGGTCACAGTGTACTGCCCCATACTGCCCCTACTTGTACCCTGCTGCCTATGTCATTCTCAACCGCGGGCCACGGTGCCCAACCATCTTTCAATGAGCAGTTGAACTGCTTGCAAGTCGGAAGGCAGCAGTCCTGCGGCAGCGGCTAATTTTAATGTTTTGCATATGTAAACACGTGTGACATCGTGTAAACAATGTTGTGAATCGTTGTGAACATGCAATTCTTCCTTGCAAAATTCCATGGCAAACACATGCCCCAACTCAGACCTCATCCGTTTCACCAAATGTATCCTCCTGCGAAAAGTGCCAAAGACAAGAAAAGGTCGGTGTCGTTACAAAGAGAGTAGTAGTTTCTTGTCACTAGTAGTAAGGCCAGGAGCTACTACTAGCGTCCATATGCGTCCTTGCTCCTAGTAGCGATGTCCTTTGTTCCTAGTAGCTTCTTGTTCCTAGTTCCATATGGCGCCGCTGGGTGCCAGCCTTCGCAACATTGAGCGCCCAACCAGCACTGCAGCTGTGAGCTTTGCATTGGGGCTTGCAGCACCCCTGACGCCGCGGTGGACGCCCCAACCCACTTGCAAAGACTAAAGAAGGGCGAACTGCACAACCAATGCACCAAGATACCAACCAGGACTGTTCTACAACGTCGCATACAAGCGCATGTACTCTTGCAGGTCCACAAAAAGAGCATCATACAACCCATTGCACGCCCTTCTGGCTACCGTTCCCCCCATCGATTGTCAAATGAACTTCATCACATGTGGGGGTATCTGATCCTGAAATGTATGGTTTCTGCAACCCTAACTAGCTGAAGATCAGTGTGTAGCAAAAGCAACATTCATAAACAAGTCGCTATTTGCAGTCTTTCTTGGATTTTGCTTTCAAACTTTCTTGCCACCTCTTTCTGGAGCACTGAGTGGCTGAAAATGATTGTGCGAAATCGTGCAAAACCAAACATCGCCACATCGCTTGCTATTTACACAGTTCTATGATTTTGCTAGTGGCTTTCAATTTTTGCCAATGGAATCCAATTGGAAAACCGTTTGCTATTTAGAAGGTTCGTAAGGAATTTGTTGGTTTGGGATTTACTTTGGATTTGGCTTAGGGCAGGATCCCGTATATTCTTTCGCAGCGCTGTTGGACGGCATGTCATGTTCCCTGGCTGTGGCTAGGGTGAGGGGCGCACCCCATTGTTGCAAACTTTTTAGCACGGTAGGCCATAACATCCGCCATTGTGACACGGTCACAAAGGATAAAACAGTTGCGTGGTGTGTTCCTGGTAGTTGCAAGCGGTTGCACCGGTCGCCTGGGTGTTTTATAGCGTTGTGCAATGTTGTGCATCCTTTTTTGCTGGTATTTGCAGTGTTTTTCTGGTTTACCTGCAGAGAGACTGGGGAGAGCGATACACACAAGATTTGGGTGTAGGGGTAAGTTGTTCTCTACGTTCGAAAGTTGGTTGCGTTGGTGTCAGATGAGCAAGCAGAACCAAGGGGGCATCGGGGGTGGGGTGGGGCGGTGTTGCGTTGGTTTCAAATTAGCGAGCAGAAACGACCCGGCTCATCTGAGTGTGTATCGCTTTCCCCAGTCTCTGCAAATACCAGCAAAAAATGATGCACAACATTGCACAACGCTATAACACACCAGGCAACCTATGCAACCGTAGCCTGGTAGTTTGTTTCTTATTCCAACTGTCTGAATGTTGTCAGTGAGGCCTTGGAGTTTTGAGACCTCGTTCCTTCACGTTTCTTCTTAAATCAGATTTGGTGGCAGGACGTCAAAGGCCGACACCTCCCCCCAAAAACACAGAGATCGTGAACCAGAACAAGAAAGCACGTTCTTCTGCTCTAAACTTACCGTCGGGCGGCTCTACGTTGGAATGGCTCCGCCCAAATCGAAAACATGTGTTTTTTTGGGCGGCGATAAAGGGCACGCTGTGTTGCAATGTGTCGTTCCTGCTCTAAACTTTAGCCTTGAGGGTCGCTCCTTCCTGCTTTAGATTTTATGGTTGGGTTGCCCACAGGTGTGCTCCAAGTTGGAATAGCTCTATTCTGCAATAATTCTGCCCTGCTCTAAATTTTGCCCACGTGTGGACCACACTACGTTGGAACGGTTCTGTCCATCAAACGAGAAACCAAAGAACAAACAAAAAACAACACAACAGAAACCAACAACAACTTGCCTTGCAAAGCAAACTAAGAAGCAAGAAGCAAAGAAGCAATGAGAAGTCACCAAAAGAAAAAAAAAGTAAAAAGGCCGCGCGCAGAAAAGTAAATAAACACAAAAGCAAAAAGCATTAAAAAACTATGGCGGAAGGATGCGGAAGGCAGAAAAGCAAAGAACCGGACAGCAGAAAGGCAGAAAACGGACACGCCAAAAAGCAGAAAAGAGGAGAAGCAAAAGCGGCAAAGGAAAATAGCAAGAAGCATCGGGACCCCCCAGCAAATTTCAAACACTTTTCAAAAAAATCCGGCAAGCATGGCAATCCTTTTTCAATTCTTGCCTTGCCACCTCTTTCTGGAGCCCTGACTGGCTGAAAACCATGTAAAGCCAAAACAGGACCATAGCCCTCTTGCCACTTTCAGGGTTATGATTTTGTTTGCGTTTTTTCCACATCTCTGTGTGGGGTTCTAGTTTTGTTGGCTGCCATCCCGCCCGCATCCGCCCTTCCTTCCTTCCTTCCATAGCAACGGTTCTCTCCAGAGTAGAAGGGGCTGCCCAGAGCCTCTAGAAGGGGCTGCGGCGCGCGGAGTCGCCGCTGGGCCCCCCCCAGCTCTCCACAGTGGCGGGTGCAGTCTCCAGAGCCTCTAGAAGGGCCTGCGGCGCGCGGAGTCGCCGCTGGGCCCCCCCGCGGTTGTGTGCGCTACTGCCATTGTGATTTGCATAGCAACGGTTCTCTCCAGAGCCTCTAGCAGGGGCTGCGGCGCGCGGAGTCGCCGCTGGGCCCCCCCGCGGTTGTGCGCGCTACTACCATTGTGATTTGCATAGCAACGGTTCTCTCCAGAGTAGAAGGGGCTGCCCAGAGCCTCTAGAAGGGGCTGCGGCGCGCGGAGTCGCCGGGCCCCCCCGCGTGTGCGCTACTGCGATTGTGATTTGCATAGCAACGGTTCTCGCAGAGCCTCTAGAAGGGGTTGCGGCGCGCGGAGTCGCCGCTGGGCCCCCCTGCGGTTGTGCGCGCTACTGCCATTGTGATTTGCATAGCAACGGTTCTCACTGGTTCGGAATCGCATTGTAAGGGCCGCGGCCCCCGCGGGTGTG
>CAXAMN010008669.1:62252-72899 GCA_963970005.1 Durusdinium trenchii
TTGCGTAGCAACGGTTCTCGCCAGAGCCTCTAGAAGGGGTTGCGGCGTGCGGAGTCGCCGCTGGGCCCCCCTGCGGTTGTGTGCGCTACTGCCATTGTGATTTGCATAGCAAGGGTTCTCACTGGTTCGGAATCGCATTGTAAGCCAAGCGTGTCTCACCTCTTCTTGCTTTACATCCTGCTAACACTGCCCGCCGTGGTCGGGATAAGACCACTTGATAGCTTTGATGGTCGTTTCGAGTGCGTTACGTTTTGAAGGTCTCATGCGGATCTGATCGCAAAATCCAGAGCCTCCAAACTTCTCTCTCCGCCTCCTTCTCTCTCTCTCTCTCTCGTCCCTCTCATCCTTGTTCATCACATCATCAGACACTTTATCACACACCCACACACACACACACACACGCACGCCATCTTACCACACACACACACCTCCTCCCTCCCCATTCTCATCCTCGTCCATCACATCATCACTTATACTACACGTCTTAGCACAACCGCCTCATATACCTTCTCTCCTCACACTTCGTTCTTGACTTTTCATCTCACTACTCCGTCTCCCGTGTGATGTTCATATACATTTGAAATTTGTAAAACTTATCATGTGGGGTTATCCGGTCCTTTTATTTTGTTTTGTATTGCCAACCCTTGCTGGAGCCCTGACTGGCGGAAAGCCATTGTACAAAATCAAAAACAAAAGCATAGATTACTCCCTATTTAGACACATATTACAATATGTAATATAAAATATATACATATGTTTAACAAGTATATAGATGGTTTACAAGATCGTAAGCAGAGTCATGAATGCCTCATCATATTTTATGGAACCGTTTATACAAATTTAAACAACATTCTGGCCAGGGCACGCCACGGCCAGAACATCTTTACATATTTACAGTAAGTGCAAAGTGCAAAGCTGAGGGCACAAACCCATGCTCAAGGAGCGTGTGTCTGAACACAGCTTCCAAGTCATCTACCATAGGATGGCGCTCGTGGAGTCACTTGTGGAGTCAAGAGTGATGCGGCAAAGAGAACTGAGCTCTTCAGGAACTGGGCGCGATGTTGCCACACACACACAGTTCCTTCATATCTCTTCCTAAACCTTACAATCGCATCATCGTTGCTTGTTTTGCTCATACCGACGATATTGCAGAAATTGTCACGGAACATTGCTGTGCCTCCCTTCTACATACAGGAGGCTCCGCGAGTGCTTGGGCTCCAAGCCGCAGTGCGTGTGGCATGCAAGTCAGCGTGAGTCTACTCGGAACCTGCAACTTCGTGGAGGAACAACAACTCAAGGTCTTCTGCTTGCTTCAGAACTGCGCTCCGACGCTGAGCTGATTTACGTGGATCTGTGAGTGTCGCGGACACAAGCCTTCCGACCACAAACGTTCGCCCAATCGGTTTTGTGGAGAATTCAACCCACAAAAATGACGTAGGTCCTATATTCATCTATATTCTGTTGCACAATGTTGCACAGTAATTTCAAGTGCGCGTTTCCTGAACTCGCTGAAGGAAGAAGTTTCGCGGAGCCAAGCTCAAGCGAACACGCTTGACGAAGGCTACCCCCTTGGTTTCGGATCAACAGGTCGCATTGTGAAAGCGCATCCTGCAAATGCTGCGCGCACCGGCCAGCCGTTGACAAAACCAGGCCCCTGCCCTGCCATTGCGCCACCTTCGTTAGCCCCATCATTGGCAATGCAGCGGCAACACTGGTCGGCTCTGTGCAGAACTCCTGTGACCAACCTGCCATTCCCTTGGATTCGACACTTTTAAGGAAACAACAGAGTGCTCGAAGTGTCGCAGCGCAAAGCCCCCACACAAAACCCAAACCAACAGCGACGCTGACTTCGAAGAACCAAGGACAGTCTATGAGTTCCGCTGTGCCTTTTTAACCCTCCACACTCCTCATAGGTGGTTTGTTTAAATGACAGCAAAGAAATGAACACATCAGCTGATGTGCTGTAAGCTGCAGCCTTGCCTCCATTGTTCCGTCGCTTGTCTTCTTCGCGTCTTCATCTTGTACAGCCCAACCAAAAGGACATTTGACTTGGTCTGAGTTGCCACACAAAGGAATACAGCACTCCTGCAAAAGGCTTAGGCATAAGCGGCCTACGATCCGTATTGACAAAGTGAAAAGTATTGAAAAGTCCCGATCCTCTGGGGTGCTACCAATCTCTGTTGCTTTGCTCTCATTTGCTGTCCAGCCAGAAATCGAGCAGTTCACAGCAGCACCTGATGGCGAGAACAACAAATTCGACAAAGAATACCGGGCAATGCATTTGCTGAGTTCGTGGCAGGTCTTCTCACAGCAGTCCTACCAACATGACGAACAACGAACGTTGTAAACAACAGCATTTCCAGATGCAACTGGGAGTCCTCGGCATTGCTGGACACCTGACGAGCAACACGTCAACCCTCACTTCCTTGCTTGCCCTTGCATTCAGGAGCGGATCTGCCACTCCTGACCGACCGTCCAACCTGCCCAAGCCTGGTTGGTATGTCCCATATTCTGTACTCAAAGGTCTGTCAAGTCTCTGGGTCTCAAGCAACATCTTTCTTTGCTGCACTTGGAGCCCAGGGAGCTGTGCAATTGAAGAGTTGGCATTTTGCTTCGCAACAGTCCTTCTAAGCACGCACTGTGCAGCAAAAAACCATGGGTCAAAGTCCCACCTCTTCATTTTCTTATATAATCTAATATATAATATACAGTATACATCAATATACAGTATATAAATATGTCTGCCCTTACCTTTGACTTTTAAGTTCTTTTGCTCCATCTTGCTGCATGTTCCATCCCCTCCTCCTTGGAGATGCCAGGGGCTGTTGGGTCAGCCAGGACATAACCTTCATCGCATTGGAATTCCGTCCTGACACTCATAAAGCCGCGTTCTCGTGGCCTTTACCATGACGTTAGCACTGAAACTGGATGATCTGGATGTATACATCGTTGCGGGTGCAAACATGCTGCTCAATCCGCCGCTCAACTTGGGGCCTGACCCACACATCTTGTCGCAGCAAACTTGGGGTGAAGATCCGACGTTGCCCCAGTAAGCCTTTTGGGAGCAAAATGCAAGTACAAGTATATAAGTGCATCCCGATTGTCCATGCAATCAGTCTTACACATGTGCGCAGGTTGGTCGTTCTGCACCTCGTTGGATCTGTACGCACCATGGCACGCAAAGAGCTCACAGGTCTTGTCCTTCCAGTTGTGCTACAAACAATCTGGATAGTGATTCTCGATGATTCCGCCAGTTTTATATAGGTGATTTCGCGTGCAACACCTTTTGAGCATGTTGCAAAGATTTCTTTCTGCGCTGAGTTCCGGTCACAGCAGTCTTCTGGGGCAGTACCACTCAAGGTGTGGTGGTTGGCTTTTGGCCTCCAGGCTGATGGACACCTGTCATAGGGTGCGAAGTTCGATGCACACAGCGCTCGAACAAGGCCAAAAATGCCAAAGCTGAGCAGGTTGCTTCATTTTGTTGCAGGATGGCTTGGAAAGGTGATCTACCTGCCCGGGAAGATTTCTTGGACTCGACTCAAGTGATCGAGATTTCTTGCTGACCCTCGCCTTGAACGAACTCCTAAGTGTGAGCTTCTTGGCGGACGCCGCAAACAACAGCACCAAAGTGGCGATAATCTTCATTGCGACCTCGATTTCGCATGACTTTGTTTGGATGTGTCGGTATTGGTCATGGCGAGTTCATCTTTTAGGATCTTTTTGGATGGTGGTTCTCTCGTTTACCTCTTTCAGAACTTGAACAATTGAACAGCGTCGGGACGTACATGCTCCTCAGGTTTCCACCAGAGATGTTCGGTCTGGGAAACAAAGTTACAGACCGACACGGACTTCTATTGAGAATTCGAGCCCAGAGCGCCAGCGAGTGTGCATGCGGCAAACGCAAACAGTTCTTGTTGACATTGTCTAGCCCGCCCACAACTAGAATCCAGCGATTATTTAACACTTGTCTGCATTTCAGTGCAAATACTTCTGAGGTTTGATAGACTGACAACCAAAGTGTCGATTAGAAGAGCCAAAGGTTCCCACCGCAGAACCCTCGTGCCATCAAGCTCGCCCTGTTCAGAATTGAGAATGCACCAACGCTTTGCATGCCAATTCTCAGCCTTCTGGAGCAGCATCAGGAGAAAACGGGAATAGTCCTTGGATCAACAGAATGTTTAAACATTAAGGCACTCATGGGAATTTTGGTTTGCCCTCCCAAGCGGTCCCAACCTTGGCGGTGCTCACCATACCTCCTGTCATCGCATCAACGCTGCCGCCACCTACAGTATCACTATGTCAACATTGCCTTCACTTTGCCTTCTGGCCATATGTGCACGGCGTGGGGTGAAGTCAGAACTTCGAGCGAGTATGCATTGTGTTGTGCAAACAGACTGCGCAAGAGTTTTTCCCACCACCATACTTTGCATCGCTCCGGTCCCACTGACTTGCCAAGCCTGCAAAGATGGGGCTTGTGTTGCCGGAGATCCACCTCAGGATTTAAGATAATTTAAGTGGTGCACGACGGGGCAAATTGTTTGCAGTGTCCAAACCTTATCTTTGGAAATTAAGTATGCAATCGTTCAGTGGAGGACCTCCAGCAACTACATCTGTGCCATAGCAACAGTTAAGGTTGAACAGCATATAGGTATCTATGCGTTGCACCGTCACAGTGCTTAAGATTGAACTTGGCAAAAAAAAGTGTCCGTGTTTTGACCTCTGGGTTTGGGCCTCAAATGTGAAGCACTTTTGGTGGCGCACAGGAGTAACCATGTGACATCATGTGTGGTTCCTGGAATGCCCTCGCACAGGGTCAAACCTTTCGTCGTTGAGCGACACCTGCTTGGGTGCACCGTGGGTGGTGGTGGCGTTCACCCTGGGTGACATCATCCAGTCCAACCCTTCGATTGTGCTACGCACTCTCATCACATGGCCCCTCACGCGACCACTTGCATCATGACGCATCTTCTCTCCTCCTCTGATTCCTGCTTCTTTGCTCTTTTCGGTGGCGCCCTCCTCAAGCTCCTGTCCTATGCTTCCTCTCAGCCACTTTGGCGATTGCTTGTTGGAACCTTTGCAATCCTTTGCCAATTTTCCTCACTTCTTCGCTGCAATTTCACATTGTACTCTTCAAGATCCATCTTCTCGTCGTCTTCATCAATCATCTTCACGATGCGCTTCAGGCCTTGCAACGTTGCTTTGCTCAAGCGCTTTGTCCCTATATCTGCCAAGGGTGACCCTCTCTGCGTTGGCTTGGTTTCTCTCTCCATCGTCTCACTGTGCTCTCTTGCCATATGTAGGCAAGAAACACTTCGCTATGAGTTCGCGCCATTGGGCTCCAGCGTTTTGTCTTGCAGCCACAGCATGGCCGCCGCGGCTACGCGCTTCTAATCCTTCCTGCCGAGGACTTGCGGCTGAGCTGTTAGATCTGCGCTCGCCAGAATTCAAAGCAATACACTTTGGGCGTCTGACATAGCTCTCCATCAAATTTCCCTTCAGGTATATCTGTGCTACTGCCTTTTCGGATCGGATTGGCTTCGTTGAAGTTGAAGGCTCCCCTTCTGCCTGCAGGATGAGTAAGTTGGCGTTGGCAGCCATCGTAACTTAACTACACTTCCGCGACTCTACTCAATGATGCGCTTCCTGTGGCCATGAGGTGTGCAACACTAAGAAATGAGTGAACCAGTGAACCAATGTTCTTTCCTCTCTCGCGTCTGTCAGCGCTGCTTCCACCCTCTCCCCTGCCCCGGCGCTGGCAGTAACCCGGTGGGTTTCCCGCTCACGTCTTCTTGGCAGCTTTGGAACTTTGTTGGGGATTGCCTCCCGTCTGCTTTCTGAACGCAATTTCTCTGCCGCTTCGGCCAGTCTCGCTTCCTCCATTTCCTCCATTTGTTTGTACTTGTGCAGATCCTGACATTGCCAATCCCAGGAGCTAATGTTTGCAGCTGCTTCAGGGTGTTGTGCGTAGTTATCACCAAGCTGGACCTCGCCCTCCTGAGGATCCGCGTTGCCCCTACTAACAAAACAAGCAGCTTCGTCGTCCTCTGGCCACGATTCAGCCTCTCCGGCCAACAGGCGCCGACTCACTGGGACTTCGAAACTAACTTATAATAGGCAGGGGTTCGACTCGTGGCTACCAAGGTTATGTCTTTCTTGGGCCAGCGTCTTCAAAGGTTGCGATGGTTCGCTGTACTGTACAGTGCTGCGCCAATGCTCCGACTTCCGTCTCTATCCTTCAGCAAAGTCACTCCAGGGGCCCATTCATCTCCAAAGCTTCCCTACATTCTCGGAAAGTCCTGGCGACTGAGTTGGAGTGGGCCATGTCACCACTGGGGAAAACATGCGAGCGCTCTTGAGATGTGGCCTTTCAATGCTCGGACCCGAGGCGGCAGAAATGATGATGCATCGTGTCTCAACTGTCCATCTCCCCGACTGCTTTTGCCTTGTTCTTCTCCTCTGGCCTATCAAGGAAAAACTGCCGCCTTTGTATACAAACACTTCAGGTTCAATTTGGTCAGTGTGATCAAAGCTATTTCCCCATAGCACCTCATCTCGCTTACTGTCGCATCATCTTCGCACCGAATACATGTGTAACATCTTCATTATTCACCGGCCATCTTTGCCTTGACAAGCTGCGATGACAATTGATGAGCTTTAGCGAAAAACATCAGCTTTGTTACAGGTTCACCGGCGCCACGTCATCTGCGTTGGAACCGACCACTTTTGATTGAATCAGTTACATAACCGGAAAGCCACACATGTCAAGTCTGTGTGTGTTTGAAGCGGAAGCTGAGAAACAATGCAAGCGACCCGGCCTCTGAAACAAAAGTGTTGTGGACGCAATGATCTGTTATTTCATGCAGGTGTCTACGCTGTGCGTCGTAGATGTTGTCTGATGGCGATGGTGCCCAAGTCAAGACTGTCGGCTGTCCACACCAAAGCCACACACGACCAATCATCCTGCTCACCACCGACAGGCCGCGTTTACACGCCTATGTTTCTCATTCTTCAACGGCGCGCGGAGCCACGCAAACGGACTTTCCATGGCGTGACGTTGCGGCATATTGCAGCGTAGTTTCGCCGCGACGGGCCACATACTAACATAGTACTGGTAACATAATACTGCAGCGGTCAAGCATTTGGTGTCGTAAATGTGATTACGCCATTACGCTTTTACAACGTTTGGGGATCCGGTGTGGTCTCACGCCGTGACGCTTCTACGCTTTTACGACGTTTGGGGATCTGGGGCAGTCAACCTCTACGTCGTTACGTCGTTACGCTTTTACGCTGTTTGGTGGCGCGATTACGCCGTGACGCTTTTACGCCGTTCGGTCTCGGAAGCCCATTTTGCATTTTCCAGCGCCTGGAAAAAGCAAAATGAAGCGGAACGTCTCGGAAGCCCATTTTGCTTTTTCCAGCGCCTGGAAAAAGCAAAATGACGCGGAACGTCTTGGAAGCTCATTTTGCTTTTTTCCAGGCGCTGGAAAAAGCAAAATGACGGCGGCGCGTCTCGGAGGCCCATTTTGCTTTTTCCAGCGCCTGGAAAAAGCAAAATGACGGCGAAGCGTCTCGGAAGCCCCTTTTGCTTTTTCCAGCGCCTGGAAAAAGCAAAATGACGGCGAAGCGTCTCGGAAGCCCATTTTGCTTTTTCCAGCGCCCGGAAAAAGCAAAATGACGCGGAACGTCTCGGAAGCCCTTTTTTGCTTTTTCCAGGCGCTGGAAAAAGCAAAATGACGGCGGAACGTCTCGGAAGCCCATTTTGCTTTTTCCAGCGCCTGGAAAAAGCAAAATGACGCGGAACGTCTCGGAGGCCCATTTTGCTTTTTCCAGCGCCTGGAAAAAGCAAAATGACGCGGAACGTCTCGGAAGCCCATTTTGCCTTTTTCCAGGCGCTGGAAAAGGCAAAATGACGGCGGAGCTTATGGAAGCTCAGTTTGCTTTTTTCCAGCGGGTGGAACGGCAGATCTCGGTATAGCGGTGTAACGGCGGATTGGTGTGTTGGCGTAACGGCGGATCTCGGTCTAGCGGTGCAGTCGCTCCTGCAATCGGTGCGTCGGTGTCTCGGTGCAACAGTGTCGGCTCCAAAGCAAAATGACAGCGGAGTGGATGGAGGCTCCTTTTCCGTCTGGTTTGCTCAGAAAAAGGAGCCGCATCTAAGACCTCCGAATGCTGGCGCTCCAGCCCACGCTCTGGAGCCATTCAGGCAAAAAAGGGCGGGGCAAGCCGCCGCTGCGGGGCGTGTCTTGTTGCTCATGCTTTGTAAGCAAGCAAGAGATGTTCCAGCTCTATATCGAGGCGGAAGTAAGCATCATATTGGATCCACATCGTCCGACGTGAGGAAGCTACGACTGGGGCAAGCCACCAAAGACAGCTGGGAATGCAAACGTGGTTTTGGAAGGTCAACTGGCTACCACATTGACTTCTTTCTCAGCCACTGCTGTATGAAGAACCCATCAGTCACCCTGCAAGTTGCGCACTCAACTCTGCTATCAGCAACGTCAAGCCAGTTTGGCGTCTTACTGACGCACATCACACGAGCTAACGCTTTGATCAAGAGAGAGATCAGTGAATGACTCCAGTAATCCGCCGAGCTGACCGTTTTATAGTTCTACAGCGTCCCGAGGGCCGCTCTATTAGAAAGAGGTCTGCGTATATAAATGTATTGGTATCTATATGTGCATCTATGTCCACAAGCACTACTGGGCGCCACATGTCCTGAATGAAACAATATCCTCCACTGACAGGCTTCTGTTTCACTGCGTTGTCGTTTGTGGAAAAAAAGCGGAGCAAGCCACCAGCAAGCACCTGGCCACGGCAGGAATGCATGTAAAGTAAATGTGACATAGGGCACACTTGCGACACCAAACGCTGGCCCACTGAAATGCGGCGGGGCAAGCCACCGCCCCGCTGCGAAGGGCAGGATGGTGAGGCCGACGGGGCCGGCCGTGGAGTTGACAGCCTGGTGCTTTCTTTTGGGAGCTCAGAAAATCAAAGTCAGTGGACACTGTTAGAAGATATTTTTTTTCTTAAGACCAGAAACACGTCTGGAGGTCTGCTGCAAGTCACTATGGCTTTCGCGCGCTCGAGGGCGCAAAGGCGGGCTGGAAACCTGACAAGTTGCTGATGGTTCAGCGGGGATTGACGGAAAAAGGGAAGGTGTGCTGTTGGATGCGCTATGTCCAGTGTGTTTGACTGAGAGCGGTTGCCTGTGGCAGGCAGCCTCCGCAAATCATCTGTGAACTTCACGACCTTGTCCACTGCTCGCCCGAACGGCCAGCGCACACTCTGTATCCCTGCAACTTTCATTGGCAGCTCTACCTGCGCGCAGTGCGCGAGCAAGCCTGTGGAGGGAGGGAAAGTATATTCTGCCGTCGCTTGGCCTCCGCGTCGGCACAGCGTGTCCAAAGACCGCCGCAGCTCGGGGGACGCTAACATGACTGCCACGCAGCAATTGTAGACGATGTCAATTGCCTCTACCGTCCTGTCATTGATGCCGCGCACAGCACAGCGAATGAAAGCAAGGACGAGAAAACGCTGCAGGACTCTTATACTGTCAACATGCAGTCGAGCAGCAACGACGAGCAGTCACCACGAGCGAGGCTGGTGGGCCAATTGTATGGGCTTGTCAGATTTGCTTTCGTGGAGAGAACCTGTGTGGCGAAGCAATGTATCGCAAGCTGTTTTTTCAACTTGGCGTCGACATTCAACTTCAATACGGGCCTCCTGAAGCATCAGGCTGCTTCTGTCTAGCTGCCAGGTAAACTGCCCAAGCTTCAGCTTGGAGAACTTGGGATCTGCCAGGACCTTTTTGGTTTCTGGAGGGCTGCGCGGCGCGGTCCCACAGCCGCCGAAAGCGGACCACGAGCGCTTCCGCGAAGTCGAGAACCTGGGGAAGGGGTGTGGTTGTGGAACAGGGTTTCAGCATGTCCGGTAAACGTGAGCGAGTTCAGGTTTCTGGTAGCCACCACGGCGCATCTGCATAGAGACCAAGGTCTGCAGCGTCTGCGTCTATAGGTCTTTTCGGTCGCTGTACGGGGGTGTCAGGCAAGGGCAATTTGTGGCGCTTGGCAAAGTTCTCCACGAGCAAGCGATAAGTCGCATCTCCTTGTTTCAGGCGCAGCTGACCGCGCGCATCGCTGTACTTCCTGAACTCGCGCAAGATATGCTCGATAGTTTGATACTCGATCAGGAAGAGCCAGTCACAGGAAAGATGCCGCGCAGCGAGGGACCTGAAGGCATCGAGCAGTCGCATCATATGCGGCAAGACCTTGGCTGACACTTGCCTTTGGCTGAATGCTCTATGCGAGGGGAATCTCAAAGTCTTTGACTGAAACTCACGACCCGCCCAATCGAATGGATTGCGGGGCACAAGGTCCAGTGGCGGTTCCTTGTTCTGGTCGTCCTTGTTCCCTGCGCAGTACTTTCATACACTGTGGTCGCTCCGCCTGGATTACTTGCAGCATCGCTGGACTCCTCATCGCTGCTGGCCTTCATCTCCAATGGCCCCTGTGCTGCTATATCGGCGCTCTTCTCCTTGTTGGCCAGAAGTTCTTCGTCCATGTTCCGGTCTGCGGTCGGTGTGGCCTGAGATGTCGCCACAGACGCAGCCTTAGATGTATTAGCGCCCTCCATAGCTGGTCCAGAGGG
>CAXAMN010008669.1:73460-89230 GCA_963970005.1 Durusdinium trenchii
CCACACTCCTCCGCATAGTCTTCCGTCCGCCGCGATACCACCGCCGAATCCGACGCGCTTCTCTCCGAAATTCCTTCTCCGATCGCCAACCGCACGCTTCCGAGGACGGGTGCAAGGTCGCCCCCACCCTCCTAGCAATGCGAGCCAGGGTACCCCTTGGAGATACATCGCGAGCCAAAGTTTTAAACAAACGTTGTTTCAACCCCAACAAACACCGTGCAAAGAAGATTGTTTGTTTTGCGAACAAAAACGAGGGTTTCAAACCTCGCCTCCCCGGCCCCCGGGGGGGGGGGAAACAAACTAACTCTGGAACGGAAACTTCGTTAGTTTCGGGGGCAAAAAACAAAGGTTTACAACTTTAGTTTTATGGGCAGAAACTAAGGTAATGTCTGCGACAGACTTTCGACTGCGTAAAATCTGTGTTTCGAAACCCCGAAACTATAGATACAGGAGTTTGTTTCGCGGCAGTGAAACTAAAGTTTTTTGGAGAGACTGTTTCTTAATCGTGCGTGCAAGGAAGCACGCCAGCCTCCTTTCTACTCGGCCAGCCTCACAGAAAGCGCAGTCGTATTGGAAAGCTCCATGGGCACATTTTGAAACCTAGCGGGAAGGATTTCCTTGTAAGTTGCTGCGGGGGGGGGCTGCGCCCCCCCCCAATGAAAAGTAGAGCCTACCTGTACAGGGTTCCACTCCAACAGCCGATATAGTGTGTCCATGCTTGACTGCTTCAAGGCTCAAAGAGCAAGAGGATAAGACTCTGCGCATAAAAGACACTAGCGGTCTGCACCTCTACCGTGTACGCCCTAGTCACTCTTTCAGTGGTAGCGGAGCAGTGATCCTGGAAGACCCAGGTGAGCTCCTTTCCTAGGCATAGACTTGCTAGTGGGCAAACAGCCATGGATTGGATAGACGACTGGGAAGAGCCTGATGCGGATGTGGCTTATGAGCCAGCAGCCTATGTGAATAGGCATGTGAGAAGAGAACCAGCAGCAATAGCAATGACAACACAGGTCACTACAAAGGTGCCCCCATCTTATGATGGAAAGACTTCATGGTTTTCCTATGAGGATGCCATAGACGATTGGTGTGATATCACCGAGCTGGAAGATGAGAAGAGAGGACCAGCATTGAGAAACAGATTAGAAGGAGAAGCAGCTGTATACAAGCGTGTTTTAGACAGAGATGCATTGAAGGCAAATGATCCACCAGGAGCCGGCGTAGAATATTTCAAACGAGTACTACGACCATATTTCGTGAAAGGATCAACCAATGTATTCCTGTATAGATTTATGCAATTCGTGCGCTTCAATCGAGGATCAGCTGACATGATGAAATGGATGACAAGATTCCAGATTTTACTCCAAAGGCTTATGAGCAGTTGGATGGACATGTTAGAACCAGTCACTCAAGCACATCCACAGGTCCTAGCTCAGATGCAGGCAGATGCAGCGTTGACTGGAGTAGCACCAACGGCAGAAAGGATTCAGGAAATCATGCAGACCATCAATGGCAATATGAGGACTTTTCATCAGAACGAATTTCCTCTAGGAGAAAATCTCATTGCCCTACTCATGCTGTCACTTGCAGATTTGTCTCAGGACCAGCGAAACACTTTGACTTCTTTGATGACTCATCGTGGCAGGGTCCTGCAGCAATACACTACAACAGAGTTGAGGACAGTGTTCATCGAGATGTTCTGCACGACGAAGACTTCAGTAGACAATCCTTTGATGCAGCCGACAGGTGCTGGAGGTAGAAGATCATTTCTCGTACTAGACGAAGGAGAACTCGATGGTGCATTTGGCTATTGGGCCGAAGATGAAGAAGATGGAACAGAAGGATTTTTAGATGCCCTGGACGATGTCTTTTGGGTATATGATGATCAAAACTTCTCGTGGTTCCAAAGGAGATTCCAAGGAAGAAGAGCCAGGAAAGGCAAAGGAAAAGGTAGAAGAAAAGGAAAAGGCAAAGGAAGATCAGGCCGCAGATTCTTCAGACCTCGTGGAAAAGGAAAAGGAAAGAGACGAGGTAAAGGCCATTATGCTGATGAGCAACAGACAACTTATCCAGAAGAGTATTTTGAAGAGAATCCTTATGAGGACACTTGGGAGTCAAACCAAGTAGCATATGATGCCATTCTTGCCGAAGATATGAATGACTATCTTCAAGGAGAATATGATGATGCCAATGACTTTTGGCAACAGCTTGAAGAAGCATGGTTTTCCCACAAGGGAAAAGGAAAAGGCAAGAGAAAAGGCAAGAAAGGAAAAAGAAAAGATAAAGGAGATGGCAAACAAGATGCAAACTATGCAAATCAACAACAGCCACGTTCTTTACCTGCACCTTCAAGATCTTCACAAGCATCAGGAGGTCAACAAGGTTTCTTTGCACATTGTGTGACAGCAGCAGCTGAAGTCTATGACAGTGAGGTGGACTTGCTGTCAGGCATGATGACCTCATGTCAAGATGAAGCTGACTGCGCGGTCAACAATAGTGAGACGATCTTCAATGGCATGAGTGCCCCTGTGAGGTACTCTTTGTCAAAGGAGATGCTCACAAAGGCTCCTGATGGCTTTGCGCTTATGAGCGCTGAAGAAGAAGTGAAGGAGATGCAGGCCATTTCATTTTTGACTGAGAATCGCTTCCCGCCGACTATTGCAATCCTGGACATTGGATGCACTAGAGCTATGGGATCAAGGCGAGCAGTCGACCATTTTTGCAACTATGTCGACAATCACCCAGATTGTGGATTATGGTACTCTTTTGAGTCTACCAAGAGCAAGTTTTACTTTGCCAATTTTTAGAAGGCTACTTGCTCTCAGAAACTGGTGATTTACATGTATGATCGTGCATGGACGATCCACCATACAGAGTTCGACATAGTGGAAGAAGGAGAAGTCCCTTTGCTTATGAGCTTGCCACAGATGAGGAACTTAGGCTTTGAACTCAGGCTGACACCTCAACATGCTTATCTGACATCGGTGCCTCTTGGTATCAAATATTTGGAGTTGAAGGTTGCAGCCAGTACTCATCTCGTCTTGGACTTCCAAGATATTGCATGGTATCTGTCTGACGTGAATTTGCAGACTCGGCGCGAGAAGAGTTTTTACTCTCACTTCACTCACTATGAATATGGTCATATTTCTGTTGATCACAATAGTGATGAAGATGTAGCTGAACATGCATATCCTGTGGTTGACTACTGGGAAGTAGATGTTCACAAGAGAGAACTGATACGTCACCACAAGGATTATAGAAAGATTCTTTTTCCAGCAACTAAGTCCTGTCCTGTAGACACTGACTTACTGGAAGACTTGCGACTGACAATCATCAAGAAGAAGAAAGGAGGAGAAGAAATCAAGAAGCTAGATGATTGGCGCAAGGCAAAATGGAAGGACCTACAAATTGGCTATGAATGGCGTGGTAGAACAATTTTTAAAGCCAGATGCCAAAATTCCAGATCTAAAGATCAGGAAGGCTGGCATTGAGCACCGTGGCATTGGTGATCCCGATGCAGTGGTGCGCTCCTCCTCAGAGAAGGTTCCCATTGCAAAGGACAGGGAAGCAGGCTTCTCGTCACAAAAGGAAGGTGCACCATCAAGTGCCGCGGAAAAGCCCGTGCCGCCAAAGTTTCGGTATACTTCCAAGGGTTTTGATCCATTTTGGAAGGGACACAAGTCGAAACCATCTGAGCCTCAGAATGATTTAAAGGGTGATGATCTTGAGGAGTATGCTCCCTCAGAACCACCTGAGAGGCCAGAAGGTGAACTTGTAGAAATTCCTAAAGCATCAAAAGGACCATCAAGTGATGAACATGAACCACTTGAACCAGGTGATGGCGCTCTTGAGCCTAGGCGGATTTCAATCCCATTACCTGGTAGTGAAGTTGTTGCAATGACACCGGCATATAGGAAGATGTTACAGAGACTGGAGGACAAGGTAGAGCTTTATAAGCTTCATGTGAAGCACTACCATATGAGTCCTACTCAGTTTCGTAGACGTGTTTCTATGTTGAAGCTTCCTGACTCTGTTTTAGAGAAGTATGAATCAGTTGTCAGGAACTGCCGTGTTTGTAACACTTCAGTGGCACCTCCGCCACGAGCCAGAGTCTCCGGTATTAGAGCTTCATGTTTTGGTGATGTTGTTTTTGCTGATCATTGTGAGGTTGAACTTCGCAAGAACAAGTATATCATCTTACTTGTTCTTGATGGTGCCACAAATCTTCTCTGGGCTACGGCGCAGAAAGACCTCATAGATCAAACCACCATCCAAGCATTGAGGCAATGGTCTGATGAGAACAACTGTGTTCCAAAGGCCATCGTAGGAGACGAAGCCTTTTTCACCGATGCTTTTGTTGAATACTACAGGTTCCATGGTATACAACAATGTCCTTGTGGGCCAAGAACTCCTTGGCCGAACCGAGCAGAGACAGCTGTACGTTTGTTCAAACGTATGTGGCATGTTATGAAGGTAGATCTGGATGACCCACGTTTTCGTGGTGTTACGGTCAGAGAAGTGGTCAAGAAGGTAGTTTGGGCAAGAAATTGTCAGTTGACTATCAGTGGATATTCACCAATAGAGATAGCAACTGGAAGACGTTTACCAGACCTTTTGACCTTGAGACCGCAAGCCCTGAGCAATTGTCAGCTAATGCCGCCGCACAAGATCGTACAAATTTGGAACTACAACGTGTGGCTTTGAGAGCTCATCAAGAAGCACGACAAGCTCAGGACCTTCGAGCAGATCTTGCAAGAAGGACTATGCCAAGTGACGGTCCTTATTTTTAAGGAGAGAAGGTTTTTGTTTGGACTCAGGATTCATCAAAGTTCAAGGATAAAGGACGTTGGGTTCGTGCCACAGTACTTGGACAAGAAGGAGCTATGGTCCAAGCCAATACTGGTAAGGCAGTGATACGTGTGAATCAGTCAAAGGTTAGACGCGATCACGATGAGTGGCATGATGTTTCCATACCGGCATTAGACGATGAGAATCCGGAGAACTCACGTGAAGATCACGAACTGTATGTTGATGCCGAATTTGGAGAACAGTCCTTTTTCTTCTGTAATGATGATCATCCTGATGTTGTTGAGTTACTTCATGGAAACAGTGGATTATCTTGGTTCCTTTCAAAGAATGGTGTTAAAGTTGCATCTCCTATGGATTTCAAGGCAGGATACAACTTTTCCACTATGAAGGGTCAAGATGGTATTTGGCAGCAACTGGAGAGATTGCAGCCCCACTGTATAGTGATCAACAACCCTTCTCCCAAACAGAACAGAGCTTCTATTTGGTTGCTATGTTGTAATGTGACTGAGTGGCAGTTGAGAAGGAAGAAACATGTGTTTGTGACTGTTCCCAAAGGAAACAAGTTTTGTTTGTTTTTGCAGAAGTTCATTTCTTCGTTGAAGGATCCGATTTTTAACTTTGATGTGAATATGAATTGTTTCTGTTATTGTCCGAAGGGAATGAGTTACGTGACAGTCTTCCATTCCTATGCATCCTGCCAAGGATGGAAAGGTATTGGTGACTGTTCATTTCAAGCTAAAACAGTGCAAGCCACTAGAAGCAACCAGTACTTCAAGGATCCTGACTGGAAGAAGTTTCCATTTTCATTTCTGGTTGAGATGAATCGTTTTCTTCCTTATAGTGAGACTTCCGACAAGCGTCAGAGTTTCCTTATTGAAGATCTTCTGGAGAACTTTGACTCTGGAAGTTTGTGTGGAACAGCTCTCTTGTTAGAGAGAGAAGCTCATCAGTCAATTTTGTTGAATTCCGTAAGAACGGAAGAGACGACGGAAATTCCGGTTCCACTTCGACACATACTACCACAAAGGTTCACTACTACTGAACTGATCAGAACCTTGAGGCAGGTAGATGCACTACCTCAGAGATCAGAGTTTGATGTGACAACATCGTCTGATTCTCGAATTGTGTCATTGATTCCAGGCCTGAAGGAGATTAGACGAAGAACCTTGCCACAGATGTATTTTGAGAGATGTAAGGTCTATCGTGGTACTTTTGGTAGAGTGCATCCTCTCTTCAACTCTGAGGATGATGCAGTGTTGATTATGTGGAAGCCAGGAAAATACCATCAGGTTTTCTTTATGTTTGTGTCACAACTGTCTCCTCATGATGAACAGTTTTTGGTAGATCGTTGGAGTATGATAGTTTACGAAGCAGAGACGACAGGCGCCGTGAAGCGCATTGTGACTCCTGATGAAGTAGCTCTAGAGGATCCAAAGGGTCAACCTCCAGACTACGGGCCACCGATGGATGATGATATGGCTTATGAGCCGATTCCCGTCTCGGGGGAACAGCAGTATTTTGATCCAGATGATGAAGATATGTATCCGCCTGGTGATGGACCGGGTGGCAACCCTGATGATCACCAGGGTGGACAACCTCCGGGACCACCTCCGACAGGTTCCGTAGCTGGTCCGAATCAGTTCGGAAATCCCGATGTTCCTTTGGAGCAACTCGGATATCCATCGAGCGATCCGGAAGAGGCAATGCCGGAGATTACGAGTGAATCCCGTCCGCCAGATGATCCGGGTCAACCACCGATAGGGTTTCCGAGTGATACGGATCCCGTTCATCCGTTCGTACCGTCGCCAGATTCGAACACGCCGGAGCCCGAACCATATGTTCCGGAGAATCGTGAACGTCACAGTAAGCACATGCGGAAGCTTTCTGTGGACTCAACTGATGCTTTGCCAAAGGCGAAGGTGAAGTTTCAGGTAAAACGTTCTAAGGTTCAGTTACCGGGACATGACGAACCTATTCCGGCACCTCCGAAGTCAGTGCCAAGAAGTTTCTTCCCTGGACATTCGGAGAATCCGACAGCATCAAGTTCGAATCAGCCACAAGCAGCCGACATTCCCGTGCCTACGAGCAGTCGAAGACGATGACAATGAGACGATTGATACAAATGAAACAGATTCAGAACCTATTTTTGATGAAGAAGATGTGAAAGGTTTTGAGAAGGATCCAGACAAGGATCTGGACGATGAGAAAAATCTTTTTGTTAGTTTCGACGATATGGATTTTTGTGTCATAGGTCCGAACCAAGCTCCTCCGAGTTTTAACTCGTATGATCCGAAAGGTTTTTCACAGTTCTGCCAGTATCTTGCGAAGACAATGGCTAAGAAGACGCCAAAGGCAGAGAGTGTGATTACTCCGGAAGTGCTCCGGAAGTATGCGAAAGAGATCAAGCAAGCTAAACTAGAGGAGTTTCGCAGCTTTAGACTTTTACTGCGATGAAGTATCGAGACCGAAGAAAGCATAAGATCGATAACTATGTTACTGGTCGATGGGTCCTGACCATCAAGATTGACAAAGATGGTAACTTTAAGAAGTTTAAGGCCAGATGGGTCTGTCGAGGCTTCCAAGATGCCCAGAAATGGGACCTCCAGACGGACTCGCCAACCGCGACCAGGTATGGTTTTCGCGTAGCATGTCAGCATGCAGCCTCTTCTTTTTGGGACCTGTTGCACATCGACTTGAAAACTGCCTTTCTTCAGGGGGAACTTTACGACCTCGAGCGACGCGTTATTCACGTTCAACTTCCGACCGACATCGGATTGCCTCCGTATCTTGTCGGATTGTGCACCCGTTCAGTGTACGGATTGAGTGATGCGCCTCGTCGCTGGTGGAATCGACTCGACAAGTTTTTGCACTCACTCGGATTAGTTCCGACTCGAGCCGATCGGTGCACGTACGTTTGCTACTCCTGATGTTTGAGGGTTCCTAAGGCTGTGAACTACTCATCAGAGGAGATGCCAGCCGAACCGGAACCGGTATCCTTCTACGTAGCAGGTGCGCCGCCAAACGAATTCCACGACACAGCGGAGGAAGTTCGTAGGTCTTTTCTCTGTGAAGAACGTCTGTTTTCGGTGTGTTACGGAAATAGGTCGGAGAAGACGGTGAAGCGTAGCCTGCTTAAGGCAGAGGATGGAAAATGGACTCCTGTGGTAGATCAGGAACTCCTAGAGCACAAGGCAGGTTGGCACCAATATGCAAATGGCCATGCTCAAGTCGCTTATCGCGCTAAAGCTCTTCGCGCTCCCGAACCTACGTATTCGCGTTCGCGCTTTTGTTTTCGGACTTCAATAGTTAAGCGTAAGGGTGTTTGGTGGCTTCTCGAGACAAACAAGGATATCAGAAACGAGAAGAATGCAGTGACGTTAGAGGAAGAAGCTGAAACGCTTGTCAGTCTTTTTCTTCCTGCAGAACATACGTATACTGTGACACAAACGCCTCAGCTTACACCTGAAATTGTGGAAGAGTTGCTTGAGCATTTTATGGACCCTGTGCATGGCAGTAATTCTAAGAATAGGTCACCCATTGGTATGTGTTGTTTACATGTTGATGATCTTTTTGTGACAGGTAATGATATCTTTTTGAAACAGTTCAAGGATATTGTGAAGTCACAGTTTAAGATTGGACATGAGGACACTAATGACCTGATGTTTACTGGACAACGTGTTGCTTGGAAGATGCAAGAGAAGACCAAGAAGAAGGAGTACATCTCAGTAGAGCAATCCCTTTGTGTTCAGGAATTGACTGAGATTATCATTCCAAAAGGTTTGAAGGATGAGGACAAGTGTGACAAAGACATGCACACAGCCTTCAGATCCCTTCTTGGCAGCATAAACTGGTTACAATCCAGAACACAATTCCAAGCATGCTACCAATTCTCGAGGTCAGCATCAGCATCAGCAGGACCTACAATAGGTGATTGCAAGGCCCTGAACAAGCTGTGCAAACAAATCGTGACTGACCCTATGGAATTACGGTTTTGGCCACTTGAAGGTAGTCCACGTTTAATTGCTATGCCAGATGCCGCATTCAGGAACAACAGTGACAAATCCTCTCAACGTGCTATGGTTATTTTTATGGGTGAGCAAAGGAAGGCAAAACAGAAGAACACTAAAGGCTCACTTATTTTCTTTGAATCTTCTAAGATCAAGAGAACAACCGTGTCCACAACTGTTGCAGAGTTGTATGCATTTATGAAGTGTTATGGCACTTGCCAAATGCTTAGAGGCTTGATCAAGGACATTACAGGCTACTCTACTGACATTCACATGCGCACTGATGCTAACAATCTTGTGACTACAGCTAGTACTACTCATGTTCCTGAGCAACAGGAGACTATTCATATGATCCAAATGCTTAGGAAGGAAGCATGCTCTGGTGCAATTGCTGACTTGTCACATATACGCACTCAGTGGTGTCTTGCTGACTGTCTTACTAAGAAGTCTGCTAGTCCTCAAGCTTTGATAGATGCAGTACGCAGTGGCTGTTTGAAGGAAGTCGATGCACATCCACCTTTTAGATCTCTTATTGAACACAAGGCATATATGCGTGGATGGCTTCCTACAGTATGCACACATGTTGACTTTTCACATGATGTGTTTTATCTTGGAGATTCTGTGCACTGAGAGTGAGAGGAGAGAATTCAATGCATGTGTTTTTGTTTGAGAGAAATTTGAATTTCTTTCATGAATTTGTGCCTGCGGCTCAAATTAGCTTGGCAAGATCAGCACTTTTCTTTCGAAGACTATTGCCTTGCATCGTTGACTACCTGTCATTTCTAAGACTTAGGACACGGGCCTCTGACCGGTGGACTTTGTATCAACAGAGATGGCCGGTCAGGGAGCAACCAATCTGGTCAACATCTTTGAGTATGCTCGATACTGGTCACAAAAGGTTCCTTGGGGACAACCTCAGAACTGGGCAAACCGTTTGAGACGCCCACGTGCGCCAGTTGAGTTCCATAGGAACTCAGAGCAGGATGAATTGATCTTAACTGACATTCTTGCAATGTGTTTGGCGCCTGAGAACCATGCTAAGTTCAATTTTCGAGTACGGTGGTTCGCAGAGATTGCCAGATACGCTCTTGGCTATGTCACCCAAGAGGAAGAGGATGAATATGAGAGAAGCAGACAGTTCGTGGCAACAAGAGTCGCGTGGAGGCAAAACGATTATGGAAAGATAGCCACGGGGCTCAACTATATGCTACGACATGATCGTTCTCTCGACAGGTTGATGGACAGTAGGGCAATGATAGAGCTTATGCCTCTGATTACAGAGGGAACTGCTCGTATGCCATCACCTTTCCGTATTTATCCTAATGCCTTCTTTGCTATATTGCATAGCGATGAGAAGCAAAGATTTCATTTGGTGATTCGCCTAGACAAGAATGTTTGGCACAACACAGGCAATCAATATGATATGCCCTTCTCCATGCGTTTGGGAGTGAACCAGGGGCATACAGGACTCATGCATAACATCAGCCCAGAGAAGTTGAATCATAGATTGACTTCTATTGAGGCAAGATGTTTGGGACATGTTTTTCATGTTACCAGAAGGGAGAACTGGGCCAGCATTGAGAGGTATGGTTTGATGAGAGACCCTCAAAGTTGGAACAGAAGGAACAGAGGTGAAGGAAGAGATTATGTTCATTTTATGTACAGCAATCCACAAACTTCGCTTTACATTCCTTTAGGCCCAGGTACAGTGGTTCCAAGGGATTATGGACAGCCTTTGTATGTGAAGCTTAACGTGATTCTTTGGCTTCGGGCTGGACGTCCTCTGTACTTCAGCAACAATGGAGTGGTGCTTGCACATTGTGATGTAGAGCCCACATACTTGGACATTAGTGTGGATGAACCGCAACCACAAGATGCTCCAGATCCAGCTAAGGAGTTGAGAAATCCTAAGTCCGCAGAGGAGATGATGGAGCTCATCAATAGTGAGAAGGTGCAACAAGAGAGAGTGCGAGCCTTGTTCACCAGACTATCTATTGACAAGCCATATGCCAGAGAACTTCTCAGGAGGATTCATGCCGATGAGCCTGAGACAAAACAAGTTAAGAGGCATATGCTTCTTTGGTTGGATGATCTGGATTTAGGTGCTATCGCCCGTTTTGTCCAATATGAGAATCATCCTGAACGTGAGTACAATCGTTCACGATTGAGGTCACGTCAGGTGATGTCAGAAGGCCATTATCTACAAGGATGGTCTTTGATTACACCTGAAGAGATTGATGATCGTGATCCTTGGAGTATCTTAGGCTATAGTGCTCCAACGTTGATTGTCAATGGAGATGGTGTTACCTCAAGGTCCTTGTTTATGGTTCACCCATTAGTTTTGAGCAAGGATCAGGCAAAACTGGTGAAGGCTGATGAGGAAGTGATTCGTTTTGACCACCTTTGGAAGGACATCACTTCGAAGAGCTCAACAGCCAGGACTTCTGGAGAACCTCAACAAGATGAAGAAGATGACTCTGCTCATGTTGCTGAGCGTGAGATGACATGGTTCATTCAGAATGTCAGCAACCTAGTTCTCAACCCATGGATGGTATATGACATTGGCATGGTATCACTCCATGATCGTGTAGGAACACGTGTACTCCAGAGCACTGGAGAAGACGTGATTCTAGTGAGGGATTGGGGCAGGTTGACAAGGCACCAGAGAGAATATTTTTGTAGAAGGTACAAGCTGCTACGTCCAAGTGTTTATGGAACAGAGGAAGACCCCAAGACGTATGCACCGAGTTTTGAACCCGGAATTTCTCAGTGGATGGAGTTGGCGCAAACTGGATACCAACAGTTTTTCTTCATCCGTGCTTGGGAGAATGGACGCCGCTGGGCTGAAATTCTGACAGACCATGGTATTCAATCCATAGAACTTTCAAGCTTCTTGGATATGTGCAGAGATCCCAAATTGCTGGGTTGGAACTTTGGTATTCCAGAACCTCAGTGGGATAATTTTGGCAACACAGTGGAGGAAGCATTCAACAATCCTTTATTTGCCAAATTGCACTATCGCTTCAAGCAGGAGGAAGAGATTGGTCGTGTCATGCACCTTGTGTCGGAACTTGTTTGTGACTTTTTCATCAAGGTGCTTCCCAAGTGGGTTCTTGACCACTCGATCTTGTGGGAAGAGTTTATGATCTTGGATCCAGACACAAATCTCCCAGCCTACAAGACTTCAGAGGCCGCCTTACAAGCAGAAAGGAATCCAGAGAAGTATCATACACATTTTGCTATGAACTTCAAGAAATTCCGTTTTTCTGCAAGAATTGTGTGGTATTTGATTGACCGTGACAGGAATCATTTAGAGAGTTTTCTTCACAACTCCAACAGTAGATTTGTGCAACATGCATGCTATCAACTTCGTGAGTATGTTCAGGCGCGTGTTGCAGTTTCTGATCCCTTGTATGAGATGATCAAGAAGGAAGAGTTTGAACGCCAATACAATTCCAAGTTTTTGGAGGCGATTTCTTGCTCTCGTGTTGTAGTTGAGCCTGTAAGTTCAGGGACGTATGAGCCATCATCGAAGCTGAACTTAAAGGTACTACAAGACATCCTGAAGGGTATCTTCAAGATCCAGAAGGATGAGGAGCTTGCCAAAGAACGTGATGAAGAAGAACAGGCAGCTCAAAACATCTCAAACTTGCTGGCAGATGATATGGAGCTTGATTTTGATGATGATAATGTTCCAGTATGGCGCTCCATTGTCGACAAGTATAGAGGAGGTGATCAGGTGCTACAGGGAGAAGCTGTGAAGATTACTCACCTGTTCAGGGATCAAAAGGACAATGAGAAGGCGACAGAAGCTTTCAGTTCAGAGAGGACAGATTTTTATGAGACCTCAGGACCTCTTCCAAGAACCGAGGGAGAAAATCTTGTAGAGGACTTGCTCACCAAGGATGTTGCAGAACAAGCTTTTGATGCAGGTGAAGAAGTTCCTCCTTATACAAGAGTCTCCACTATCGCTGGTGGAATCTATACTGGAAGTAGGACACTTCTAAAAGATGAGGATATGGAAGAGGAAGTTCCTGAAGAAGATCCTGCAGTTGAACTTGAAAAGGAAGAAGAAATATTTGATGAGAATGCAGGTGTTTTTCCTTCAGAGGAACCAAAGATGGAAGTGGACCAGGAGGAAGCCAAGGAGGAGTCAACACCACACTTTCTGTCAAGAGAGATAGGTGAGGACTCGGCTGCATCGCACTTACCATCAGGTGAGATGGACGCTAACCTTGATGATACTCTACGTCTGCCGAAATCTAAGAAAAGCCGCCTGAATAAAATACCTGATCCTCATTTTCATGAAGAAGTTCAGGATGATGCAACCATGGAAGAGAAGAAAGAGGCGGTGGAGAAAATAAAAGAGGTCAGAGAGGATGATGGAGAGAAGAAATTGGAAGCTGAAATCCAGGAATCTTTTCCATCTGAAGTAGTTGTTGAAAAGGATACAACAAAAGTTGACAATACCTATGAGTTGCATACTTCACCTTTGAAGTTGCTTGGAGAGCTTACAGGAGATCCAGGTATTGGCCTTTATCAACAATGCTTCAGGGAAACTCACGCAAGATTGCTGAATCATGTTTGTTTCAGAAAAGGTGAGATTTCCCATCCTCATTATCAGTCGAGGATCAACGAGAATGATTTTGTTCGATCCATTCGCAATATCTGTCCAGTACCTCCACCTGATTGTTATGAACACGAACCAGAGCATGATTTGAAGAGATTCTTTATCAATGATGATCGCATCATTCATTTTGATGGCAAGTATCAGGTCGATCCAAAGGCCCTTGAAAGGGCAGGACATGCTCGAGAAGAATTGGAGGAGACGAAGAAGGAACTCAAGAAGGAACTGGAATCATATGGTCCCAAGGGACCCAGTTGGGACTTTGTCACCTTCTATGAAGAGCTGTGCAGAAGGTTCCTCAAGGGAAGAATAGAAGAACCATATGGAACTAACTTATTGGCCAGCTCAGAGTCCTTGACATTTTTATCCTGGAACTATGGCAACATGGTTCGTGGTCAGAAGTACACCACACCAAGGTTTCTCCAAGGACTTGATAGTGCAATGAGGCCACGCAAACACAGCGCCATGTCACTTCAGAATGAGCAATTTGAGAACAACCTTTTCTTCAACATGCTCTTCTTTCTACGTGCACATGTCGTGATTCTCCAGGAAGCTCATCTTCTTGTTCCTGCCAAGGAATTTATTGAGCAAAAGAATTGGACAGTTTGTTTCAATGATTGGGAGAATCTTGCAGTGATGGCTAGATTGGCACCAGGTGGATATGTCAAGATCATTGCTGGACATGATCAAGAACTTGGTCACTGTGAACAGCGTGATGTAACTTGGGCTATCTACGAGATTTGTTTTGGAGAAACAAGGCCTCGTCAAGATTTCAAGGATGCAGACTTTGAATTTGATGACTATGGTCCTGAGGACAAGCGTGTTCCACTTACTCGAGCGAACATGCATACCATCAGAGTCTGTAATTATCATGTTGATACACACCGTGCTGTGGATGCCCACCTACTGACAGGAGAACAGACAGCATTGATGCTTTACGAGTGTTTTGTCTATGAGGTGGACATCATTTCTGGTGATGCAAATAGTTTGGCCTACAGAATGTCTGGGTACAAAAGGCAGCCAATGGCTAACTACTATTACAGCACCATGCAGCATTGGATCCGCAGGTTTTCAGAAGCTCGTGTAAAAGCAGATCCTGGTATCAAAGCACCTATTCCCAGAACATTTTACAGTTCAACTTCACAGGTCCTCAAGAAGTGTGAAGTTTACTTTGATAAACTCTGGGAAGAATATTCTACTGTTGAAAAAGAAGAATACCAAGGATCACAGCTTGGCGATACATGTTTGTCTACCATTGTTGAATGGGGTCATTCAATGAGTGAAGAGGAATATGAAAATTCCACAGTGAGCACGAAGGAGTTCATCTGTAATTTTTCAGAGAACTTTGCTATGATTGACACGGAGGTTATGTGCTCAAGGCCCACTGACGAGGACAGTCATGGTCCAATGTTTATTTCACTCAGACCAGCTTCCTTTTCATCTGGAGACAGAAGACAGTATCGCATGGGAGCAACGCTTCATGAGGCGAAACTGCGGAGGAAGGAGAAACAGAAAGAGAATAAAAGGAAAGGGAGGCCGCCAACTTCTGATCAAGCAGCTTCATCGTCTGCAGCGGCATAATTCCTGAGCGAAGGCTGAATTTTAAATGATGGCTAGGAAGTGAAGATACTTCTGGTTACAGTTGATACTTTGCTTCCAGGCTTGACTTTAAGTTGCCAGGCTGAAGTTTTAATAAATTCTGGTTTGCAATGAGGAGAAACTTTTTATCAAAGAAGAGACTCCTGCATTCCAGGTTTATACGCTTTAGCAGGTAGATAGGTATGGACAGTTTTGCATAACTGATGATATCTATCACAGCCGCTTTTTCTGAGATGACCTCTAATGGACAACCAGTCATGGTTGATGATTAAGTCATTTCATGATTTGCAATTGTAGTGCAAGATTTTTTGTACATACATTTGCCGGTATCTCCTTCTTGTGTTTTTGATGTGAATGAGAAAGAGTCCTTTTGATGCAGTTTTATTTTGTCTGTGGATGAAAGCGGTCGAGACCACGTCACGAGAAGATTATTCCTCGGACCGTACGCTCCTTGCATTTTGCAAGGCATTTTTAATTAATTGCAATTTGTGCGGTCTTGAATTTTTAGTTCTTTGTTACGCGAGTGTCGTTTGATTCTTTTATAGGTCTCTGTAGAGGAAAAGCCGCTTTCCCTTTTTAGTTTGATTTAGCTCAGGCCATAAAGAGCTAGTGAGCGCCGGTACATGGTATCTCCGCCTGTGAAAAGTACAGTCTCCAGCCGAGGTACATTATCGTTTTGATTTTGTACTTGAGGTGAGTCAGCTATTGCTCCCTCACTGTATTTAGTAGCT
>CAXAMN010008669.1:89630-106058 GCA_963970005.1 Durusdinium trenchii
CCCCCCCGCGCCACGAAATCTGCACTTTCTCCCCTGAATCCGCACCTGCCACGAAATCAGATTTTAAGGCCCCACCGCCGTCGCTGTCTCCAGCGCGCGCTCTGATGGAAGGATTTCCTCATCATTGTCTGTGGGACGAAATCTGCACTGTATCTCCCGCACCCGCACCTGCCAAGGTCTCGACGGTCTGGAGATCTCGACGGTCTGGAAAGCATCGGCTTGGGAACAACAGAGTCTGCAAGCAAGCGCGCTCGTCCTTTCTACTCGGCCAGTCTCACGGATCTAGCGCTGGCGTTTCGCCAGCTCCACCCGAATAGTTCGGCCGAGGTAGCTGGATTTGCGCCAGTGTGAAACGGCCTCCGAGGCTCCATGAGGCGTGGAATAGAGCAGAGTCGCCGAAGCATGCTCCTTCTTTGGAAAGACCTGGGCGGGAGAGGGCAAGCTTGCGCAGTGAGAGGCTTGGACGCATGGAGACAACTCGGTGAGAGCTGCTCATGGTGAATTGCAAAAAGAGAACTCGACTCGAGGTTGCGAACGTTGCACAGCAGAACAGTCGGACAGCCGAGTTACCGTTGCTTCATCCAGGTCGCCCGCGGTGGCGAAATCACGCCGCAGGCGGGTCAACTGGATGTTTGGCGGGAGGTTGCCGACCCACACCAGCCGCTTCGTGGAACCTGGACAGGAACAGGGATGAGAAGAGAAAGCAAAAACATCTACGCGGTAGTTTTAAGGCGTAGGCCGGTTAGCACCGGAGATCTGCTCCGCACACGTGTGGCGTCATCACCTCAGCGTAAACAAGCAGCCAGCACAAAAAAAATTGACTAAGACCAGACATGAAAAAGTCTGACAGCATGCTGAAGAAGGCCTGGTGGAGGTCGGAACGCTCTGTCCGGCGCAGGAAGGGGACCTTGCGACACGAACGCTGCAAAACAGGGACGATGGCATGTAAAGGTGGCCTATAACTTATACTTTCTGAGCTGTGAGAGGCCCGGAGGCCCGGGCCCGGCGTAGCAGGAGACTCAGGCCGTGCAGTGGGATCAGGAGGTGGGCCTCGTTGGACAAGAAGACTAGGTGCGAAAACACATGTGACAGCATGCATGTGGAAACCATGGCAAAAGGTTACGAAAAAGTTGCTCGATGCCTCGCAGCAGTGGCGACTGCGTGTCACCATTGGTGTCATCGCGCATGCGTTCCAGCACACGGTAGTTCTGTGGGCCTGAGTGCGCTGGACGAAAGCTGCAGACGGTCCCCACTCAGACCCGGGTGGTCAGCGCGTTGAATGTGCAGACAAGGCACATATCCACGGCAAGGAGTCGCTGTAGCCCCCCAGGCCGTCAGTGCCAAGCTGCACCCAGCCATCCACTCGTACCGCCAGGATGCGGCGAGTGACAACCTGCCAGCGCCGCATACTTATCCCAAACAATCTGAGACTGTCGATATCACACGCTCATTTCGGTGTCTGTTTGACTTGCATCCGCCACCTCACTATTGTGGTTGGTGTGCAGCGCTCGCTGCCCTAGCAGCGCACCGAAGGCGCTCATGGCCAGGCTACAACGATCGAAGTTCGACGCGGACAGTTTGCTGAGCTGACAAGCATCGCGCACAAGCAAAGGTTTCTGTGGAAATCCCTTAGACGACAGAGTCCACTGACAGAAGTAGGCATGGTGCAGTAGCATCCGGCACCAGAAATTCAAACTGACAGTCACGTAGCTATGAAATGCATAGGTGCATATATATATATATATATACGACTGTATGTGTATATATATATATACAGCGTATACCTATGGAGAAGGAAAGCACCTTGCAGAGTCACACACTGGCTCTTTAAACTGTGGCAGGAAGATCAAATCTGCTATGGATGTCCGGCCGAGTTCCTAGAAGCTGCGCTCAGTGAAAGACTTTCAGACCCCAAAAGCACCCGGCATGGCGCCGGGAGGCGTGGGAGCTGGCAAGCCACCAGCAGCACTTGGAAGAGGCACTGCAACCGTCCGCGGTCGCTTGGTTGTGGCAGGAGAGCTGTCCACACCAGGAGCAGAGTCGCCGTGCCAAGGTGCACCATGCGGCGGGCCGTCGTGGAGCACAAGCCGAAGATCGCGGAAGAGGGCTCGAGCTGTGGCGACCTTGGCGTCCGACGTCTGCAGGGCACTTTCAGGCACTCCAGCGCTGGAGAGCTGAGTGAGCACATTTGGACCCGTAGGCCAACTCAGCACAATAGGAGTCTGCGCACAGCTGTTGATCAGCGTTGCGCGTGCAAAGTGGGTGTTGAACGCAGTCACAGTTTCCGTACCTGGTGCGTTGAGGCGCCGCTCCACAGGAAATCGACAAAGCTTCGTGATCTTCGGGCCACGAACATTGTCCCTCACAAGGATGGCTTGGAAGCAGCTCAAAGTGCTCAGCGCTGCGTTCTGCATCTTGGCCACACGGCGGCCCTGCTCTGGGTCGAGAGTCGCCCAAGTGGCTTGAATTTCCTTCAAGGGCATCACTGGTTTCTTGGAGGAACAAAGGGAAAACAAAGCTGTGACGAAGGCAGCTGTGTCCGTGGCAACTATCTCTGGAAGCTTTGAAGGCTCAATGGCACAAACCTCCTGCAGCGCGAGTCCACCGCAATCAGCCACCGATGCAAGTTCAGCCGCAGCCGGCTCTTGGCATGCATAGATGCGTCCAGACAAAGTGTTCAGGTGCGGGCGCTGTGCCTCCAAAAAATCCAGGACAGAGATGCTCACACGAAGATCCGAGACACCGATGGAGTTACGAACCTCTGGCACAGGAACCGACTCCGCCACGGCTGCCTGTCGGGCAAAAAATTGCTCCAGGAAGGTGTGAGGCAGAGCGTAGCGCAAAATCTTGGTCTTCTTTTTCGACAAGAAGCCAGCATGACTGGCATTGCCAGACGTGGCAGCCACAAGTTGTTGGTCTACCAGCTCATCATACCAAGTTGCAAAGTCGTGGGCCTCGGCTACGGGGATGCGAACGAACCCGGTGAAGGCTTCTATGAGGGGCTGCACCGCTTCAGAATGGAAGTGCTCCCACATGGCCCGGAAGACTTCTGCAGCAGCCCCATAGATGGCTGCCTTATCCAGGTGCAACGGAAAGTCTGCCAGATGGTTGATTTGCGCGGGAAAAACAAAAGAATCCAGGCGGTTGTCAATGCCCAGCTCATCCCCAAACTGGAAGCATTTATGCTTGTCTTCCAGGTGGCCCGCCATGTGGATGACGAAGAGAGGGCGCTCCAGCGTGAATTCCTTGTGATAATCCTGCACATCATGGGAGTAATCATCCCTGTCCCATAGCTTGCACAGTGTTGTGGCAGGAAAGGCACCAGAGGCATTGTTGGCCAACTGCGTGAATTTTTTGCATTCATGCAAGACCACAAAACCTCGTCCTTCATTTTCCGGGAGGGACATGGAGTGGCACCACGCCACAGCAGAGCCATCGTCGCAGATGAGCTTCACATTCGGCGGGATAGGTTTGGTGGCGCTGTCCTCAAACCGTCTTTCCTTTTTCCATTCTTCCACCTGCTTCTTGTGAACTGCTTCGTAGTGGGCCTGTACGTGGGCACGTCTTTGCTTGAGTACTTCCTTCGCAAAGTTAATGACAAGGCTCTTGCCGTCTCCCGTCTTGCCAAGTTGAAGTTTCCACGTCACGGACGGAATGTCGAGCAAGGAGGTGTACTTGGCGACAACATTGGGCATCTCGAAGGAAGCCAGAGAGTGCAAGGCCATGTAGATGGCACCAGGATGGCTCGAGAGAGCCTTCCCAGCATCTTCACAAAAAGCCCACACTTTAGGCGCACTTTCGGCGAGCTTCCCACAAGGAAAAGCCGTGCGCAAGGCGGCCGCATAGCGCAGGTCCGCCTCCTCCTCGAGCAACGGCGGCGGCGCAGGCGCAGCAGCGGGCTTCTGAGCGGGCTTCTGTGAACCAGGGGGTGCACGCAAATGCATTGAGACAGTGACTGTTCTACACCCTGCACGAGTGATTGCAAGACCGAGTCTGCGAGCCAAAAGCTTGGCGGCGGTCAAATTGCAAAGTCCGAGAAAAGGAGTAGACTGCGAGACACCAACAAGGAGATGAGACAAGCACAGCAGAAGAGATGGCGTGCGCAAACACACAATCATTAGATGCCGTGGAAACCACTATGAAAACAAGACGCTGAGACGCAGAGGTGTTATGTCACAAAGCACACCAACAAGATGCTTGTACATGACATGCCATGAAAGTTGAATGCTGCTTGCAGCTTTTTCCGGCGCGAGTGTTCCATGCCAGTGCTCACTGTGGAGCTACACCGAGGCGGGCAGCGTTCCGCAAGTCTGCCACTCGGTGAGCGAAGAGAAGGTACTCGCCCCGCCCCACGTTCCGCATCGTGTGACGGAAGTGATTATGGTCAGCTATCAGTCCAAAAACATCACTGGCTCCCGGAAGAGCAAGGCCAGGCGGAAGCTCTGGTACGTCATGAAAACCACGAAGTAGGCAGTGGTCGCCGCAGGGCGCAACCAGAGCGCATGGGTGTCGATGCATTCGGTCAAGAGGGAAGCCGTGCCCGCAAAGGAGATGGCGCCGGAGTTCATGTCCCGCCACAATTCCAAGCCACTCGGTCCGTTGGCTACGGAGAGATCGCCAGCGTCGTTCATGGTCGCTCCGCACCAACGCAGAACTTGAGCTTCAAGGCTGTCGGCCCGGAAGCCGTCCAAGCGCAGCAGCCCCTGTGCAATGCAATCCAAGCCCGGGCAGAAGGTGCCTTGCAGCAAGGCACTTTGGATAGAAACCACGACATGGTCGTACACACGACTGCATTGCCGCACCAGCACCCAAGTCGATTCAAAGTTGGAAGGGTCTACCTTCGCAGCTTGCAAGGCCAGCGCTGTGCAAGGTAAGGGAAGGAGAGCATACATGTTGGGCAAGGTCAGGAGCTGCATCTTCGAGAGGTAGAGCACCATGGGCAAGACGGTCCTTGTGCAAATATTATTGCTACCCTATAGCTCGGTGAATCTTTCAGGATGGCTGCGAGCCACCAACAAGGAGATGAGACAAGCGCAGAAGAAGAGATGGCATGCGCAAACACACAATCATTAGATGGCGTGGAAACCACTATGAAAACAAGACGCTGAGACGCAGAGGTGTTATGTCACAAAGCACACCAACAAGATGCTTGTACATGACATGCCATGAAAGTTGAATGCTGCTTGCAGCTTTTTCCAGCGCGAGTGTTCCATGCCAGTGCTCACTGTGGAGCTACACCGAGGCGGGCAGCGTTCCGCAAGTCTGCCGCTCGGTGAGCGAAGAGAAGGTACTCGCCCCGCCCCATGTTCCGCATCGTGTGACGGAATTGATTAAGGTCAACCCAATTCTGCTCTGCGGCAGACGTGTTTTGCCCTTAGAGGAAAGTAATCTGCACAGGTAAAGTGGCGACACGGAGGGTTTGGACAAGATCGAGCTCGGTGGCAACTGTATGCACATACATGTGCTCCTCTAAAGGCAATCTCCACCAAGAAAGCATGACGGAGCGGCAAGGAAGCTGTACCTTGTTGATTTGAATCTTTTTCATCGTTCGACCCGAAGGAGCGTCGATCACAGCGAAGAGTCGAGCCCTCATTTTGTTCGATGTCAGGGTGACATTCACGACCATCTGCGAAGGCAGGCGCAACTCAACCAGAACGGGTAAGGTGGCTGTGGCTAATGCAGCCAAGATATGACATGCCTGACCACTGCTAGAAGCGCCGACAGAAAACAGCCGCATAGATCGACCAGCACGATGTGGCTCGCGTAGAGCAGGAATCAAGCACTGCAAGGCACGTCGTCTTTGAACCTTCCCACCTCCAAGTGAGACAAAATGCACCGCCGCAAGCTGGAAGTGTGCACGTTTATATGCACGATGTCTCCTGGAAGTAAGCGGGTGAGAGGATTGTGTTCTATGAAGCACTTGGTTCGCACATGCCCTGCTAGGTGGAACAAGTCGATCCACACATCCAATCGCCGGACACGCGCATCCGAGTGTCGACGCAAAGCTTCAGCCAAATGGCACCCATCGTCGTAGCCAAGGCTGACGAGACGAGGGTGCGCTTGCAGCAAATCAGAGACACACTTCACGGCAAAGGCTAGCGACTCAGCAACCTGCACCTCGCGCAGAAAACCCAGAATTCCACAGCCAGTGAAAGAAGCAGCCATGAGACCAATGGAGCGAGACCGACCCTCAGAGCGGTTCCCTTTCAAGGTGTGACAGTCGTGGGCGGTAGCTTCCCGACGCTCTGCACGGACAGGGGCAGGACATGGTTGGGCTTGCCTGTCCGGATGGGAGAAGCTGAATAGAAAGCGACGACCCCCGAAACACCCGTTTTTACCTTTAACCCCGCCTGTGCTCGGGGCAGAATCGATGTCCCCGGCACGTTTTGGCTGCACAGATTCGCCGTAGTTGCAGTGTAGGCGCTGGAAGCTGCATTGGTGGCAGTCGAAATTCACAGACCTGCGAGCGAAACAGCTTCCACCCAGCATCCAGGACCATGCGGGTGGAGCATCCGGGTATAGCGCAAAAAGCCTCATGCCGTCGAAGCCAAGTGTCTTGAAAGGCCTCTAACCATGGCGCCTGCCAGCGCTCAAGTTCTCTCTCCATGTCGCTGCCAGAGGACCAAAAAGCTTGCGCAGGCAGATCTACTGCTGCAACGGAGTCCACGGAGTGCGTGCAGCCCAGGCCTGCGCGGGATCATTTTTCGGAACTCTACATAGCTAGGCGAAAATTTCACATCTGGAACACGTTACGGTTCGCAGCAGGCCTCCTCGCTGTAGAAAGTCCAGGAGAGCATAAGGAAGATGAGCCCGGACGAAAAGCTCTGTAGCGCGCGGCGTTGCAAGAGCATCACATTTCCAGAAAGCAGCATAACTGCGAAGAAATCCCTGGTAGGTAACCTGGTTGCGCATAAGCAAGCATTCAAAGTGACGAATGAAATCTAGGCTGAAAGCCACAGTTGTGAAGCCTGTTTGCAAGCACATAAAATCTTGCAGCCGCCCCGCCAGCTCCATTCGAAGGTGACTGCAGCGTGTAGGACCGGGCACAAGGAAATTGTGGAAGTACAACGTTTCACAAGCACAGCAGGTGTTTGTATTGCACAGGTCCATAGTGATGACTGAGAACTGTCACGGTCCAATCAGTCAGTTTGGTGTGCGCCATCCCCCGTCGGGTCTGAGACAATCCGTCGGCCGGAGACAAGTTTCCAGGCCATTGCAGCATGCTCTACTCGGGACGTGTTGCCCGTGAAGGACAACAGCTAAAAATACTGCGAATGCAAGCATGACTACAAACAGGCAAAGCGTAGTCAAAGTTCGTTTGAATACGGCGCATCTTCGCACAATCGTCCCGAAAATGCAAGCTTGGACAGATTCCGTTGGAATGTTAGCGGAAAAAACGCAGCTCTTGTGTGTGCAAACCAGTGTAGTCGCGCCTTTTTTGTTGCGGCGTGAGCAAAAAAGCCTCGTGGATGGAGAAACTGCCGATCACAGAGCCGCAGGTGGCGAGGATGCATCCCACTCAGAATCACTCGACGAAGATACAGAAGCCGGTTCACTGTTGCTACGGTCGCCATCCTCGAACAGGTCTTCCCAAAAGGCAAGGGCTACACCGAGTTGCTTGTAGCAGATGTACATGAGGAAGTATCCGCCGCGCCGCCCTTCTTCCTGAGGCAGCTGTGGAAAGCGAGCCCGTACCGCAGGATTCAGGCGAAGAGAGACAGTATTGGGAAACCACGCAATCATGTGCAAATGTTCTGTCAGCCAGCGGATGGTGTCAAGCGGCGGGGCAAGGGAGGGGTTCATCGCCGGCAGCCAGCTGCTGCGCGTCCAGTTTCCCTCCGCCAAAAACTGGCGCAGATTTCCCGGCGCCGAGACATCGATATTCCAGATGCACCGCGCCACGATAATCAGCCCATGCGGGGCGCTGTGAGCGTCGAAGCACATAGCGGGTCGAGCAACCCCTTGAAAGACAGGTATGTGGAGCCCACAAACACGGAGAGGTTCTAGTATAGCACGCTCCTCTGTCTTGAGGTCTCGAGCATGGCAGAGCAAGGTGCGGTGCAGTTCTTCCGGCCATGGTGCCACGGCAGCCGCGGCGAGCAGATCGCCTAAGAAGAGCAGCTGTGGTAGAATCTCCGCAAGAACGTGTGCCATCGCTCCGGCAAGAAACATGGCTAAAGACAGATAGTGGCTCAGGCGGCGTTTTTGCTGCAGAGCCAAGTTACGCAATCATCCGAAAGCTGGTGGGGCGGAGCGGACTCATGGACTAATTCTAAGCTTCGTCGCGCGGCAACAGTCGGGCAGACAGCCCAGTAACCAGAGCTGGCGAAGCCGAAAGCTCCGATTATGTACCTTCGGCAGGCGGAGCCGAGTGCCCGTACGTGGAAGCTGTGAACTCAGCGGAGCTGGCCGGGCCGATAGCTCACAAAATCTACCTTAGGCAAGCGGAGCCGTTCCAGCCTCCCAGCACACGGCCGGAGAGTCATCGCCTCCCACGGACGACGACGAAAGTCGTGGAGCCGACCGGGGCGGGAAACAGGTTATATGGATACTATACCGTCCCCAGGGCCGCTGTGTGTATATATATATATAAATATATATTTGGTGGTAATACAAAAACAATATCGTTGTACGCGTCTTGCTCTGTTTCACTCTCTCGAGCGAGGGCCGCCGACACCGGTTGCGAATACAGTGTTGGAACCTTCATTGCCTCTTAAGTCGGTTTAGTGTCACTTACCACACCGCCAACCAGCGCGCGCGACCACTCGCTTGTGTAAAGAAAGGCGGGGCAAGCCACCAGCCCCTCCAAAAAAGCGAGAGCAGAGCTGCCAGGCGGTGCTTACATGCCAGGTGGTGGCTACATGTGAGAGTGAGCACGGGTAGCCAAGCCAAGCTGCCATGGAGGAACCACTGCTGACATCCCACCAAGTATCGTCCAGCAGGCCTCAAGGGAATGGATTTTTGTTGGCGAACGATTGCTGTAAGCAGCTGGACTTGGTAGAGTGGGTAGCCAAGACACGTCAGCACCATCAAGGGGTCGTGAGGAGAATAGACCACTGGCATTCGATCTATATTCCGCGTGGTCTTGATGCACGCAAAGAGGCCCCGATGAAAGATCTTAAGATCCAACGCCTGCCAAACATCACTTGAAGTTTGGATGGCGCTGAAGTGTGCATCTTGATCACCCAGCCTCTCGTTCACGTTGACTTGAGATTTGGAGAAAAGCCAGCGGATATGCTTGCTTGAAAGCGCTTGCAGCTTCTTCAGCCTTGCACGGTTTCTGAAGTGAGTGAGGGATGGCTAGGTCCTTTTCAGGGAAAGGCAACTGGCATGACAGAAACAAGGCATTTTTTTCGAGTTAAGAGACGTCCACTCCATGCTGCTCTGCATAGTCAGCATGACGCTTCTTCCATTTCATGTTGTCAGAATCCCTGCACCAACAATGAAAGGGCTAGGTATAACTGTGTTACGTGCAAGTTCTGCGAGCAATCGGAAAGCTTTGAGCTAGTCCAGCCAAGGATCTCCCGATTCCGTCCTTTGGCAATGCGTTGCATTCTGCAGAGCCTCCTGGTCGCAATGTCCTCCTGAATCAGTGGATGTGTGCGTGGTAGGAGAAGCTCTTGCCTTAGAATTCAAGGTTTTGTTTGGACAAGCAACGCAACAAGGACCAGCCAAGCAACCATCCAACATCGGCTGTGCACGCCAGCAATGCCTTGATCTCCAAGAAGATGTCCCCGAGCTTATCTTTGCAATCATTCTCCATCAGATCGCTCTTCACAAGGATGATGAAAATGCGCTGCCTTGAAACTGGACTGCCATGATCACGCCTCAGATCTTGCCATGATTGACTGGATGTTTTTTTCTCAGGTCGCCAGTCTGCGCAATCATTGCAAAACCCAACAAGTGTTCTGTCAAGGCAACGGATCGATGATATCTGTTGCAATCTCATACCTCAGATGGTCACACCGTGAGATGAACAGCCAGTGCAAAGACAACCAGCCAGTGACACAAATCAGCCAAAGGACTCAGGGCAGCTTGCTTGGATCCTTGCGAGTAAATCGTCCATCACCGCCTTGAACCCAAGGACATGTTCCAATATTGCTGCCTTGGATGCAGCAAAATGAAGCAAAATGAAAGCCCACACCCACATGACACCAAGTCACACAAACTTCATGGCTGCTTGCATTCAAAGCCGCCACTGGCTTCCCTGAAGCGATGTTGGAAACCACCTTCAAAAGCTGCTTCATGTTCGGGTCACGCCGCAAATCTCTGCTGGCATGCAGCTTGCTGTAGGGAGTACACGGGAATCCAGCACAGTAGAGCATGATCTTGCCGTGTACCTGGACCATGCTGCTGTTGAAGACATCGTCGAAGCTCCTCAAAGAACACAATTGTATCAAAATTGGAGGGTACTGCTTCAATCTTCCTGGAACCAAAATTGAAAGGACATTCAAGCCAAACATCTGCTGTGGCTTTGGCAGGTTTTGCTCCAGAAATCGCTGCGCTGCACTATCTCGCTCACTATTGTGCCTCAGGGTTTCCAGGCATGTGCCCATGGTATCGATAACATCATAAAGCAACTAGCACGTAGCACTAGCATGTTTGAAGGCCAACGTACATATATCGAGCCAAAACACATATATGCCATGGGCACATGCTTCTTGCAATTCTTCAGCAGGAGCTGCAATGCAAACCATGGCGCGTCCATGCCACTGCCTGTTGTTGTTGTTGTTGTCCCAAGTGAGCAAATCAAGTTTTATGACAAGGCGCAATCAGATTAATAAGTAAACGCCGTCAGGTCAAGATTCCACAAATCAAAGAATCGATTGCGTCCTAAGCAAGGGTTGCAGGCAGAAGTGACAAGTCACTCATGATGCAAAGGGCAAGGTTCATGCCAAGGAACGGCCTTTCCTGAAGAACTCCGTGCCACAGTCCAAATATGAAAGCTGCTCCGTAGTGAGCTCCTCCTGGCAAGAATAGGAAAGAGCACAGAAGCCCTCCTCCGAACACAATGATGAAACATTACAGTCCCCCTTCTCTGAAGATAGGGACACCATCCCTCTCTGGCTACTTTGAGCCAGCGCAGCTTCAACTTCAAGACCCGGTCTGTAGTTGTAAAGGCCCCAGTCGCAGTGAGACTTGCGTATGCTAGCGCGTTCCCATTGTTTCTCAGGCTGCGCGCTTCTCTTGCCAGCTGTCAAGGCGCGCAGCCTCCAATGAGAGATCAACCCCGTCGAGGAGCGGATCGGGAGATATAGCGTCCCAGCATTGACCGAAATAGGTCTCTGTTCTATAGCGTCCCGGGGGCCGCTGTATAATGCATATGTGTATACCTGGAACCTCTGGTAGTGCCAAACTCATCCCCTCCCAAGAAAATTGGAATCTGTGGGCTTGTACGGGTTTAGGTGCTCATGCCCCTTCAAGGAACAAAATTGTCTTATGTGGATTCCAAATATGTGTTCTTTTACAGATCTAACTTGCTGTTCTTTATCTGCATCTGTTCGGAACGACCTGGTGGAGTCAAGCGAACATGTTAAACCAGACTGTCTGAGCAAAAAAGTTTCTTTGATGTAGCGTCCCGGAGGCCGCTGTACGATGGCAAGGAGATTTTTTTCTGCGCGCTCCTGCTGAATTACCTGTATCTTGTAGCCGGGGCAAGCCACCAGGCCCACGCGCGGCGCGCGAGGTTTTGGCAGTCGCTCACGCGCCGTACTCTGGACGAAAGCCAGCTGCAAGCAACTGTTCTGCCACTCTGCATTCGAGATCCTCGTTAGGGACTCTGCAATCCTCACACTGACCACAGGTGCTGTAATCCCAAAAGCGTCTCGCAGCGTGCGCAATCAGGACCTCTTGCGACAAGCGCCGCAGAGCCCGTCCCAGCATCTCAGCGGCAGCGACAGACCTGTGTCTGCCTTTCTTGCCTCCGATGTTGCGACGATAGATATAGATAGATAGATAGATAGATAGTGGACCACCACCCTCCCTTTCTCGAAATCCACGAGCCAAGTGGCAAGCAAATATCAACGTCGCGGAGTGCTCTGCTTCTTGCAAGGTCCTGGCAACCCGCCCAATGAGGTTTGTCCACTCTGGATGACGAGCAAAACCCACATGCAAGCCGGTGTTTGCGCCCACGTGGTTCTGAAGCCGCCGGTGTGCGCGGCGCTGCCTCCACTCCTCTTGGGGGTCTGCAAGCCACGTCACTGTCCATGCTCGATAGATTTCCGTGACGGGACAGCCTTCCAGCTCCACCCAGTGGCGCGCCCATGGCAGGACTTTCGGGACGTCCGCTTGCGCGCGAGGTTGTGTGCCCATGTGGACGCAGTAGGGGCGATACATCTCGTAACCAACTGAGACCAACACCACCCGTCGCGAGCGGACCGCCGCCCCTGGTGTGATGACCTGGTAGCGATGCGCTGTCAGAGGCTTCGTCTTGGAGAAGGCCAGGACACGCTCAGGGCGCTCGGCTGCGGCAAACGACGCCGCTCCTGCTGCTTCACTCGCACGGGGCAAGCCACTACGTGCAAAGTCCGCCCCGGCCTTGGGAATCTCCAGCGCGTCCAAGAACTCGGCGAGGTTGCTGGGAATGTCTCGCAGCGGATAAATCACACAGGGCCATCCCAGCTGGTCCACCGTCTCGTTTCGCTGGGGAGATGGTCGCTCCTTCAATTTGCGAGCCATGATCTCGTGATTGTCATTGTTCATTCTTCCCCAAGGCTTGTCTTTGGCGCTCGTGTTGAGGACCTTTGACGCGCCTCTGTCACGCTTTGCGTTTGAGTCGTTGGCAATAGCCATCCCGATGACCCTGTGGTAATCCTGCGGCTGCTGCCGAGGGCCAACCTGGAGTTTGCGCCAAGCGAACTTTGAAGTCAATGTCTTGGTAGCCTGAGGGCTGTATGCCAGGCTCCTGGTCATACCCGCGCAGCTCCACAAACTTGGAGAGACGGACGCACACGCGCCCAGTAGTGCCCGACTCGTGACCCTGAGCATGGATGCCCCAGACCACAGGGCTCCTGAAAGCTTCTGACAACTGGCCGATGAACTCGCTCCCGATCGTGTTGTCGCAATCCAAGTTGACCAGGATGTGAGTGTGTTCGCCTGGCGCTTCCAGGGACACGACTGCCATCATGTGGCTGGAATTCTTCGCCCAGCTCATATGAAACCACCCGTCGGCGCCTGTCAGATCAGCAAAGCCAATGTCAACTTCTACACCAGCAGCCTCGAGCAAAGGGCGAGCCATTGAGAGCAGTATCAGGCTCGCGCCTTCACCGCCATCACGCGCCAGCACGATGTGCCAGCTGATGTCCACCGGGTTCTGCGGGCGGTACAGGCTCATCATCAAGACGTTCACCAGCAATGCCTTCTTGAACTGGTAATGCCTCCACAGGCAAGTTGTGCAGAAATGCACTGCACAAAAGTGCTCGTGGGCCCCGTCGCGCGCGGTGGGCCTACCATAAAAGTGGACGGACTCCACTTGTCCACCATCTTCAAGAGCTCGTCCACTGCCTGAACCGCATCCCCGCAGACCTGGGGAGAAATGCCGCCGTCAGAGGCCTCCTCAGTGACAAGGCGCAACGCCCAACCCAGCAGTCGGGGCAAGCCACCAGAACTGCTCGAAGCTTCAGGCTGGCCAACGGGTTCTGCCTCAGGAGGATCATGATCTGCCTTCTCTTCCTTCACACTGCCCAAAAGCTGCCAAGGATCTTTGTCTATCGCATCGTTCAGAACTTGCTCCTGCTTCTCCTGGTTTGTCTCGCTCTCCGGCTCCAAAAACGCAACCTGCGTAGCCTGCGTTTCCCATCGAACCGTGTCTGGATCCAAGACAGAGGCCACCTCCTCGGTCTGATCTTGGGGCATCCCTTCCGCGCCCTCTGGCAGAAGCACTGAGGCAAAGCTGTATTTGAAGCGGTCACTCAGGTCGACGACCATCTGCCTGTAGAGCGTCCTACACTCCTCGCCTCTGATTGTGAGCACGTCGGCGCGATTGGGCGTCGCCCGCCCCTTCAAAGACAATTCAGGCCCCAACTGTACAGCCATGTCCTCGTATCCCTGCCAGATGGATTGGCCCTCACCCGTCCCGCTGTACATCGACATATGGGCCTCAGATAGTGGACATTGCCCTATATAAAAAAATCTCACCTGAGACTAGCACTATTCACCTGAAAGCCATATAGATCAAAAGGTCGCTTCGATTCGCGCTGTCTGGACGAGGCGCGGGCCAGTGCACCTGAATCACGCGCACATCTGCGTCCGTCTCCTTGTCCCGAACGACTCTTTCCTGCGCAGGGTGGTCAACGGAGTGCAGTCGGATGGTTGGGTCCAACGCAGAAGGCTCGCCAGACTCCCGACGCCCCCCTTCCTTTCTGTTGTCCCTTTCGGCCCATGGCTGGCTATATACGGCTGGGGCAAGCCGCCGAGCCTGAAACGCTGTTATTCACCCGTTAACAGTCTCCACTGTGAGCCAGCGCGCACCATGTTGAGAATGTTCTTGAGGACAAGCTTGTCACGCAGCATTCTGCGCACACACAACGCCAGTCAAGCATCCCAGCCCAGTCCAGCGAGTTCTGTCGTTCCAGCCTCCCAGCAAAGGGCCGGAGAGTCATCGCCTCCCACGGACGACGACGAAAGAAGGCGGGAAACAGGTTATATGGATACTATTATAGCGTCCCAAGGGCCGCTGTGTATATAATGTACATATAAATATACATACAGTATTTGGTTGTAATACAAAAAAATCGTTGTACGCGCAGGGACATGCAGATGCTCCTGTTTCACTGTCTCGAGCGAGGGCCGCCGACACCGGTTGCGACTACAGTGTTGGAACGTCCGCCGACACCGGTTGCGACTACAGTGTTGGAACGTTCCTTGCCCCTTAAGTCGGTTTAGTGTCACTTACCCCACCGTCAACCAGCGCGCGCGATCACTCGCTTGAAAAAACAAGGCGGGGCAAGCCACCAGCCCCTCCAAAAAAGCGAGAGCAGAGCGGCCGGCTGGAATTCTTCGCCCAGCTCATATGAAACCAAAGCCAATGTCAACTTCTACACCAGCAGCCTCACCGCCATCACGCGCCAGCACGATGTGCCAGCTGATGTCCACCGCGTCTTGCAGGTGGTACAGGCTCATCCTCAAGACGTTCGCCAGCAATGCCTTCTTGAACTGGTAATGCCTCCACAGGCAAGTTGTGCAGAAATGCACTGCGCGGGGGCCCACTCGGTGGGCCTGCCATAAAAGTGGACGGGCTCCACTTGTCCACCTTCTTCAAGAGCTCATCCACTGCCTGAACTCCCTTTCGGCCCATGGCTGGCTATATACGGCTGGGGCAAGCCGCCGAGCCTGAAACGCTGTTATTCACCCGTTAACAGTCTCCGCTGTGAGCCAGCGCGCACCATGTTGAGAATGTTCTTGAGGACAAGCTTGTCACGCAGCATTCTGCGCGCACACAACGCCAGTCAAGCATCCCAGCCCAGTCCGGCGAGTTCTGTCGTTCCAGCCTCCCAGCAAAGGGCCTCCCACGGACGACGACGAAGGAAGGCGTCCCAAGGGCCGCTGGGTGTATACTGTGTGATTTTTTGGAATATATTTGGTGGTAATACAAATTGCAAATATCTTTGTACGCGTCTTGCTCATGGGAAGAGCGTTTTTTTCAGGGACATGCAGATGCTCCTGTTTCACTGTCTCAAGCGAGGACCGCCGACACCGGTTGCGAATACAGTGTTGGAACCTTCCTTGCCTCTGAAGTTGGTTTAGTGTCACTTACCACACCGCCAACCAGCGCGCGCGACCACTCGCTTGCGTTAAAAAAAAGCAAGCCGCCAGCCCCTCTAAAAAAGCGAGAGCAAAGCGGCCGGCCACCTTCCTCAGTTCTGCTCCCTGTCGCCTTGCGGGAAGCACAGCGGGCACCTGACCGGGCAAGGAAACAAAAAACCACAAGCGCAAAATAAAGCAAAAAAATCCGGTTGACCCGTCCGGCCTTGACCTCCGCCAGATTTCGTCCGCTCTGTTCCTCCTGATGTATTCACAATCCTCATGCGCGTGGAACGAAACGCCATCGCGGGCGACCCACAGGTGACGTGGTGGCTCAGAAGGCTGCTCTGGACGGGCTTCTTCCCGCGTCAAGTAGCTGAAGCAGCTCCCCATGGCTGAGCACGCAGGGCGCAGAAGGCTGGGGCAAGCCACCACAGCCGCCGTTCTTGCAAGGTTGCTCTCCGCTAAAAAATTTGATGTGAGGCAGGGCGCGCGAAATCTCAAACCTCCCGCCGAGCTCTCAATAACCTCTCGCCTCCGTTTGCGCCGCGCCTGCTGACGCACTACAGCTGCAGGCAATCCACCGAGACCTGGCTCAACCGGGGGCGCAGAGCTCCTCTCTTATAATCGAACCTCTCTCTTCTTAATCGAATCTCTCTTCTCTTATAATCGAACCTCTCTTCTCTT
>CAXAMN010008669.1:106487-127891 GCA_963970005.1 Durusdinium trenchii
GACGGCGGAACGTCTCGGAGGCCCATTTTGCTTTTTCCAGGTGCTGGAAAGAGTTCCAGCAAAATGATGGTGGAGCTTATGGCAGCCGGAAACCCATTTTGCTTTTTGCAGGCGCTGGAACAAGCAAAATCACGGCGGAAGTTTCAATTGGTGTCTCGGTGTATCGGTGTCTCGGGGCGTCGGTACAATCGCGCCTTCAATCGGTGTCTCGGTGTATCAGTGTCTCGGTGTAATCGCGGCTTCAGTCGGTGTCTCGGTGTATCGGTGTCTCGGTGTAATCGCGGCTTCAATCGGTGTATCGGTGTCTCGGTGTAATCGCGGCTTCAATCGGTGTCTCGGTGTAACGGTGTCTCGGTGAAAAACGCGTTTATACCGACACCAAATGCGTGACCTATGTAATACTGGATGCAACGTTGCGACACTAAGCCTTGTTGACACTACCAATCATCCCGCTCATCAGCAACGCGCCAGGCTTGCGCAGGCGTGTTCCCTGCCCAACGGCGCAAACACGGATTCCACCGAGGCCTCGCTAAACCGTACGTGGCACAGCGACACCATAGCGACACCGCAAACGCAATTTCGCCGTACCAGCGGACGGTAGCAACAGTAAAGGGGAAAGCAGCGGAGGTGACCCAGGGACCAGGGACGCCCGATTGAGCAGCAGAAGGAGGCGGCAAACGGGAGAACGCGGAGGAGCAGCAGCATGTAAAAACAAGGCCCCCACACGTGCAAAGCAGCCGGCCGAGGTGGTAAAGTGTTATTGGTTTCAGTGGGCGCTTCAGTAACACAGCTTCTAAATGATGAACTGAGTATATTAGCCCCATTTTGGCCAGTAGAGTTCCTCCAACGGCACCAAAGGCCTTGAGACATTGAAAAGCGGCCTCCAACAGGAGACAGCTGTATTTCAGATAGGAAACAGCAAAAAAGCTACACCTTTTTCTTGAGCCAAAGTCCACGCGGTATGGTCGATGTATATGTACAACAGCGGTGAAAAAAATACTCCCCGCGGCGCCGCCAGTTCACTGGCAGCACCGAAGAGGCAGTAAAGGCAGCCGCCGTAGACCTCAGGACAGGCTGCGACACTATGTACAATATACTGGACCTACGAATGCGTGGTTGTAGTGGAGAAAGTTGCAAATGAGGTTCGGCTCTTTTTGCGCTCAACGCGAATAGCCGCAAAAGGCAAAAGATACGGCTTAGGTTTCCACCTAGCACACTGGGAGCATTACCACTCCAGTCTTGGCGCCAATGGTGCCACATGCCGTAAATTAATATTGACAAGATGAATGCACTAGGCGTGCCAGCCAAAATGGACACGGCAAACCTTCCGGTTCGCAACGCTATTGAAACGATTAGCCAAGAATGGTAAAGACGGCTAACGTTCCCGTTAGCGTCGCAAACATGAACTCCAAATACTTCACATACCAACATAGGAAAGAAAGCATTCCGGCTAACGTTCCCGTTAGCATGGAAGTCACACAACGCAGCCGATTTGAGGATTTTAGGGATCCCACTGCCAGTACCATCCCCTCGAAGTGGTCCACATCCACAAATAGCTCCAAGAGCCAGCCCATTCGGGATCGCCATAGTAGACCCGCTCGGGCATTGCCTTGGACTTTCCCTTGTCCGTGCCCTTGGATGGCTCGTTCTTGCCCTGGCCCTTGTACGGCTCTGACTTGCCCTTTCCCTTCGGCTGCTGCTCGCCTTTGCCTTTGCCCTTGGCCTTGCCCTCAACCACAGTCAAGCTGTGCCCGTATTCGCTTGCTGCGTCGGGCCAATTTAACCGGGCGAATGACACAAGGTCTGTGAGGATGTTCTTGGCCGAGCCTTCCGGCAAGTCTTTTCGTTCCAGCCGACGACTACCGGAGGAGGCAGGTGCTTCTGCAAGATGGCAAAATCAACATAAGTAGCGAATTGTGCCAATGTCAGGAATCGACACTTGTGTGCTATGAAAGCTTCCTCTGCCAAGTTCACCGGGTCGTCATCAGCCCGCTCAAGCTTCAAAATGAAGCACAGGCGAGTGGCACGGGCTTCGGCTTCATCTTGCTCTTCGCCACCCTTCTCATCTTTGCCGCCGCCCTTGCCCTTCTTGCCTTTTCTCTGCTCGGCAGATCGGCCCAACTTGGGGTTCATGCTACGGCCAAGCCGTTGCAAGAAGTCCAATGCGTCTGGCGTCAGATTTGCCCGAGCGCAATTGACAGCGTAAAAAGGGTCGGTCTCTAGCTGTTCACGCAAGGTGGCTGCTCCACGCTTTTTGGCCTGCCTGATGTGGGCCTTAGCGTTATCACGGAGGACTCCGAAAGCGGACCGTGCGCCTCTGCGCTCCGTGTCCCCGGCCTCTTCGGCAGACTTGGTTTGCCGAGCCTTTCTGGGGATCCGCTTGATCAAGTCTTCCATGACGCAGGTGGTCTGCTGCAAGTCTGCCTCAGCTTGTGCTCGCGCGGCTTCAGTTGCAATGCGTGCATCCGGCCACACCGTCAGGTGGGCTTTGCAATAATCACAGCGAATGCCCCCCTGCCAATGTTCGGTGCCGCGCAGGGCGTCTTGCAAGTCTCAACCGGAATTCGCAAGATGACATTGACTGCCACGTCCTTCGGCTCGAGGTCGTAGTCATCGGATACTCGTGCCCATGGCCGGTTGCGGTTGCGATGAGCACTTCGCAACCCAGCAATGTCTGAGTTCTGCACGATGGCGCATGGTGCGAGCATGTATCCCTTCAACTGATTTCAGCTTCTTCACCGGGCTGCGCCTTCCGGCGAGCATCAGTTTGGGCGAGTTCGTCGATCACACCCTCGAGTTCACGAGGTGGTCGGACGATGTTGACTGCGCCCTTGACAATCTTGGACTTGACGTCGCTCCAGTTGTCGACCAACATAAAGTTCTTCATCGTCCCCAGTCTTGAAAGCTGATACTGGGCTGGAGCTGCAGGATGATTCGGATCCGCCTCTTGGAATTCCCTTGATGGACGCGTGGTAATCATTCCGGAATTAATTTTGGATAGGCCGGATTTGTCCACACGAATGAAGCGTCCCGGGCGTTATTACGCGAACGTATTGCTAATCCAATCCGGAGAGAGGATAGCAGCATCTGTGCGGAAGAGCCTCACGCCTTCCTGAATCATCAATTCAGTGTCGAAGGCGAGGTAAATCGGCTGACCGGCTCGCGTTCCCGCGAGCTTTCTCATATTGGCAATCCATGGCGGGGTGACCGTAAAGTAGTTGCGCCCGCGCCCGGTCTTCCAGGGAAAGCCTCCGACGACGAGTCCGTTTTTGATGATATCGCTGCATCGCAATGCGGGGAAAGGTAGTGTACGAGTGCGAAGTCTCTGGGTCTGAGTTGAACCGCGGACGATAGCCCCGATCCAACTTCTCGACGTCAAAATCGTCGTCGAGAGTATAGACTTATAGATCTCTTATGGCAAATCGCACGATTGCCGATGCGTCGATGACCCAGTCTTCGTGCCCTTGCGCGGCCTTGACTGCAGTCGGCTCCCACTTGGCGTATGAGGGCCTTCCAGTTCATGATCCGTCGTCATTGAACTGCGGCGTTGGCCGCCGGCGCCCCTCCTGAACACCTCTCAAGTGGTTGGACAGGCTGTGCGAGATCTCCACGAGCCTCTCGTTCATTGGTCTGACCGGGACCTTGAGCATTATGTTCTGGGCCGATATAGGCCTGAGCGCCGGGCTGCAACTGTTGTGGCACGTCACGCTCATGTGTGTCATCGTACCGGACGATCTTCTGGACCTTTCGCCTCGGGGCAGGCTCAGATGGCTTGGGCGTCTTCTTGGTGGCTACCTTGGCGGCAGCACCAACAGCAGAAGATTCCGGCAAGCCTTCGGGCTTGCGTTTTTCACCCGATGCGGGCTTCTCATCGTCGTCATCTTCAATGACCTCGACCTCATCGTCATCGCCTCCGTAGTCGGGCATCTCAACATCATCATCGGCCGTCTTGCCCTCACCGGCCTTGGCGTCCAGGTCATCGTCGAGCGACATGCCGGGGAATTCCTCGATCTCGGCTGACTTAACGGTTCAATGTCACCTTCTTCTGCCTTCTCCCGCTCCGTGGGAGGGGCGGGGTCGACCTGGCCGACGTTGACGCCCGGTGCGCTCACCTTGCTCCACATGCCGAAGTCAAGCATCTCCGGCTCGGCCACCGAGTTCCATTGCTCGTCTAGGGCGCCGTCAGCACCGTCGGCAATGGCCTCGTCCTTGTCAGCCTTCTTGATCGCATTGATGCGCTCTTCCTCTTCATCCGATTCATCGCACTCATCGGGGGGGTGGAGCGCTGGTTGCTCTTCGGAGAGGTGTTCGCCAACGAGATCATCAGCAGCCATATCGGCAGCCTCCTCCATCGCTTCTTGCACCCATAGTGCAATCTCAGCATCACATCCGTCAATGACGTCAGTTTGCTCCTGCGTAGACGATGTTCGGCTGGCCTTCCGGCTAGCATACCATTCAGCTTACGCCGTACCTCCCTGATTGTTGGGTACGCAAAAAGCTCCTTGGTCACGGACTCGTTGAACAAGCCATCGCCCTCAGGAATCACCGCTACTCGCTCCATTTCGGGTTGAGCCTGGAGGTAGCGCAAGTAGCTGTGGTGAAATCCTATGGCCGCTGTCCACCATGACGAGGCGGCCGTCTTCGAGGCGTCTGAGTCGTCCATGTGCTTGCCATCGTACCGATGGGCCCCGATATTCATGGGCGTCAGGTCGAGTGCCATAACCCGGTGTTTGTGGAACGCGTCAAAGTAGCACGCGGTCATCTCCCGCGTGTACTGGTCCACAAGGTTGTAGTCGGCAGCATCTGCGTTGCCGACCAACACCAGGTCCCAGACGCCTACCCCATTCTTGAGAGCGGGGATGGCATCGATCGCTGCCTTCACCCTTGCCTCTTGATTCAGGCACCAATCGGCAGCGACCTTCCGGTCGTCCTCTGTCTTCAAGTGTCGGGCTTGATGGATCCACCGACAACCGGCGTATAACCGCCCTCACCGAAGACATCGTTTCCCGACCAAGCGACGAAAATGATGACTTTCCGCCCGTTGTACTCGACTCGATCTCATTGCGGGCGACGATCTCCTGCGTCAGCTCTTCCGCTTTCGTGAGCAGGTCTGCAAGACCACGACCCCAGCAGAGGGCGGTCGTCAATGAGCTCATCCACGGCAACTTTATTTCAGATAGGAAACAGCAAAAAAGCTACACCTTTTTCTTGAGCCAAAGTCCACGCGGTATGGTCGATGTATATGTACAACAGGGGTGAAAAAAATAAGCTGATCGAAAAGCGTCTCAGCCCTAAGCTCGTTGGATCCAACGGTCGGGGCGTCCTGGAGATCCAGCTTGATAATCATTTGCAGGATTGATTCGGTGTCTCGTTCGGAATTGTGATTGCGTGGCCTGAGCCCCAAACGATACGCACCAATTTTTTTGGGGCGACGCACCCTTCTGATTCTTCGGTGAAGTCGATACCTTGAAAACAGTCTGCACCCTTCGGCGCAAGGTGGCCTCCAGAAATTGTAGCTGAGGCCACAGCATTCCGGCGGCGCGACTCCACCTCTCAAACTATCAGCTTGTTTGCAGTTTGGGCGGTATATATATATATATATATATCAGGGGGGTTGCCAAGCTGAATAAGCATAAAACTGTCGGCTGGGCCACTTTGCTGCCGGTATCTCAAAGCCCGTGTCGACCTGGGATGAACACTTCGTCAGGAGTGGATAAGGACGCTGCAAAGAATCCCTGCTCCGCCAAAAATAGGAATATATAAGTATTGACAATTGATGTTTGACTGGAATTTCGATTTGCAAAGACTTTGGCGACGTACCGCACTTCCAATTTGTCAACTTATACTCTTCAACAACCCTCACCACAAACATCCAATGGTGCAAGCTTCAAGCTGGCCAAGGTGGTGCTCACAAGTGATGTTTTATGAAAGAAACCTCTCCGCTATTGTTCATCATCCTAAGGATCCTAAGGACAGAAGGGAGTGGAGGATTTTGACGTTCCCGGGCCGGGATGTTTGACTATGTGGTATGCTCTGGGGTTTATGAGCCAGCGTCAAACTTGTAGGTTGGGGCTGCATTCACTGTTTCTCAGGTTTCAGCACTTTGGGCATAACACAAATATAGTCAGAATGGTATTACAAATGTGGACGCAAGATGACGCAAGCAGGATCCTTAATCCTGAAGCCAGTTGAACACTAGCCGCTGGTCAGCAACTAAGCACTAGCGCACAAAGAGGGGCACATAAACAGCCGCAAGCCAGCAGCAGCAAAGCAGCAAGCAGAAGCAGCAGCAGGCAGCCAGCAGCAAACCAAGTGTACGTGTGGGGATCTTGTCACTTGGCTGAGCAAACGTACCTGGCGAGGTATCGTGCGGGTATCGTTGAAATCGCCCATACATCGAAGCAAAAACGGATCCGCACTCTTTCTCGAGCTCTTCCCATTGATCAAGGTCAAGCTGAGTAGACCCCTGCTGTGCAGGCCAAAACGGCTCCAAGCTCTGACAACTCTCTGAGGATCTTCCCATCTCACTGGCCCTATCGTTTTTCAAGGAACACACAAAAACACTAGCTGCGTGAAACACCCTAGCTAAGCTACATGACGATAATATTGACTCTGACTCATATGCTTTTAACGTAGTAGCATTTTCAATTTGTCTGCTTCGCCTATATAAGTCGAACATCCCAACTCTCCATAAACTGGACGCATTAAATAACAAATACAAACTCAAAAATTTCGAGTTTGGGGCCATGGTTCGGACGCGCCCCGACCGGAGCAGCGAAGCTGCTAAAATCTGTGAAGCTACGGGAAAACTACCCTTCGCAAAACCCTGTCCAGTCGCGAGACTTCCTTCGGACGATGAAAGCAAAGGTGGCTGGATTGACGCGGTGGTTCGATTGATCATCAATGGATGGGTCGCTACGCACAGCGGGAGCGGTGCGCGGGCAATTGAAGAGGCCAGGCAGGGATCCTGCGTGAAAAAGTGCTTTCTCCGCATCAATTTGCTTTTTAGGGTTTAGGTTTTTAGGGTTTCTACTACTACACCCTAGAACAATGCAAAACTTGACAAACCCACGTCCCAATCCCAAGGCAAAGCAACACAGTTTATTGATACAAATTGGATCAAATTGGGGTACCAAAAAGACTATGAAATTGTCCCTCTACATTGCGCCACTACGCAGTCAAGATCATTGTTTGACTCTCCGGAATGCTCCCAGCGTGAGAGTCAAACCACCTAGAGAAATTCTTGAGTCTCCTCACCCTGGACCCTGGAAGGTTTGATCATCGCTGGCTTTCCAAAAAGCTTCGTACGAAGACGTCTGGAGCATTCTGGAGCACTTTTTGGTCTATCTAAAGGGGTGCGACAGGAGAGACCCACAGAAGCGTGTAAATATTTTGGACCCCTATTTGTTCCGGTGTGGGGGACGCTTCAATGAGCTGTCAGGCAAGCTTTGTCCATGTCATTGTTTGAGTTTCAAGAACTCGATTCCTTTGGGGATGAGCGTTCAGGAGTGGAAATTCAGAACACATGTGAAGGTGGAACAACTACTGCCTTTGGAACTTCAACCTGCAGACTTTGCAAATCCGTGCGAGAAACAAATGCACATGGTTCTGATCAGGGCTGTTACTCTGGACATTGCGTGACTGTTCCAGGAGGGACACTTGCTCAAGACAAATACAGTAGGTCACTGTTGAAGCTTGCCTGCATCTGCATGTTGAAATATCCATCTCAGAATTATGGCCCTAAACATCGTGATCTATCAATAGAAGGCCATCCATCCATAAGCGCCGAGTACACGAAGAACAAATTGGAAGGGGAGCCGTGTGGCAACAGGGACACCGTAAGCAACTCCTGGAATGGGTTCAGCAACAGCTGCATGGGATATATAAAAGGGTCACAGGGTCCAGCAACAGTGACGCGGGGTTCAAGAACAGGCACATGGAGAGACAAGGAGTTTGAGAGGGTGCGTATCCAACAACACCGGCTTCAAAACAAAGCATCACAGCGGAGAGACGGGGCACAACAGGGGAGGAAGGCCATGGAAGCCACGGAAGCACCGATATTCGAGCACAGCACTGGCACGCAAGGTAAAAATTTTGCGGGCACCCTGAAGGATACCGCGACTTTATAATATGACATTATATATATATATAATTGAACGCATGCCAAGAAAAATAGTCCAAAAACGCAATATGGACGAGTGGTCTTGTGAAACGAAGGAAGCCAATCAACTTCTGTGACCAGCAGAGCAGGGCCTGGAACCACCGTAAAGGCAGGCCCACTGAAGGGAGGACCCAGACATATATAATTATGAACTCACACAACACCTACAGTATCAACATAGCTCAGCACACCCCTGGTCAAATTGCAAGCGGCCATGTTCAAAGGCGCCGTGACCCTGTCCCGGATGACAATGTCAAGTCTCTTTCCGGTAACTACCTGGTCAGCGGTCAGCGTTGGTGCTTCTTGAAATGAAGCAATCGTTCAAAAAGCTGAACATGCTGAGCCAAAGCAGGCCCGATTGGGCACCAAAAGAGCCGGCGCCTCGATGATGCGTCCAACCACATCATGACCATAGCCATACAGCCACCTACAAACATATCAAGTATTGGATTATTTTAGATTCACGAATTGTTCTGATACAGTAATGGAAGTACAGCAAGCGAACGAACGACTGTGGCACGCGGGCACTCGTGGGCGTCTGGTCCTGGTGAGAAAACCCATGGCCCGTGGCACAGCATAGTTTTTCCGTGTGAGGCGCAGGATTCTGCGACAAACACAAAGCTTGCCATACATGGCTGGTTGGAAGATCCGGCCAAAGCTCGTTGAAACCCGTCCGGGGCACAAGAGTTTCTCCATGTTTCTCCCGCTCCCTCCAACATCGGAATAGCTGCAGGTCGACAACCATCATGGGCAATCAGAACAAATCACACAAGAGTTCAACTGTAACACTTGGAACAACATGGAACAACCACGAATCATGACAACTTGCAAATACATCACTTCTACTTTTCCAGCGCTGCTCATTCAACATGGTTGCAAACTAACTGAACACGCACCTAACTCGACACTTATGTTGCCTCAAAAGCGCAATTCCCCCAATTTTCTTGGCTAAGGACTTAGCTAGGGCGCAGTGGGGTTCCGAATTAAGATCACCACCAAGCCTCCTCAGCACTTAGCTAAGTCAGTGCCTAGGCCTAGCCAACTCAACGCCAAGTTCTGCCCATTCAGCTTGGTCAACGCCCCGGCACTACATTTACAGCCGATCCTGACCCAGAGCTAGCTTTCTTGCTATCGCTTGCAAATCGTGCTACATCCAAGGGATAGCTCGCCTCTCGCTCAACACCGAGCTACCTCTCCGACTCACGGGTTATATAGAAAGCTCTGCACCGTGCCAGTCCAGAACCAGCTTGTAGGTTAACAGTATAATGTGGCTTGCTTGTGCCCACAACAAATCCCTGAAGAAAGGCAATTTTGTTTGACATTCCGCCCCGCACTCCCCTACCCTGACCATTCCCAGTGTCTTTATCATTCTTTATCTGGGGACCTGGCTGCGTGCCAGGTTCATGTTGCAAAGGGATTTTAGCCAGCTCATCGCACCAGTTTTCAAGTGTGCACACCTCCGTCAGGCGAATCAAACTGCAACAAGACTCTTTCGATTCAATGAAGGATACTGAAGCCTTTCCTGTTTGCGACGATAAAGCGCACAGCGGACTGAGGTATCCGCCGCTTCGGAACTCTTGCACTTTCTTCCCAGGCCAGCACGCAGGATCAACTCTTTGTAGCGCTCCTCCGCGCTTTGCAAGGGCACGCTGTGAGTGAAATACAACACCTCTTCAGCCCTCACGTTCGCCTTTACTTCATCACTGAGTTGGAGTCAACTCATATATAAACATGAAATCATAACAAATCTGAGTTGGTTCACGATGGATGAGACAAATTGAATTAAAACCATAGCTATCTGAGACGTTCGGACTGACATGCAAACTTTGGAGGGAGAAATTGACCTTGTCTGACATTCTGGGGTGACACTCTTGTTGGACACCCTTGTAGGTGACACTCTTTTGCGACACTCTTGAAGGGCACGTTTGTGCCACACTTTTGCTTTCGCTCTTATCACACTCTTGTCACACAACTTTGGAATGATATTGGCCCGTTGCTTTACTCAGATCCTTCCAAACTGCGAGTTTGGCTGAGACTATATGATTACTCCTGAAAACACAGCTTCGAGGCCGCATCCAGAGCTCCATCCACAGCGACCAACACCTCCAAACAACCACCCTGAGAACGTCACTCCGTACAGCGCCGCAAAATGCTGACGTGAAACGCTGCGCAGGCGCAGCAAAACTATCCACACTTGAACATGTTACGTTTCCGCGCTATTGCACACTAATCTGACGCTTCATGCTTCCATCCAAGCTAGACCTCCTGAAAAAGCTGCCCCCAACGGCAGGGCCTTATCGTTTTAATTCGCAGGTTGCGAACGGTTGCGAATATGAAAGAAGAATCCCTGTCTTCGCTACGCAGTCGAGAAAAATTAATCCTTATATACTTATATAGAACTTAAAACTTCAACAATTCCTTTTCCTGACATGTTTTAGCTTGCTCAGTTTTGCACAGTGTGATCGTTGACAAACTGAGATGTAGAACCCTGGGCCCTGATATCAAGCTGTGTATACTATATAAAAATACACGAATATCACTCGGGCGACTTTGCTTCCTCGCCCTCACATCCTGGTTCCTCACCCAGCATTGGCCCTCGGTTGCGTGACTCCAAATGAGTCCGGAAATCACTAGGTCTGCAGCTTCCAAGACTCTGGCCATAGCCGATCCCAGATGTATGTGTCAACAAGTGCAGGACCTGGAATGTCACAACTCCCCTCCCTTCGATCATTTTGGACTGGGATCCAGCTGTCAAAGGCCGCTGTGCAGCAACCAGTCCTTCCTGACGAGTGCAACGTACTCGCCGGATGTCTATGCAGGCTACGCATACAAACACGGGAAGTCAACTCCGAGGCACCCGACCTCTGTTGAGACTTTAAGTGCAGCAAAAGCAGGAATGTACCTTGCTTACGGATGCTTACAGCGCCTGCGGTTGCTTGTTTCTGACAACCCCACGCATTTTTTACTTTATTTATATACATGTCTTTTCAACATGTATCATCCAACCCATATCTAACCCACGAGCCGCAACCGCAACGATTCGATTTCGCCAAAAGACAAGGGCACTTGGACACCTCATCGTCAAGGTCAAGCAGCCCTTCCTGCTACTATGCAAATATAAAGACTCATATAATCATATAAATCATTGGATTCACAAGCAAATCATTATGCAACAGTTTGTTTAGATTGATTACAACATATTGTAAAACTGTAAACATTAGACTTCAATGGATTTCGTGTTTCGCCTCCAAACAGGTGCCCAAGGTCACGGACACGATGCATTTGGTCATCGAATACAGCCGGACGATAGTGTCGGGCCGCATCGCCACCTGCAAGGTGAACCGGCGAACATGTCGACTTTTTTGATAGACTGATGATATCCGTGAATCAATCCTAGCCGCTCGAGCCTGTCTCTCCACATCGGCAAAACCAAAGCAATCCAAGTGTCCCAAAACACCATGCCTGCGTGGAAGAAGTGAATTTGATCAGAAACAGTGTGGGCAAGAACAATTCAGTCCCAACCTGAACACCATGCCTTGGCCAAAGCTGGGGGATAGCAGTGAAATGAATGAATCCTTTGTCAAGGTACTGATCACGCCAGGAATCTCGCCACTGACCACCTTAGAGAAATCGAGGACGACCACACCATTGGCGCCCAAGTGTCGACTTTACTGTGAATCAAGGGCGTTGCTTTGTGGTGCAACAACGCATCGGCTTCTTTCATGGCCTGGATGCTGAGGAGTGTCCCTTAAAAAATCATTATCCCGGCAAGAGACCCCAAAAAATGTGTATTATGTGTGTGTGAGGTCTGTAAGCAGAAAGTCTAGAGATCTAGACGCATTGGGGTCCAGAGAGGTGATGGTGGTGATGAAGTGAAGGTGGGTGTGAGTGAGTGTGGGTGAGAGGGAGTCTGAGTGTGAGTGAGAGTGGAAGAGTGAGTGTGAGTGCGAGTGTGAGTGAGAGTGAGTGTGGGTGAGAGTGAGAGTGTGTCTGTGTGAGAGTGGGAGAGTGAGTGTGTGAGTTTGTGGGAGACTGAAGGTGGGTGAGTGAGTGGGGGTGAGTGTGAGAGTGAGTGTGGGAGAGTGAGTGAGTGAGTGTGAGAGTGAGAGTGAGAGTGAGAGTGAGAGTGACAGTGAGTGAGTGAGTGTGAGTGAATGAGAGTGAGTGTGAGTGTGTGAGTTAGTGTGAGTGAGAGGGAAGGTGAGAGTGAGAGTGAGTGTGAGAGTGAGTGTGGGTGAGTGAGTGTGCGTGTGAGTGTGAGTGTGAGTGAGAGCGAGTGAGAGTCTGCGAGTGGGAGAGTGGGTAGGTGTGAGCTGCCATTTGAGGTTCACAAAGTGCTGAACCTGTCACGAAATCTGCACTTCGAGGTTCACAAAGTGCTGCGCCTGCCACGAAATCTGCGCATCAAGGGTCACAGAGTGCTGTACCTGCCACGAAGTCTGCAAACGAGCCACATGTCCAAAAGTCACGGTTCACTGCACCTGTCACGAAATGTGGTTTCTTCGACGATCACCACCATGTCCAAAGTGCTGCGCCTGCCACGGAAACTGCATTTCGAAGTAAGACAGCTCCGATCCCTCGCATCTGACACGAAAAGTCGACTTTGGAGCGCCAAAACACGACGTTTCCCTTGCGCCTGCCACGAAGAGTGACCACCGTATACCAAAATGCGCACGGCGCCACAACGAGAGCGCAGTCGCTAGAAGCACCCACTGCGGCCACCCAGATTCTGCGAGCCTGAGCAGTCGAAATGCGCGTGGATGATGTCGAGAGGCATGAATGTACTGTAACTTCGAGGTTCACAAAATGCTGTACCTGCCATGAAATCTGCACTTCGAGGTTTGCCTGCCGCGAAATCTGCACTCCGAGGTTCGCAAGGCGCTGTGCCTGCGACGAAATCTGCACTTCCAGGTTCACAAAGTGCTGCGCCTGCCAGTGAGGGTTCTGAGCGTTGACATCGATTGACCGTTCCACCCAATAACCTTTCCCGGTGTGAATAGGGCGCAGGCCAGCTCTTCAGCGATGCTAAGTGGTGGATCAGATTGGAAGTGGTCTAGATCAGTAATGGTTTTAATGAAAAATGAAATAAATATAAATTGGTTAGGGCAGGGTAAGGTTAACATTGGAGCGTTTTGGCTGGCGAGATGGGATGGCGAGATGGGGTGGCAGGATGGGGCGGTAAGAATAGAACCCTATTTGGGGCGGCGTGGAGGGATGGCAAAACACCTCGGCAGAATTGACTGGCAAAGGTGCTGGAAAGATATGCTTGGCAGATCACCTTGGCAAATTTAGATAACAAAAATGCTTGGCAAATGCCCTTGGCAAAATGGGATGGCAAAACCACTTGGCTGTCATTCTTGGCAACCACACCCTCTGGAAAGCATAGCCAACAGGTAATAGCAAAAGTTTAGTCAGAGTCTGAGTCGAGTCATAGTTAGTAGTTAAGTTAAGTTACTCAGTAGTAGTAGTAGTAGTAGTAGCAGCTCGTATTTATCAATCTCATACTGAGTACACAGCACCACAAAGCATTCAGCACTCATGTGTTTTCCTTTGCGAGGGTCCGCAGGATCGGTATCCTTTATCAGCGAACGGCATTGTTTCGCAATGCTCTCCAGCAATCGCTGACATTGGACCTCTGCCTCTACCATCTAACAAAACTAGAGGACTCCGGACTGTAAGTTCCAATTTCACAGAGCCGCTACCCCTACCATTGCTTGCGAAGCGATTCATGAGCCATCATCATACCGTATGTAAACATAGGTCAAAATATACAGTTGAATGGTAAATTACATAGTATCCGAACCTGGGGGCAGCCTGGCTCTTCAAACATCCGAATCAGCTCCTTCGGAGTCACTATCATCGGCGCACTCCCAAGCTGCCGCACCTAGAGAAAGAGTCCCTTCACTGGTTTGGCTTGATGCCAGGGCATTCGGAGCCGGAGCCCAAGATCTTTTCATGTGGCTGCGCCCATTGCCAAAAGAAGCAGTTGTCAACACCTCATTCGGCGGACAATGCTTTACACAATCAGTTGACTGCAAAACAAGCAGAGTATCCGAATCCAGGTTCTGTGGGACGCATCCCGGATTTTGAACTTCAATGATTCAGGATCCAGGATAAATGTGATATGCTGAATGTCGAATCTCCTATCAAATCATAAGTGACCTGAGACATCACCCTCACCCCAACACAGCTCAAAGGCCAGGTTGCAGCCAATAATACGCTTCCGATCACCGGCACACTCATGCAGTTTCCAGCCATAAGACTGTACAGGGAGAGCTGGCGGAAACCGGCCATGTGCAAGGACATCAGATCGAACCCTTGCCTAGGATCATGTGTCATGTTTCTGTTGAAGGGAAAAACACATCACCTGAAGTTCTGAAAAAATGCACTCAGATTCAATTTTTTCAAAGTTGCAGCAAAAGAAGTTCTTCACCGGTGAGTACCCGCCCAAATGCGTAGGAGTAGAGGCGGGAGTTCGTTGTGAGCCTGCAGCATCGCACCCCCACACACACACACCCCCGCAAAAATCAGGTGAGTGAGAGGGAAGTCTTGGCTGAATCTTAACTTCACTTGTCTGTTGACAATGGCAAGCAACGTCGGCACTTTCCCATCAGATCTCCATGCGTTGCGCTGAAACGACTTCGCAATGTCCAAGATCACATTAGTCGGACATATCCCCTTCCTCTTGGCTAGGTTATAAACCATGTCGATAGTCCATTCTTCTCGAAGGCGTACTGAACGTTCCCACACCGCTGCTCCGACGTGTTTCTTGGCCCAGTTGGAGTGCCTTGCAACTACCGAGTTGAAGTCTCACACCAGCTGATGTGATAGTTACCTACCTGCAACACCTCAACAAAAAATGTTGAATCGAAAAAAACATACAAGGCGCGACTCAAACTCACAGTCTGGCAAATCACCGAACAATTGACGGCGTAGCTCAGTGGCACGTTCCCTTTGATTTAGTGTAATGGAACTCCGACTGCCCTGGCCGGAGCATTCCTGGCACAAAAATCCACACAGTGACAGCCTGAAAGCTTCTACAGTGTAGATACCGTTCTACTGTTTGTCTACCACTGCTCAAGTTCACATATCATTTTCCCCGATCACTCGATTAAAGTGACTCCTGCGCTTCTGTTCTCCCTTTGTCGTCCGTTTTGGACGGAGAGCTGGATGACTCACAGCTCACAATTAAGATGACTGATTCACAGTCTGGGTCTGATCACAATCGCTTTGATTCCGGATCAGTACATTGAAAAGGATGGCAAAATGCCACGAGCAGGACGGAACAACAAAGTAAGCACACGGAGCCCTGAGTGGCTTCGTCAAATGCCACTCACTCACTGACTCACTACTGTGAGGCCTTGCCGGTTTGCCGCCTCCTCGGAGCAGCTTGAGCTGGCGGCGGCATGCTGGCTTTCTCCTTCTCTTTGGACTCCTGCCAACATTGGAATCGGAATGCCATCAAATTCAGTCTGCGCTGTTTCTTTAGTGTCTGAATCTGAACGATGATGCTGCTCAAATTCCCGTTCGGTTCGAGTTGTCCAGTACCATATCAATGAACGAATCCTGTCCTTCTGCAGTTTATCGATTTTGTCCACCAAAGTCTTGTTCAGGTCACGCTTGTGAATCTGCAGCTGGCTGGTGATGAACTTCCAGAAATCGGTGATTTCATTGTGGATGGCGCGCTTTGGATTCAACGGCCCGAAAACGATATCGCATCCATACATACTGCCCAGTGAGATGCCCATTGATTTGCCTGTCGGCTCTCGGCCATACACATCGTTCAGCTGCGTCACAGACTCAGCAATCTGCGAGCTTCCAATCTCAGAGCTGTTCAGACCAGTGTGACAGACCCGAATCTTGTACTCGATGGCCATCAGCGTTTTGGTCCCTGAATTCAGAATTCATAAATAAAGGGAGGAGAAGTTTGATCAAATTAATGAATGCTGGACTGAAAAAAACTAAGTTCAAGGCTTTCGTTCAACTCTTGAACTTCGACTTCCGCTTCATCCCTCTTCTTTTGGTCATCGACGGGCGGCAAGCATTCCACAATTTCATTCTTTTGGAAGGCTGGCAGAAGCGACAGAAGCTTCTTTTGCAACTGGAACATCTGGGACTTCTCAATTTGACCTTTGACTTCCGTCAACTCAGCCATCCATTTCTCGATGGATCTTTTGACCATGCCCAGGGACGCGTTGACCAAATCAGATGCCCCAGGCCTTCCAACAGCTTCCCACTCATCAACGACAGGAGGTCATGGAGGAAGGTTGACAAGTTATCACCGGAATCCTCTTCTTTGCCCTCGAGATCTTGAACATTTCCCACAAATGAGTCATAGGAGATGGCAGCACGCAGGAACCGGTCAGCGTCATACTCAATGAGTGACCGCAAGGAAGAGGACAGTGTTCCAGGCTCAACACCAGACTTCAGCAAGGTTTGAACCCAAGGTCGCTGGCGCCCCGAAAGTTGATCAACGAGGCCGAGGAACATCTTTCCACTTTCCATCACAGCCTTCATCATCGAAAGGTCGAGGCTCCAATTCTGCGAAGACTGGCCAGCAGCATCTTTTGCCACGCCTGACACGGGTCAAGCCAGCTTAAGGTTGAAATGCCAAGAAACACTGTTGTTGGCGCTCCCCAAAATATACCCAAGGAAATATCCAAGCGGTAACAAAGGTAATGAACACTTTGACGCGGTCACTGGCCTTCTTCCAAAGACTTGACCTCAGCTTTCAACTCAGTGATCTTCGGGTTGTTGCGGACCTTGTGCGCCGTCTTCACTGCTGCCTGAAAACCTTCGACAGTCGACTTGTTCTCCATCGCTTCAGCACTGCTAGCGGCCGAAACAAGATCATTGTAGCACTCCGCTATCAGTTCAACAATCTTCGTGTGACTCTGACTCTGACTCTGACTGCCAGAGGAGGGACCTGACAGGTGCAAACTCAAGGTTTTTTGCAAGATCATAGATCCCGGTAGATCAGGTCCCCTAATTCAGGGGGAAAAGAAAACACAACTAAAACTGGACTCGTTGCCGAAAAGCCGCCACCTGCATAGAGGGCAGCCAGATTCTTCAGCTCCGTTCCAGACACGTTCTTATCATTCTGCTTCCGGTCCGCATCTTTCCAAAAGCATGCCGACACACGCGTGAGGTGGTCACGTAAAAACAGCGATGCTGGAACTTGGCTCAATTTGGCCTCGCTCTGCGATTGGTGGGCAATCACATCACAGTTGAAATCAACAAAAGCAGAAGTTAAAAGTTAATAAAACATAGTAAAACAACATAAGACTTGAAGCAAACAATTTGCGCAAGTGGCCAAACCATCAACGGCATTCTTAATCTTGTCCAACTTAGCTTGCCCCAGTTCGGAGGACTGAGGCATCGCCGCGATCGACTTGGATGCTGTGATGATTCGGGCAATCTTAGGGTAAATATCCTGCAGAGTCTGGATATTATCCAGGATTATCAAGGATATTTTTGTTTTAAAACTTAAAGCAGTACCACGATTCCACGATAGATAAAATTATAAAAAGCAGCTTTGGGTCTTGGCTTCAACATGCTTCAACGTTAACACGGCGGACGAAAACGGCGGACACAAGGACTGTCCTTCTGCAGCAAACTACACAATTCCGTGTGAGGCTCTTCGAGACCATTGACCTGTTGAAAGAGATCGAACGGAAATTCATCCACTGCTGAGGCGGCTTCAGCCACAACACTTGTGGGCGTAACTGCACGCTTGCTTGCGGTCTCCATGGCAGCCCAAAGCTGCCTCAACCGAGCTGCACCAGGAGGAGAAACAAATGGACAAATAGACTCAATGGCCCAGCAGCAACAATCTGACAAATTAGACAGACCAACTGAGGCCCAAACTTCATGACACCGGTTGATGTTCTGAGAAGCGTCTGTGTCCGAACAGAAAGCTGGCTCTTCAAGTCCACGGCAATCTTGGCGATGAAGAGCTCCATGACGGATGCCTGACAGGTGGATGGGAATCCGGAATGCAATCCACATTCCAGATTCTATATCGGCTATCCAATCATCCATCAATACAACATTCAATGTCGTAAACAAATCAATACCGAACTCTAAAGTGATGTCCAGAGTAACTGGCCTGGTCCCAGTCTGTGAGCAGCAAACGCATGACTTGCATTTCAAAGGCTATGGATGTAGCAAAGGGGGCGCCAGAGGCCAAGGTGGACTGGGGCGGCGTCCACTTCGGATTCAATGTGCTCAGATCAAATCGAGGCACTGTGCACCTGAAGGATTCGGATTGGTTGGGTTGTTTCCAATCATGAATTTTGAAACAGCTGAAGGAGTGATGGGAAAAAGTCCCGTGCGCCAAGTCCCGTACAAATCCATCAGAGCTTTGTACTTGGCCGACACTTTGACTTTGGCGAGCTGGTCAAGGAACATTGCAATCAGCTGGCTTTGCAAGTTGGCAACAATGGGGGAGCCAAGCTCTACACCCTGTTGGCTGCTCTGCTCCTTGGTCATCTTGGCTTGAAGCAAGTTCACATTCAGGGTCTGGGTGTGAGCGCAGCTGGCAATGGAAAAGAAACGCCGTCCTCCCTCCGCTTGTTTCTCTTCCTGGCCAAGTTTGCAGATGAATCAACGCATGACTCAATGATCAACTATCCACAACCCAAGACTCTCAGCATAAACAGTTCCGCAGGTAGCAAGTTGAACACTGACTATGGTCCGGTCATGGTCACTATGTCAAATTCCCAAGCCCCTCTCCTGGCAAACCATTTTCATAGCCTCGCCAGCAACAAAAAGGATGAGATTGCTGAGCATAGGGATGGACATGTCCAGCAAAATTTCACGCTGTTCATCAGTGAGCTTTTTTTCGTCCACCACAGAAAATGGGTTCTGCCGCAGGAGGGCCAGCAAGTCAAACCTTTTCTCAGCAGCATCGCAGAAACAATTCAACTTCCCGGCCAAGGCCTCAACAGCGGGATCGTCAAAGTAGGGAGCCAGCGCAGAAGAAGCACTATTCATTGCAGTCACTCCTGCAGTGAGTGTTCTCTTCCGCATTTTGGTACCCCAAATCTCCTCCGCGGACATTGCGGCCTCATTCTTGTGCAGGAGATCTTCCGCTTTGCGGACCACATCAGTCCTCTTCTTGCTCGTCTTGGCCTTTGGGTCAGGCTTTGGCGTGGGTTTGCCTGACCCCTTGGCCGGAAGAGACGGCGCAGAGCCTGAGCCAACGGATGACATCATGGGCGACTGATGCGGCATCGGCATAGGCAGAATAGACCTTGGAGCTGCTTAGGGAATCTGAAACACAGCAATCAAGACAAGGAGGACGAGTCGGACGAGGAAGCAAAAATGAAACAAAACGCAGCTGACCAAAAGGGAAACCAGGGCACGCATCTGGTCCGGCGCCCGGGTGAGCGGAAGTCTGACCCAAACCCAGACCCTCAACTCGCTTGGCTTTGGAAGGGCTAAGCCCAGCTGCTTCGGAGGAGCGCTTACGTTGCTTACGAGCACTGCCAGCGTCGGGTAGTGCTGCACCAGTATCATCAAAGACATTGAATGCCATTGACATCACTGGCGTGTCAGATTGCTCCGAAGATGCAGCAGCAGGAGTCTCTTCCTCCTCCACCTCATCCGCCTCTGAGGCTGCTGTATATTCAGCCACTGCTTGTTGCACCTGCTCCATGCTGTAGTTGGAATGCGAGCAAGCCGCTGCAAACAGCTGGTTCTTCTGTTCATTGTACTCTTCTTGGCACGTAGCCGCATCACCTCGAGTATTCAAATCTTCCTGGCAATGGAGGCACGATATGATATGAATCATAAATTCTTTTTGATTCCGGCGGCCAGTTAGCTAGAATCTAGAAGTGAAATTGAACACTCATGAACACTCAATTTATGCAGATTTGTTAAAAAACAAAACGTGACAAAAACGCTGTCTGTCCTGCTTCTTGATTGCGCCTGTCCGCGTGCCGACGCGCACACGCTTACGCCCATCCTGATGCCGAGGTTGGTTGACACCAGGTGTACCGTTGTCGTAGTGAATTTCTTGGCCACATATTTCCCGGACAAATTTCAGCTGAGCTTCCAAGTTTGGAAGCTGATTCATCGGAGCCTTGACAATCATGAGGTAGCTGTGCAAGGGAATCCAATCGTATTCCTCAAATTTGTCCACATAGGCCTCTTGCTGCTGGTAGGCGGTCATGTCAAACTGTGAATTTACAACACTGCGACTGCTTGCGTTCTCTCGCCGGCGCTTGTCGAAATGCTCATCGATTTCCTCAAAGTTGGGCAGCAAGCAAAGGCAGCTTGATTTGCTGCGACTCCCCCCCAAAAAAATGAGAAGTTGCCATAAGCAGCAAAGCAAAATCTTCTAATTTTCAAAACTGAGTTTCAGGATGTTTCTGGCGCATTTCCTTCAGCTCACCTCTGGGCATGCGGCCAAAAGTATTGCCACGCGTTTTCTGCAGCAGGGTTGAGGGTTGCGTGTCCGAAGCAAAACCCACACAGAGGACTAGGACATAGGTCATGAGTCATGAATCATAATCCAAAAATTCAGAAATGTGTACAATGTAAAAACTACAAGTTGAAAGCAACAAACAGTGGACACTTGACCCGATGTTCACCCTCACCTCACATGGGAAGCATTCAGGCAATGCTGGAATGTCACGAACTCCTGTGGTTGGGTTCTTGTTGTACCTGACACAGCGAAGAATGACCTCATCCGGCAACAAGTAGCGGTCATGCGCCCCAAAGAGCTGCCCACACGTATCACACCCGGTCGGAGGAGTGTGATTGTGCCCCATCATTGCCGCGAAACAGGTCAAGCCACTGTCAACTTTGGTCTCACTGCTCACTCTTGTCGGAAGCGGCGGGTCAATCAAGCTCACACATCCAAAGAGAACACAGTCACAGACTGTCAGACTGCATAAACTATATCATATCATGTCATATCTAGATTATTATTATAGAATTTGAATCATAAAATAGATAATTCATGAGTCAAAGTCATGAGTCGTTAGTCATAACTCCTGAGTGAATTTGCACAGCACAGTCTTAGCAAAACTGCAAAACAAAAGCACATGAAACAAGTGAACACTCCGCAACCCCCCTTTCAATTGAATCTGTTTGGTCAGTGGAGGGAATGGCCTTGGTGAGGTCTTGAAAGGTGGAGGGGAGGAGACAAAGGGGAGATGGAGAGAAAAGGGAATGGAAAGCAGGGAGATGGGGGGAAGGGGAGAGGGAAGAGAAGGGGAGGGGAGGGGAGGGGAGG
>CAXAMN010008669.1:128291-141185 GCA_963970005.1 Durusdinium trenchii
GAAGTGCCGCGAAGTGCCGGAGTAAGGAATGGGGGTGGGTTGGTAAGGTTAAGTCCCAGGGGGCCGGGAAGTGCCGCGAAGTGCCGCGGAGTAAGGAATGGGGGTGGGTTGTTAAGGTTAAGTCCCAGGGGCCGGGAAGTGCCGCGAAGTGCCGCAGTGTAAGGAACGGGGGTGGGTTGGTAAGGTTAGCTCTACCCCAGACTCCGGTAGCGGAAGTACATGATAAGACTGAGGATAGCTTTCAAAGGTGAAAGGGGCAAAGTTGCAAACGAGCAGACAAAACATGTCAGTTTGTCCTCAGGGTAGTCTGTGATCAAAGTGGTCCCCCAGCGAATGAACTCTGCCGCTGAGGCATCCGCTTCCCCAAGCTGCGGTGAAAGCCGGTCTGGAAAAACACTGGTCACCAAGTGTGCAATCATGTCCTGCTAGAAAAGAAATTGATGGAGAAAGACTCAAATCAAATCTGCACAAAAAAAACACCCAATCTGAACCCCGGTCTGATCCCCATCCCCGGTCCAATGTTGACTCGTCATTGCCGTCCACCTTCCTCACACCCAAGAAGTACAGCCGAGACCGGATCATGGGTAAACCAAAATCGCTCGACCTTGAGAAGCAAGAGTCAGACCATTGGAGTCGGAATCGGAATATAACAACAAAAAACAGACTTGAAAGGACAGAAACAAATCTGAACACGACATCGAATTGCAGGTGTGCTTTTCTGGACCATGTGGCTTGACCATGACAGTTCTTACGCAATAGTCATCCATGAGCTCAAGTCCAAGCTGTTCGCCAGAAGAGGACACTCCTCGAAGGAGAAAATCAATTGGGGCCTCCAGATTCATAGATGTGCAGTCAGCAGGCACAATGATTTTTTTCATGAACTGTCACGCGAAAAAGTAACGTACTATGGAAAATCGGCTTTGTAGCGCGGTTGTTTTTGCTCTGTTCTGTTCCCGAGTCTGATCTCATCGCATCCCATCGCTAAACAACATCAAGTCACCGGCCCAAGCGACTACAATTTAACAAAGGCACTTGGAAACCTGACCTAATTCAACTAAAAAAGATATCCGCAGTCGCTGCACTCCACATTCAGCCAGGGGAGGCGGCCTTGATTGATGACAGCCGTTGCAAGGATTCTTGCAGGGTCAATCTCACAATATCACTTAATTGTGAACCCTGTAATTCATGCTGCATGAACTCAATGGATTTGTCCCAGAGTTCTTTCGGGATCTGGGCCACACAGTAAGTGTGAATAGATTTTTTGGGTCACTTCTTGGAGAAAGCAACTTCAAGCCGCAGTTCTCCCTTGGAGACCTCTCGCGAACAAACATTGCAAACTCCCGCCCTCACAGTCGGCTTCATGGACACAATGCCAATATCATGGTTGAAGTCTAGAGACCGTTTGGGTTGAGGCAAGCTAGGAGCAGGAGCACCATCAGCTGCAAATGTAGGACCAGCCGCACTAGGATCACTCCGCTTTGCTGTCTGGCGTTTCTTTTTCGCGTTGCTGACAGTTGACTCCTTTGTCTTGAGTTTGCCTCCGTCTTCCTGTTCATTTTCTTCATCTTGGTCAGCCCCTTTTGCACACACAACGGCCTGCTTCAGCTCTTTGAACTGTTGCAGGGATAATTTGGCGGAGAAAGCGTCGCCAAAAGCACCTAGTGACTCCCAAGATTCGTCATCAGGATCAGGATCAGGATCAGAGTTAGAGGCCACCTCTGCCTCTGCTTTGTCGGCCACGGCTTCTGCACGTTTCCTCTTTGGAGCTCGCTTTCGCTTTGTATCAGCAGCTTTCAACCCGAATCTCAAAATCTGCTGGCCCGTCGTTTGGCGAGGCTTTTTGGGAGGTGAAGGAATGTCAAGTTTTGGCCCAACTGTGAACGTGACTGCTTCAGCAGCATCACTACCCACCAACAAGGCATGGTTGGGCACACCGTCCGTTCCAATGAGCAAGTGCTCCTCCACAATGAATTTCACACACATGCCCTCCCAGTCATCAAATTCGGTCTGAGCCCACTTGAGTGCATCCAAAATCACCTCGTAACAAGTCACCATTGTAAAGGAACCATTTACAACTTCGGGGTGGACTGTTCCTTGAAAAGCCGGCATTCGCACAAACTTGGCAAAGATGCGACAAAGAGGTCGCTTGCGAATGCTCCCAAGCATGTACCAACTGAAAGCCCGGTTCAAAGGTTTTGAGATAGAAGAAGATGATGCGCAAGCACTCAAATCAACATCCACCCTGAAAAGGACTGGCGGGTCCAGCTTTTGACAATCCAGATGCCCTTGAAGCTGTTGAGCCATGTGCATGGTAACATCAAAGAGCGCGTGGGAGCGACACACCCCAGGGTGTAGTTCCTGACAAGATCTAAACATTCGTGCAGCTGGATCAGCGTTGTTGACAATCTCAGAATCATAGCGGAACATCTCGGACAAGTTCTCCACTGCAGTTTGGTGGCCGACAGGTTGGACAAGGTCGGGATCCAAGGCAGCAAGATTGCAGGAAACGCCAAGCCCCTTTTGCCAAGCAATATGGTTCTTCATGTTGTCGAGTGATTTGTCCAGCCGCTGCTGCCCCAATCGCTTGTGCTGGCTTGCTGTCCTCACATCAAAAATGGATGTTTCTGTTTTTGGTGGCAACTGCAAAAAAAAGACAATGGGGACCTGCCAAGCACTACCAACTCCCCACTGTCAAGACTCAAGACTCAAGACTGCATCAAAAAGCAATTGATTAAGCGTCAGTGTCAACTCTGCGCTTTCATGTCCACGCCGTCCAACAGCATTGCAAAGAGGCTGCTGCGCTAAGCCTTCAGCTGCGAACTGCTGTACTGCAGCACGATGTTCGAACATCCCCTTCACTTCCCCGCAAAGTTGATTCCAGTCAGCAGCACACTTCTTCGCGAGGTTCTTGCGCTCTTCGGAACCCACCCTGAAGCCGCATCCTCGCATTTTCTCCTGGGTGAACACGTTGACTCCAGAAATTCGCCTCTTCTTCTTCAATGGCACCAAAGCTTTCTCAGCGCCCAGAGATTTCCTCGCGACCAGGATTGAATTGGTTGGAATCAGAAGAATCGTCGGGGCAACCTGCTACTGGTATGAAATCTAACATTAACATCAGGCAACAAACCCAAAAAAAAGGTTTGCTAGGAAATCCAAATCGCTTGACACTCAGCTCGCGCGCACTTTGCTGCTCATTGCTAGCTCTCGAATGCTGCTTGATGGACGCGCCGGGAGGGTTGTTCGGACTATCCGCTTCGCTAGGAGCTTGCCGGCCGCAATCTTGCTCTTTCCAAAAGCTTCCCTCTCCACCTCCGCCCTGATGCGGGAATGTTCTAAGAAGGCTGAAAGTAGATAGCTGTTGACCTGGAGAACATGCTGCTTTCTGCCCGCTGACTTTACCACTCCAGTATTTTGCTGCACATTTGCATGCAGTCTCTCCACGCTGACTGACGAAGTTGGGAGCAAGACAAGGGCATCCTCCAAAAGAGATTGCAAGTTCTGCACCATGTCATGGTCCTTGCCACAACGTGTGACACGGAGGGCCACCTGCACAGCGTGAGTCACAATTCAGCTTATAGAAAATCAGAAACAGAAAAATATGCCCAAATTCTACTCATGACCCATGACCCAAAACTTTCTGTCAAGCGAGCCAAAAGCACCTGTGTCAACGAGTCTCCGCTACAGCACTTTTGATAAGTCTGTTGGATGTAGGTCAAATAAGCAGCAGCTTGCTCAACTGTCATAAACACTACGCCAAATATTTGGACTTGCAATCTTTTGCTCGGCAAGCAAAGGCGGTAGAAAGTGTCCGCCATTGTGATGAACACCTCGCTGAAGTAATCGGGGTACTGCAAATTGAACGGCTTGATGATATCACAAGACGGTGGTGCCAGTAGCATTGTCGAATAGTCTTCGACTGCCTTGCCAGCTTTGACGCCATTCATCAAATCCCAATTCATCGCACGGACTGAAGCATGATCCAGCTTGGAGTTGTGAGCATGATCTTCTAGGTTCACCCCCCTCTCACGAAGCAGCAGGTAATGCCGCAGTGTATCGCAATAGGAAACCTCGTCCATGAAAGTTGCCAGTGGCTCAGAAATCATAAAGCTCTTGCCCAGATCTGCCTTGGCTTTGGACCCCTCACTAAATATCACACCCGCACATTTGCTGAAGGACCAGGACCAGGACACTAGCCCCTTGCCCACTATTTTGAAACCGAAAAAATTGCCGCTGCTCAAAATTCATTCAAGTGACAAGAAAGGATTCTGCACTGATTGCTGATATCGTTTTGCTCAATCTGACCTCCTGCTTCATGGCAAAGCTGAGGTCCGGAGAATCCTCATCCAAATCTTGGATTTGATCCTGGTTGAGCTTGTTCTGGTTTGTTTGACTGGCGGTCCTTGACAATGCAAAGAGTAGAAACTTGTAGATCAAGGTCCCTCGAAGGACGTAGCCCAGACAAGGTTCCCAATGCTTCCACCTGTATAACAAAGGCACGTCACAGAAGACTTCTAGTAGCTCCCTCAAAGCCTCCCGTCCACGTTTGTAGGCATCTGATTCTGATGCGCAACAGCCTGGTGGGCACCAATGCACCCAGGTGCCGTTGTCCATGCAAGACGGTGAATTCATTTCCCCCATGAACCATGGGTCATTGAACATTTGGCCGCAAAGCTTCTTGCCATCTGCAGACATGGCCCCACCAATGCTGAAGACCAAGTCGCGGAACGTATTGTATTCAGCAAGCCAATCATTCACAAAGGAAGGGAGTTCCGGAACCACTCGCCGAACCATATTTTGTGCCAGGAGGTCCACATTGTTCTTGAATGTCTCCTGAAACTTAGTGCTCCTCATAGCACGTGCCATTCGAACTAAAGTGGAGCACAGGTTTCCAACACTCAGTAATCCAGGCTTCTTTGCAAGGCAAGCGCTGTGATGTAGGCAATTCCACTGAACATGAAGAGTAGTTTGCGCGTTGGAATCCCCTTTGGCAGCCATTCTCCCCCAGTCCCTCAATTCCTCTGCTTGGCAAACGTGGTTTGCTGGCAAGTTGTCTCCGCCTGGCATTGTTCGACAGGTGACCATTAGTGCTCCACTCCTACCCTACTGCCCCTGCTACTGCTACTACTCCTGCCAAAAGAGAAACCTTTAGGATTGTGAGTCAGACTCAGAACATAATGTCGCTTTTCTTAATGCGGCACGTCATGAGGAGTTCATCAGCGGCAGAAACTAAGCCCTGCACACCACATCAACATCTTCAGCGGGATATTGGCAAACTCATCGTACAGTTCTTGCCCGCCATATGCAGGTGGACAACCTGAAGAAGTGTAGACCCCCCAGCGCCGGATACGGGACAAGATGGTGCCCGCGTTTTGTTTTGGAAGAATTTGTGAAGGGCAATGCAAAGCCACACACTCAAAATCTCCCTTGCGTCCACGAGAGTCTTTCCTCCGAACTGCCATGTGCTGGATCATGCCAAGCATAGGAGCGGTTTTCCTCATGCCCCTCCGCTCCTTTGTCTTGAACTCTGCGTCCGCGGACGATAAATCTTGCTTGGTCTCCTCGCCAACATTGTTGACCCAAACATTCGTATCGTCAGCGACAATGATAACCTGATCAAATTGAAAAGAAATGAACTGACAAGAGCAATAGAACGAGTGGTCCAGTCTCCAGTCAGCTAGACTAAACCAGCTGCCTGCACAAAAACTACAACAAAACAATGGACCAAGAAACTGTAGCGAACAAAGGAGGTTCTTTGCGGATCCACGCCAACAACTTATCCCGTTGAGCAGAAACGTGACTCCACAATCCAATAGCCTTTTGTCGGGACAAGGATTTGGCAATGTCCGATTTGTACTCAGAGCAATCGATCGGCCCAGCAGTGGTCTGGAACAAGACCTGGTTCTGCGCGCAAGCCCCGGCGCTTGCAGCCTTTGTCTGCCAGAAACTGAACACTGAGCGAACTAGATTGATCTTGCTGTCCTGCTGGACACTGGTTGCCTTGCCAACTTGCCTGAGATGGGCTTGCTGAATCCCAAATCGTATCAGTCTGGAATGCGAGGCCCCAGAAGGTCTATGCTGTGCACGAGGCTGTTGGCTGTCCGAACTGTCAACGGGATTACAAATTGTCACCCCGTCTTGTAGGACTCTATTTCCCGCTCTTCTCAAAGCAGAAAACAAAGACATGACATGGATCAGTGCACAAAATGGCAAGAAAAGTGAGTAATCCTGCAGCGCGCACGCTCTGAGCCAACAAGAATTTGGAGAGCGAACAGGTCAGGCCAGGGTTTTGACAGATTAGATTGCTGGTTGCCAGTTACAACAGCACAAAAGGAAATGGAAAAGCCCAGTGCAATTGACTTGACATCCGACAAGCCTTGAACTCTGAATCGTTGTTCTCATGAAGCTTTGTGTGCTTCAAGCATCCGCAAACGTTTTCCAGTACAAAAGTCCTGCGTCCGTAATTCCAAAAAGGTCATTCATTTCCAAATAACTTCAGAACTGCGTGTCATTTCAAACTTGCAAAACTGCAAAACTATCCCATCCGTGGTTTGCACCGTCGTATATGTCGGGCGGACTCCAAGAAAGGCACAATCTTGTAGGCCTCAGAGCAGGGTATGCGCTATGGCACTGGACCTGGATACAGTATGCTGTCCAAAAACCGAGTGAATCTGAAATTCCGAAAAATAACGCCGGGCCACGTGGGGATTCTCTGGGCTTTCGTCGAACATTGATTCGACTGAGGGATGGCAGTGCCGAATGTTGGATTCACTGCTAAACAGCTTGCAAGTGAATCCACAAATGAAGATGTCTTCGGAGATCCAGCCCTGCCGCCAGAATTTGGACACGGCAATTGGACATCGGAACGGAATATGGTATCGGTATAGTCCACGTCGATTTAAAATCCTAAAGCACAACCAACCACGCCTCCTGGCCATAACTCGACAATCTGTCGACAGTGGATTTGTCGATAAAGCAGTGTCCACCGGTCCTGGTGCAATCTGTTGCAGAGCGGCCAAAACAAAACATCCGAAAGCGAAGCAGTCCTCATGCTCCGCATGTCTGCAAAGCACTTCTCAACAGAATAGTTACGCATAAAGAAGGACCTTGTCATTGCCTCGAGTTGAATGACTCAGGTGACAACACACAGCGGCTCAATTCATCTTTAGTAGAAAATAAATGAACACGAGATGACGCGACGAGACGCATGCTTTTCGGAGGAGCAATGTTCAAGTATGTTGTCTTCACCCACCAGTTGATGGAGGCTGTGCGTGGGAGCCCCCGAACAGCTGCAAGCGGTGCAAAGGACCTAAACTGAAAACAAAAAGGTACAGTAGGTTAGGTAAAGACTTGAAACTGAAGCCAAAAGCCGCATACCGCAGCCGCATACCTATGCCTATGCCTATGCCGATGTCGACATGCACTCTGCGTGCAACTCAGGGTCCAAAGGGTGTGCCATTGGCATTTGCAACCACTCTCGATCCATGCCAAGGGCTTGCAACCCAGAATCAGCCCAAGAAAGCGATTTCCTTGAGATGAACAAAGAGACAGCTTTAGTGAGCTCCGAGTTCTGAATGCAACATAAATTACACGACAAAAAGGTGTCTGATCGTTTTTGTGTCCGTTTTCCATGTACTGTAAATGTGCAAAGCTGCGGCTTGGGGATTTCAAACCGGTAACCTCGGCGGAAAACAGGCGATCGAGATCTCCGTGATGTGGTCCTGGGTGGCTGCGGGTGACTCTTGTCCTGCTTCACAGGTGGCATACATACACACCTAAAGAAGAAGAAACAAAGAAGTCGGAAGTTACAGTAGATATCTTAATCTTAGATAGATAAATATTTATATTTATTTATGTCCAGGCACTTCCCAGGTTCTGATGGGGCATCTGGTTCGGATGACTCGGAATCCACAAGAGGCGCGTAGAGTCGAAACGCCATCCCGAAAATTCCTGAGAGTCGTAATTCCTATGCCTTTGGACCAATTTTGGTCTTGTCTGAAATGGCTTTGGACGTGTTTTTCCAAATCAAGCGCGAGGTGCAACCTAAACAAAGGATTGTCAAAGGACTGTTGGCCGGAAGTATGGCCAATCGCTCATGCCGCCAATGACAGAGACTGAAACCATCTGAAAGCACAAAACTCATATCATATCCGGCTTCCAACATTCATAGCCCTGAACAATCCTGAACACGTTGCTTCCAACATTTTCCAACTAACTTAAAGATTAAGTGCGTGGTAAGTGGTAAGCAAGTTTTAAGGTCTTGGTTGACCACAACCAACGGTTTAGTTGACGCATTTTATGTGCCGCCCAGCCCCCCCCCTTCACATCCGCCCCTGCATCCTGCAAGCAGGCTGTTGCTGCCACCGAAATCTGCTATCCCTTCCGACAACCTGTTTCAACCCTTTCTCGTGACTTAAATTTGCCAACCCATCTTGCCACCCCTCCCGGCCACCGAAATCTGCCATCTACATTTGCCACCCCTTCCTGGCGCCCCATCCTGCCACTCCTCCCCGCCACTCAAATTTGCCGCCCGATTCTGTCGCCCCTTCCTGCCGCCCCATCAGGCCACCTCATGTTGCCAACCAATTCCGCCGCCCCATCCTGCCACCCCATCCCGCCGTCGTTTTTAATGAAAAATGTCCGCAATGAAGACCCCCAATGTTAACCTTACCACGCAGCATCCAAAATATAAACATGAAATGAACATAAATATAAACCTACAAAAAGCCTTATAGATCTTTAAAATTGTAATCTTAAAAGTCGCAAAATATTTCAAAACATCTCACAAGCCGGGGTTTCGCGGGAAAGGGTTTCGGAATTACAAAAAAGTTTCCCAGGATCAAAATTTTAAAAAGTCTTACAAGTGCAAAAAACATGCAAAAATATGACAAAATCTTGAAAAATAGAAATACAAAGAAATTTATGCAAAACATGTGAAAACACTCTCGTGGTGAGCGGAATGGTCAGCTGTTGTCAGCTGCTGTCAGTTGCTGTCACACATGACAATTGCGTGGCAAGTGTGTTCAAAAAAGAAAGATTTTGTTGTTGTCACACATGATCAATTGTGTGGGCTAGTGTGTCAATGGGTTGCTGAAAAAAGAAAAACATAGTTTAAAAGCTTAAAGATCAAAAAATATGTAAAAATATTTTTCTGTTTTCTGTTTTTGATTTTAAACTGTGTTTTTCGATGCTTGCGTGCGAAAAGCATAGGAAACCAAACCCGGGCTGATCCAATCCACCACTTAGTCTCAGTGAGCTCTGGCAACACCGTCGAGCACCCTTGAGTGGCTTTCTAGGCGGCGCGGGCCTTCCCCGGACGAAACCATTTTGTGAATTCATCGCCCTGCAGATCATCCAGTGGGGCGACGTGAGCTGCCACTGCGCGCAAACTGGCGGTTCTTGTGAGCCGGTCTCGAGCTTGCCTCAATCGCAGTTGTCTCGACAGGAGTTATGTGGTTCCCTCGCGAGAATTTAGCGCCCCAAAACAGATCTACTGTGGTAGTTGACGTCTCTCAAATTTCTGTTGCGCTCTCACTTTTTTTGCAGCCTTGTGGCCCTAGCCGTGTGGTACATTTGAAGACATTGGGTGTTCTACGCACATGGTTACTGTTTCATGGAAGTGGCAATTTCTTGGACCGTGACCACATATACGCCGTGTTGAGATTATTATACAGTACAATTGTCTCTGGACGAATTCGCGCATCATGTCGAGTCATTCGCCGCTGGGAGCATGTCCCAAATCACATCCTTGGTAACCTCCTTGGCTCATTTGAGCTGGCAAGTACCGTTCTTTGAACGAATGGTCACGGCTGAACAGCACGCCACCGTGATGTTTTCGTGGCAACAAGCCGCCCAGGCTGGCCTGTCGATATTTCCGACGAACCTGGTGCGAAACGCATGCGCTCCAATCTGGCACTTCAGGGCGCCACGCGTGCCCAGACCAATATTGACCAGGTACTAGAGCGCGCAACAGCTCAGATTGGATCGGCTGTCTCTGTACAGGCCGGCTCTATTGCGCAGCAACATGTCCTGGAGGATGGGGCTATAGTGTTCCTGCCGCCGCCCAGGTGATTTCTCCTACGAGGTTTGTACCTACTGGGGAACACACGGCCGTGGTGATTCCCCAAATAAACAAAGCCTGTGGCCATTAAGGAGCTTTTACTTTGCGCAGCGTCTCCCCCGTCACTGTGGGACGTCGAACCGCTTGCGCGCTTCTGCAGCAATTTGCTGAGTCGGTTGGTTCTTCAGATGCTGTTTTATCTGTGAATTCTGATCCGTTGGCTGCCTCTATGATGAATAGGTTCACATCAAAGCGAGTTTGGAAACTGTGTTGGAATGTGGAATGGTCATGGAGTTGGGACAGTATTACGTGGCTGATGCATGGTTCTACACGCCCTCTTCAGGGTTGTCACAAATCAGCACGCCACTTCTGGTGCATTTTTCCACAGTGGATTCAACGAATATTTGTGGGCAATTGCCAAGCATAAGCGCTTGTCCACGGCGCATATATTTTGCCGAAACCTTCTTGCGATTTTCAGAAAGCACGCCTTATTGTTAATTGCAATCATAATAGTTGAGCACGGCCTTTGGGAAATGCTCCGGCCATTGTTCCCCTGGAGATGGCAAAAATAGTTTTGCCTTTCTCGTTGGATTCAGCCGGCGCTCGGACTATTCTATGTGACATTCAACAGATTATTGCTTCGTGGACCTGCGCTGAAACTGATCGATAAAGGGTGGCTGGTACAATCAGGCTGAACACACACGCATCATTGCAAGCGTTCGGTTTCTTTGGGACGCGTATTTACATCTCGCGGGCAGGAATCCCTTGTCTGTACTTCAGGCACTGAGGGTGTTTCGTGGCCGGTGGCGTGCGCAGCAGAGCAAACAATATCGCGCTATATCGCGCTGTGGTTTTGCAAGATCTTCCTGCGCTAGTTCAGGCGCTTCTTGGTTTCAGTGTCTTTCGCGTTGGCCACGCCACCTATCGCCAAACCCAGGGAGCTAGCGTGGGTAGTCAATGGGCCCCGGTTCTATGTTCCATTGTGGCGCTACACCGAGAACATACATATCGTCAGTCGCTGACTTACCCGTTGACTGCCCTTTTCCTTGTTTTGGAATTTGGAACTCTATGCGCGTTCTATTGAACTGGAAACTGTTGAGGGTCATGATGCCCTCGGTTTCCACATTGATCCTCTCCAACAAAGCATCACGATACTGCAACCTTGGGACAAACGTGTTTGTCGTTCCACTCGTGGGGTTGGCCCGGACTGCCTGCGCGTATACGACTGATATGTACATATGTATATCCTTGGGAGCTTCAGATTGGGCAAATTCAGATGGACACATGCAGGTTGATGGCCTTTTTCGTTACGCGGCAAAATACGTTTTCCGTTTGGTTTTTTCCCCTTTTGAACTTTGATTGAGAATTTACCTTTTGCAGCTTTGAGTGTCAGTTTGTGAGTTTGTGATGCATGCCAACGTGACTTCTTTGCCTCCAGCCAAGTTTGTCGGTCACATGTTTATTCTTGGAGGCTCAAGTTTTGTGTACGCGCCTTTCCTCAATTCGGGTAGCCTGCGTTCTAGTGATGGAACGCACTCACAATGCGATTGCAGTGATGGTCCAAGTAGAGATGGCCCATGTTTTGATGCACATTTTGTCTGAATGCTCAGACTTCTTGATGGAACTGCAGATTCTCTCTTTGACAACTGATGGCTGGCCTGAGACCAACCTGAAATTATTTGCCGCGTGTCATAGCACCTCACCGCTATGACTAGACAACTAAATGTCCGGCGCGATCGATGGGCTCGCTCTGAACCTTTTGATCCTTCGTTGCCTGTGCGTATGGCTGCGATACTGAAGGACATGACCCAGTCCCTGCAGAACATTCAGGACAAATTTTGTGTACTCAAACATTTGCGAGATGATTTGGCTATGTATCCGATGACAGAACTCCACCCAGTTCCCTGGAAGCCGAGTTGCCTCCGCGTCCCTACCCTTTTGGAACTGGACCTTCCCGTATTCTTCTTGAGTCGAGATCCGTCCTTTATCGGCGGTCAGAAAACCAGCTCTCATTTCTCTGTTTTCACGTTGACTTTTGTGTTCCCGCCTGCGCGATTGTATCAACAAATAGTAACTCTACACTTCTATTTTTCCATTTGGCCGTTTAGCTGCTCAGTTTTGTCAGAATGCCAGGACCCTAGAACATGTCTGACGCAATAAGGATCAGGTGTTTTCACATCTGGATTTGCTGTGCCAGCACGTGGCTGATCAATTTCAGATAATTTCAGGTTGTCAGAACCTTAGACTTATCACGTGACTCTACGACCAACCCGGAATGCACGTATACCAACCCGTTGCCAGGGTGTCCGCTCCCTATCGGTGTGAATATTTGTCAAGATGTCCGCTCATCATCCTTCAGTTACCTTGTCAGAATGTCTGCTCCGTAAACTTGTCAGGGTGTGCGCTCCTTATTTTGCTAGTGGCAAAATCGCTGGAGCGTTTGCCAGATGTTGAACAGCAGGGGCAGCAGGGGAGCGGTGGGCATTCTTGGAGTCACCGCTCAACGAAGACACTTCAAGTTTGCTGTGATATGCAATATTGACGCGGATAGCATATACCTGCGAGAACGATCCTTTGAACTGTTTTCACGCTGCCACTCTATTTTATGTGTATCAGGTTCAAGACGTACTTGTAAAGACGGTGTCGCGCGCGCACGTTTACCAAAAAAAGATGCTGAGCATTGACATCGTTTGACCGTTCCTCTTCCCAGTGTGTGGTTGTGTGTTTGCGGTTGCGATCTGGCACTTGCCATTGCATTTGAGGTCCGGTAGCGCCCACTGCAATCTGGCACTTGTGGTTGAGGTCCAGCAGTGCCCACTGCGATCGGGAGCTGCGCA
>CAXAMN010008669.1:148688-178488 GCA_963970005.1 Durusdinium trenchii
GGAGCTGGAAGCTGAGAACTGGCGACTTTGTAGTGCAACTTTAGTACGCGGAGCAATCTGTGGAGCTGGGAGCTGAGAACTGGCGACTTTGTAGTGCAACTTTAGTACGCGGAGTATCTGGGGAGCTGGAAGATGAGAACCGGCGACTTTGTATTTTCAACTTTAGTACGCAGAGTATCTGGGGAGCTGGAAGATGAGAACTGGCGACTTTGTAGTACACTTTTAGTACGCGGAGCAATCTGGGAAGCTGGAAGCTGAGAACTGGCGACTTTGTAGTACAACTTTAGTACGCGACTGAGTCATCTCTTTTCTGTATTTTTCAAAAATGCATGATCAACGTTTTTTCCTGCGAGACAGTTGACGGTGGTTGCTTCGCATTCGCTCCATTGGTCGGTTCCAACTTGTTTTGTCAAAGAACATCGCAGCTCGGTGAATCAGCCTGCCGCGTGCCCATTTCCTATAGGTTTATTTTTTTGGAAACTTCCGCCGCCGGCTTGCCCGGGACCTACTTGTACATTTTCAATGAACAAATGCGACTGCTTGGGAGGGTACCCGCATGACCGGTTTGAGCGCATCGCCTTTTGAAGGTAATTAGAATAAAATGAAAGCGAAATGATAAGAAATTGATGCGAAATGAATGGAAAGGAGATGTCTAAACGGATAAAACAAAGCCTTCAGCGTGTAATGTTACATATTGCGACCGCTTGGGAGGGTACCCGCGTGACCATCTTGAGCAAAAGGCCTGTTGACGGAAATTACAAGGAAAGGAAAGCAAAATGAAAGGACATGTCTAAAGGGAAAGAGCATTCAGCGTAAGCATGTATTTTGAATGAAGAAGTGCGACGAGCATATCGCCTTTTGATGGAAATTTCCGGGAAAGGAATGCAACATGAAAGGACATGAATGCACAATGAAAGGAAATGAATGCGACATGAAAGGAAATGAAAAGAAATGTCTACAGGAAGACTTCAGCGTGTAATATTGCATTTTCAGTGAAAAACTGCGATGAGCATATCGCCTTTTGAAGGCAATTAAAAGGAAAGGAATGCAACGTGAAAGGACACAAACGCAACACGAAAGGAAAATGAAAGCGCGGAGGTCACAGTATGTATGTTTGCCCTTCTGCGCAATTTTGTTATTTTTTCTAGGGTGGTAAAAGCCGGTGACCCCACGGAACCCTTTACATGAAAGAAACATGGAAGGAACATGAAAGGGCGTGAATGCAAAGCGAAAGGAAATGAATACGACATACAATGAAAATAATGCAAAATTAAACGACATCAAAGGAAATGTCTAAAGATAAAGACGCTTTCAGCGTGTAATGTTACATTTTCAGTGAAAAATTGTGATCGCTTGGGAGGGTACCCGCATGACCGGTTTGAGCGTATCACCTTTTGAAGGAGATTAAGAGGACAGGAACGGGGCATGAACAGCAATGAAAGCAAAGCGCAAGGAACATGGAAGGGCGTGAGCGCAACATGAAAGAAACGTGACAGGACATGAATGTATCATGAAGGAAAATCTCGGAAAGGAATGCAAAATGAAAGGAACACGAACGCAAAACCACACACTCACTCACTCACACGCTCCACATGGCAGCCGTCCACGTCCACACCCAGCTACGCCTTAGTGTACAACCTGGCAAAGACACTAAAGCAGCGCAAAATCAAAATATGTATAGGTGGCTGCTGGGAGAAGCAGGAAGCCTGCGTCACTAACGTCACCGCGCTCCATGCGCGATCGTGCGCACAGTGGAGTTGCATCGAACAGGCAAGCAGACTGCGCGCAGCGAGCGTTGCTCAGTGCTGGTGCCTAGCAAGCCCCGCGCACACTGCCTGTCACTGTCTCTCAGTTGTTCTTCACACCAAGCCTCTGCGTCAAATCAATGGCTTTTCTCTCAAGCGACCCACGCGGTGCTTGGCCAAAAAGCTGCACTCCTCCATCTTTCACAAGCGCTGCGGCCAAGGCCTCTTCTAGAGGCTTGCGTTCATCTGCCAGCCGCAAGAAAAGCTTCTTGCGCGTAGAGACGCGTGTGCTCTGCACTCTGCGCACCTTCACTGCTTGCGCTAGCCTTGGATCCTTTGGCACAGGTTCTGTCAGGAAATCATCAACCAGCCGCTGGAGCTGAGCGTCTGCATTGGTTTTCCTGTGGCCTGACTGCGATCAGCATGGAGAGTTTGAGCGTGCTCACAAGTTTTGACAGCCCCATGGGTAGCCTCAAACTTCAGGGTTGAACACGCCATGCTACACAGCAAACGGAGGCCTGCCGCGTTCTTGACACTCAGGCAAGCAACGAGTTGGCCAGAGTTCTGTCAATGTCTGCCGCTTCAACCACCATTGCAGCCAATCCGCTGTGAGCCGCCCCAACCACCATGCTTCGAAAATTGCTTGCCGCCGTCGGAGCTCCGGCAGCGAGACCAAAAACCTCGCGTAGGCTGTTTTGGCTGCTTGCACCCGTCGTGCTCGCTCATCACGCAGTTTGCCGTCATACGCCAGGAAAGGTCCCAGGTACCTGGCACGCCGCCGCAATGTGAGGAATGGTGAAGGCATTTCGCAAGTGTGTACGCTTCTTGCTTGGGGGCAGGGTCACTTGCGTGGCGGGCTGCGAGGTGCGTGGAGGACACATCCAGAACGGCTGGGGCGGCATGTGGGGGGAGGCCAAAGAAGTGCGGGGGGCGCGCTGCAGTGATTGCCAGGCTGCTGGTGTTGTCCAAATTTGGGGCGGTACCCAGCCAGGAACCACGCGCCAGCAATGCTGTCCTGGCAGTATGCCGCTGCCGATCTGCTGTGTGAGCTGTCCATCGCTACATTGTACGACCATCTGGGCTTGGCCCAGCTGCAGTAGATGCTGTTGCTCTGCTTGTGGCAATGCGGATTGGAGCCCGTGGCACTAACCATGCTTTGACATGGATCGGTGATGGGATTCCGCGCAGGAACGATTTGGCAAAGATCGGTTTGCCAGGGTGTGGGCATGGCTGGCGCTGGCAAAAGCATTGGCGAGATCATAGAAAGCTGTGGCTTGTTCCCGCCGTCTGTTGGTGTGGCGTAACGCCTGCTGTATGCTTTTGGCATCCGCTTCCAGACTTGGGAAAAATAGGCTTTGCCTCTCCAAAGTGTGGAGAAGCTGTTGTCCAGAAAGCCCTTGTTCCGTTATGCTTAGGTGTTGTGAAGGCACCGGTTCTGTGCCAACATCGCGGGATTCTGCCCGTTGTCTGCATGCTTGCGCATAGCACTGTGAATGTGAAGCCTTGCTGGACTCTGGGAGCTGGGGTGGGCTGGCGACGCGCCAATGCCAAGACGGCGTCGGCGAGCTGCGCTCCAAAAAAGTGCGCCGCGCAGCTGCAGGGAAAGACCATGGTGGGGGTGCACGCCGCAGCTTGGTGTAATGCAACGAGTGCGATCTGCTCAACCTGCTCCTGCTGCAAAATGTGCCCTCGTGAGGGCGCAGGATTGGTGTGTTCAGCTCTGGGCTGGGTTGCGGCAACGCCTCCTTGTGCGCCCGGCAGGGATAGGAACTCCAACCAATCTTGTTTGCAAAAAACAGGGGCAGGAACGGCAATGTCCCGCTTTTTGGGCCCGACCCGTGTTCCACCCAGCAGACGTGAAACCTTCCAAGCCGTAGCAAAATCCCGCTTGCGCCATGCTTCTGTGATTTCACGCACCAGTGCGTTTTGGTGCGCGCCCACCGTGCCCTCTTGATGCGGCGAACTTCTGCTGTGGCTTGCTGGCATTGCTGTGTGACTTGCTGGATGCGGGGGTCATCTGGGTGTTGCGGGTGCAAGGTTCGGAGGAGTACGCGTGCATCTTGCCGGGCACACGTGCACTCCACCGCACTGACAAAGTCTGAGTCGCCTTGTCCTTGCAAGCAGCGGGCCAGTATCCCAGCGCGCTGGCAAGGTCCTCTCCTCACCACACTGCAACCGCGCATGCACTGTGATGTCGGTGATGTCTCCGGGCAGGGCAGTCAATGATTTGCAAGGCATCCCCGGCTCTGTTCCATACTTCGCGTGTCTTAATTTGAGAAAGAAAAATGATAGAATCGGTGCGAGAAGTATGGCCTCCAGTATTGGCATAGACATAGAACGTGGGACTACAAGGAAAAAAAGTGTTGCTAAAGCAAAGAAAGCGCCGCTCCGCAAACCTGCGCAGCAACGTGCCATTCTGGTTCTCTGGCGCTGCATTGGCTCTGCCGATGCTTGGTGTCCGCTGGGCGTGTACACATGCTGGGCCCTCGGTACTTTGTTCAGGCCCAGTTGGGCGTTACCATCCAAAAACACCAATGGCACACACCGGTGCCCTTGCGCAGGAACCACTTCACACATCCAGCGACAAATCTTTTTCAGAAGCACGTGTTTTGGCGCCGTTGGGCGGCAAGTATGCCACAGCGCGCAAAATGTCCAACTGTGGTGTTTTGAAGGCTTGGGTGAGGCTGGAAATTGAATGTTGCCAGGGTGGAAATTTGAATTTCAGCCTCTTGGGGGTCTGGGTGGGGATATGGCCACAGAAGGCTGAAATACAAAGTTCAACCTCTGCCCCCGAGACACACCTGCACAGCGCAGCTTCTCTTGGCAGACGAAATTTGGATTTCAAACCATTCTTTTTCCCAACGGAGCCAAAGTCGGATCAGCTCTGTTCCATCTTGACTGTCCTCTGCGGCGTTCTCTTAAGGCTTTAAAAGTATCTTCCATCTGCCTCAAATGGTTGCAGACTGCTTGGCGCAAATCATCGTGATCGAGACAAACTCCAGCGCTGAAGGAAATGGCAACGAACATGCAGTGTCCAGCCGCTGAAGGCCGAGATCCTGCAGCCGGCTCGATACCTTGCGACGAGCCTCTTCCATTTGGATCAGTGTTTCGCGCGATTCCGCCAATGACTGTTCGCATGCCATGTGCAACATGGTCTGTCCCCACTTCTCCTCAGGGGACGCGGTAAACATGCGCAGTGCTCTAAGAAGGAAGGACAGCAGTAGTCTAGGAAAAAACGTTTCTACCCATGTTGGTAACAGGGGTTCAAGCAACAAGCCGAGCGACAGCTGCATCTTCCACGAGGTCGCGCCATTCCGACAGGATCTTGTCATTTTTGTCCTTGGCAGACCATTCCAAATAGTGTTGGCGACAAAAGTTACCTTCCACCCGTTCGCGCTTACACCGTCCACCTCTGCTCAAAGGGGCTAGACAGCGCTCTGCTTCATCAGCAGCTAAACAATGAAGATGGGCTGGCTTGGACGACTCGGCAGCTGATCCAGGCAGAAAAGCGCAGGATCTTTTGCGCGAACCATGCCATCCTTTGGCTGCGGGGGTTTCAACATGGCCTGCGTTCGGGCAGAACGCTTGGCCTTGGCTTTCGGCTTCTTGGGCTGCGGTTGGGGAGACAAGGGCCCCTTGGCCAAGGGCTTCAAAAATCCGTGGGCGTCCTGCGCAGGCACTGGGAAAGACAAAACAATTAAAAGACGACAGCCACTTGTCTTTATCAACAATCAACAACATATCATTAGTAAACCTTCTAGATGAACATGTTTTTACAAAAACACAACTTCCTTTCACCCAAAGCACCATGAGCTGTGACAGAAAGAGCGTATGTTCAGATTGGCCTCCGCCAACGACGACGACATAGTTCCTGTGCGGGTCAACCCATTGCCCCGTGTCTGTCATATAGACTGTGGTGTACCTCTGACGCAACATTTTGGGTCTCAGGACGCTCCAAGGCTCGAAGAACCTCGTCCTTTGTGGACGCAAGAGATAACTTCACCATAACACGCATTTCCTCAGGCTTCTCAGAAGCATGACGCGAGGTGTACTTGGGAAGCACGTCAGCCACTCGTGCCTTGTCACCGTTCTGCAGGACAACATCGCACGCGCTCGCAAGGTATGTGCCTCGGGCCCCATGTTTGCGGAAATGCTCCAAGAGATCCGTTCGGTCAAGCCGCCGAACCTTCTGCGAGTCTCCTGACTGGTCGGCAGCTGTAGACAACCTCTTGCGGCGGCACAAGGTCAGCTCTGACCAGGGCTGTGTGATCGATGAAGACAAAGATGCATAGTCTCCCTTTTCAAGTCTGGTAGCCAAGCCTTCGCAAACATCTTTCATCAACTCGCCGTGCCACGAACAGCATAGCCAGGATCGAGGAAGGACTTCGCAACTCTGTGGCTACACTCAATGGCGTTCGGCGCGTAACTGGAAAAACCAAGTGGCACAGTGCCGAGCCCCGACCTCCACGGAGCAGAGAAACCAGTTTCGTTAACGGTCAATATATTTGCTTCCATGTAGGCCGCCATGAGCGGCTCATTGAAATTATCATGGACCACAAAGAGATGGTACAACCCTTACAGCGTCCCACAAACAGACTCCAAATCAACTTTCCAAGAAACGTGCTCAAGGCACCTGTGCAAACGCAAATCCAAACCGTTCTCTTGGCAAGCAGAAGCGACGGCGTGGTAGCACGAGCAATCTGCGAAGATATCTTCCACGGCGACCTCTAGATCATTGGCTTTTGCGAGCGCAAGATTCAGCAAAAGTTGCTGTGAGTCTGCGTCCTCAGAGCTGCTGAGTACAAAGTACCGAGGCAGGAATCTCATAAAGGACCTTTGGTGGCCGAAAATATCAATCCGCAAGGACCGACTCCTCCAAGGAGGAGGCCTTGCTTGTTCGTGGAAAACGTGAAGTCCAGCAAGCAGGTGGACAGGTTGCTCTCCACCCAAATCTTGTCCAGATCATCAGTCATCAATGTGAAAGGCACGACTATGCGGTCAGGTGGGCACACCACATGGTCCTTCAAAATCTGAACATCTGGGGCGGGCTATCCACAAAGTTCATGAGCTCACCTACACACTCCACTGAATAGCCCTCTAACCTGCGAGCAATCGATTGTTTGCGCCTTTGGTTCTTGATCTGGGCAATGGAAGGCCGAAGTGCGTCCGAGATCTGATCACGCTTCATGTACTTCAGCGCCCTATTTGGAGTGCCCTCTTTGGCAAACTGCTTGGCGTAGTGCCTCTTCAACCGTGAAGCATTTTTTCGCCCCTCACATTTGCCTGACTCTTCTACACGGAGAGACCCTTGATCCGTCCAAAGCACCATTGATGTGAGCACGATTCACATTCATAGCATCTGGCAATCAAAACTACCAACTTCTCAAAGGACGAGTTGGTCCAGGTTTTGTGTAAAATGTTTTTCTCTTTCAACCAAGTTTGGGCAGCCACACGCAATTTTGGACGCAATGTTTGGCCAGAAGGGACGTCTTGGACGGCAATCTGTCGCCATTGCTTTCGCCGGCGTGAGCCCTCTGCTGCTTCTACTATTTGGTCCGACATCTCCACAAACAAGGCCGAACTTTAAATTTCAATCCACATGCCAAAATAAGATCACCTTCAAATATCGGCCCATTACAAGCTGTCCATCTCCACTACCCAGTTGAAAATTGAATTTCACCTTGTATTGCTGTTGCAAGCTCAAATTTGAATGACAACTGTGCAAGCACGAAAAGGAGCGAAAATTCGAATGTCAACCACAAGATTATCTATCTGATGCCCAGAAGTTGGAAATTCAAATTTCAATTGAGTATGACGTAGTCATCAACTAGCAAGTGGAAAAGCTGAAATTTGAATTTCCACCTTTTGGACATTTGATTTCTAGCCTTATTTGTGTTTTGAACCTAGCTGCACCCACTCGTCCTTGCAGCCCCCCCTCACCACTCCAGTGTCCCTGGAAGTGCTTCGGGCTGATGTACCTGCGACGCACCCACAGTTCCAGACCTGTGGACAGCTCACCTTTGCTCCACTGCAGCCGGGCGAAGGGGCCAAGCCGAGTCTTTCCCACCAAGCCAACAATGTGGCAAGCCCGGAATTGTTCCAAACAATCTTGGTCTCTATCGGCCTGTACCATTGACAGGGATTGTAAACACAACATCGAATACCACACATATGGTGTGAAAACACGGCAGTGGCGGTGATTGTCTGCACAAAGGCATGGGACCATCAACGGCCGGTCAATAACTGCAATGGTTCGGTAGGGCGCCGGGGCATGCTTGATACCTGAAGCGCCTAATGCAAAACCAAAGGACAATCACAAGACATTAATACAACATGGAATTAGCATCAAAGGACGTTAATGCGAAATGATGGGAACATGAAGGGGAAGGAGTGCAACATGAAAGGAACATGTAAGAAAATTACTACAACATGAAAGGACATGTCTACAGGAAAAGAGCCTTCAGCATGCAATGTTACATTTTAAGGAATTGGCAGCAAAATATGACAAATTGCGAGCACTGAAGAGGATACCCAAATGACCGGTTTGAACATATCACCCTTTGAAGGAAATGGAAAGGAAAGGAAAGGAAAGCAACATGAAAGGAACATGCAAAAAAAGCAAAATGAAAACAACATGAAAGGAACATGAAAGCAATGCATGCACAATTAAAGGAACATGAAATGAAATGAATGCAAAGTGAAAAGACAATAAAAGGAACATGCATGCAACATGCAAAAGGACAATGACAGGAAAGGAATGCAACATGAAAGGACAATGAAAGGAAATGACCGCAACATGACAGGAAAACGAAAGGAACTTAATGCAACATGAAAGGAAAATGATAAGAAAAGTCAGCTAGACGAAGTGTCAAACTTCCTAAGTTACATTTGTTGACCCCCCGCACTCATCAAACACGAAAGAAACAAAATGTAACTTGGAATGTCCCCACGTGTGAAGTTACATTTTCCTGTATTTTAGCCTACCCCCCCCCCACCGGGGTATGCCCACAAATACGTGGGAACGGGGTCAAGTGGAATCTAGAATGCACCGGACTCTGCGCACAATTGATTGCTGGACGCACCAAGGTGCAGTCCTCGGGAGACATACAAGTAGCAAGCGTTTTGCACGCTCTACGCAGCAGTCAAAGGCATCTGCTATGGCTTTGGCAACCTGCAGGCTTGCAAAATAGGTCCTTAGAGCAACTATGCTTGGGCCACTTGGACATTTTGGATAAAGAAATGCAATTACGATCTCCATGACATCAATCAATTACGCGTCGTCCTGACTCCAATTACTTATCTGACATGGTCAAGTTGAAACGAAAAGACAACTTGCAGGCATCATCTAACACATGCGTGTATGCTACACGTGCGCTGCGGGCAATCAACTGCGTGTTCGATTGACGCACCGTAATGCACATTGCGATCGTTGCAATTGGAAGTGCCCATGTCCATAAGAAACATCTTTTATTCTCATTGTCAATCTTTGTGTTTCTGCAATTACATGTGTTTACGTTGTTGTAACTATAACTGAGGTGTAAGCCTAATACCTTGGGAGAAAAAACAACAGCCACTTGCAAATACTCACTCGACTTTGGTATGAACCAGCGGCAGGTACAATGGTACAAGCTGAGCAGCACGACACTGCATCCACATGAACAAATTGTAGAACAGCACATCCGCAAAGGAAATCACGGGCATCTTAATCTTGAATAATCGTGAAGCATCTAGTGCGGCAAAAGCTTTGCTATTCCTCGCCGGACATTCAAGCGTCTCAATCCATCCCAAACCTGATTCAATTGCCAGAAGACTAAAGAACTAAAGAAGCAAACATGTTCGCTCTATTTGAACATCATGCAGCAGCATCTACAGCAACCACAAAAAAGCAACTGTTCAACAAAGTTTCACTCCTAAGCAACGTGACAAAGGAAACACGCCTCTCACTGCTCTCACCACTGAGTGACATTGCAAACAAGTTGACTAGTGCAAAAGGAATGCAGTTCCAGTTCGCAAAGCATATGCCAGAACACTGAAGGCAGGCACGATGGCAAGGGCCACCGAACAAAGAAGGAGAACTGTCGCGTATGAGGAAACCGAAGTAAAGGCGTGAACATAAAACAACAAATGAACACGCATTGACACAACAATCCGTCAAATTCCGTAAACTTTTGTGTGGGAACATCGCGATGCAAATGTAAATTTTGTCACACATCAAAGCGAACAGTTCACACAAGGAAACAAAAAACATAATGACAGCTGAACATGTTGACGCTACGACATGCCTTCTGTACATTGACATTATTCACTCTAACATGGTGTAGTTCAATAGAATCCATTTTGACAATGTTTTGATAGCAGCGCATTTGTGCTGTTTTGGCCTTGACACATGTTTCTGCGGCTCGTCAGTAGTCTATCCCTCATTTGAGAACAACACTTACGAAGCAAACATATCATGAGGTAAGAGAATCTTCCCGCCCAAACTTGAAACTGCATAATTCTGTCTGCGGTGGGACGAAACGATCATGTTGATTGATGTTGATGTCTTGTTGTTCGGGTGTTGAATCACCATGGCCAAAACTAACGGCGCAATGTGCCTCATGCTCTCAACATGTCAACTTCCACATCATGCCTCAAGACACTTGCAGTATGCCTGTTCACGCTCAGACTACGAAAAAACGGTTCTATCTACATGTTGCGGGGATAACAAAGTTCAGTATATCAAGACTCAGGTCCTGCAAGGCCACACGTCTTCCAAACGCCTAACTACAAGACCAAACGACTTAACCCCGGTACCCAGTATTTGTCAGTCAGTCACTCAGCCACTCACTCACTCCGTGAATCATACACAGTCGTTTCAAATTTATTGTGGAACTTATCTAGGCCCTTCAGGCTGACTGGACCTGTTTCAAAGAAATTCGTTTGGGGCGCCGGTCTGCAACCATCTCTGCTGCAAACCAAGAACACCCGATCAGCACTATTGTGGTCCTCTGCATCTTTTAAAATATCCTCATATACAGTGACAGCTTTCTGTCAAATTCTGCACCTGTTCGTACCAGCTAATAACAGCAAATACTACAATGAGTACACATACGTACGGCAAAAGGAATGACACTAAAACATCCAAAATGTATCAAAATGCCACAACAGTGTTAAAGTTCGTTAAAGTGCAACTAGAAAGCTAAATGCCAAAGAGATTGATACAAGTTCGAACATGGACCCATGTGTCGGACAGCTCGAAAAACATTGTCTTACAAATACTTTTCTATACGTTTCTGCTGAGTCACCTCCCCAGACCCGAGCAAGCCTCTGAGCCCGCATTGCAGAAGGGAGCCATGCCGCAAAGAACTCACACTCTGCGGTTCAGTCTTCTGCATACAAGGATTTCAAGAAGTAGACACTGACACTGCACTTAGACGGCCTTTCTGCTTGTGTATTTGCATCATGCAACGCTCAAGCTGCTCACAGCTCTCCCTTCGCTTTCAGCATGGCCTGAGGCAGTGGAACAGTCTGTGTCGGACCACTCAAGATCTCAAACTGGCTGAACCACTCTCTGGTGTGGAGCCTTTCCGCTTGAAGGTCGCTGAACGCCATCTGAACAATTATCAAATGAACGCTTGTGGGGACATTTGACATCCTGAGACAACCGCACCCGGTCTGTGATGCGAAGCCGGTCTATGTTCTGCAAATGCTTGGACAAAAGACCTCAAGGTCACAAAAATTCACAAAATATTGTGGAGTGCCTAACACTCACATTGCAGGACCTTTCTACATTGACTTGCTTCCTTTCAGCAGCATTTCCAAGCCGGGTTCCGTGCATAGAAGGCACCTGGCACGTAAATCACTGTACTGCCAAATTCACCAAACATCTTGCCGCCTCTGAGGATTCCAAAGATCCATCAATGGCGGCTGCCAAAGATCCACCGCCACTTAGTTGAGGGATGTCATTTTCGGGCCTTTGCACAGTTTTTCGCACTCAAATTGAACTGCTTCACTACACTACTATTCACCGTTTCACATGTATGGACTAACAAAGGATTTGACACTGAGGCCAATGCCCTCGATGGTGTAGCTTGGCTGTTGCCTTTGATTCATGTGGCCCAACTGTTCCCAAACGGTTCCATCAAAACACAACAACTTTGAAGCAAACACATGCAAACAAGCACACGATGCCTGGAGGAGGTTCAATGAATTCCCTTCATTTGCATGGTCTGGCGCATTCCAGTTTCAAAGTTTCTGGCATTTCATGCACTCCAGTTGTTTCGCTGGGGCGTCCTTCCAACCTTGCCTCAAACCGCAACGTCAACTGAAGGCCAAACCGGCCAGAACGTCAAAATTCCAAGCCTTCAGCAGTGAGGTCACCCAACAACGCATCTTCCAGGAAGGTGTCGAAGGTGTCCAACGGCTGCCAACGACTCTCATCACACTGCGCCCCGAATCTGCTTGAACTTTGAAGACAATCAAATTGAACATTTCTTCACGTGTCATCAACTGTCACTGAAACCTCAAACATCTGCAGTGTGCACTGTTGTGACCTACGGAAGTCATCAATCCTACCTCAAGACCTGAAGTTCTCTCTCTCTCTCTCTCTCTTGTGAAACCTTTGGAACCGCAAAGTGCCTTTTTGCATGTCCTTTATCATCTGTTGTCTAGCCGAGTCTAGCCGCAGTGGAGTGATAATTGTGGGACTGCACTAAACGAAACTGCTACAATCAAGGGGTACCAATTCTGATCAACTCGGCGTACCTGCGGCGAAGTTGCGAATGTTTTAGCCTTTCTCCAATCAAAGTGGCCAGGCTGTTGCACATGATTCGGGTCAGAAAACATGCATTTCGATCCGACCGCTGTTGTTGGAACTTTGAACTTGGGCCTTCTTGTTGGAGCCTCAATATGGTGACTTGGAACTTGGACGGGTTTGAGACCACAATCCATGGTTGAACACCTTTGCACTCACTCACCAAATGCCCTTTCACTTGCGCGCTTGGTCTGTAGCGCACTCACATGTACTAACTTGTATCTCGAATGTGTGTGTGTGTGCACCCCTTGGAATCAAAGGGATCCTGTAGGATTGCTTTGACTCTTTTAACTGCAGGGGAGTGCGGCGTGATTGTGGGACCGCACTCAACGAAGCTACCGTAATCACAGGATAATGCGTCGGCAGTCATGTACGGTACGTCGTCATCCCGTCGGCTCGTCGTTTCGTGGCCTTTAACTAAAGGCACGCAGTCCCCCTCAGCTGGTTTTTCAGGATTTGGTTTCTTCGGCTGGCGTGTGGCGCCACTGTCCAGTCAGTATGCATAATCATAAGTGTGTCTCTCCTAGTGAGAGCCCAGGGTGACCCGTCGAACGGGTGTTTGTCGAACGTATCCTACGGGATACAGAGCAGCTCGCAGCGAGCGTAGGTGGCCTAGGCCGAGAGTACTCAGATTTGTCGATTTCTTGAATTCCAAGCTGGCTCATGCCTTTACGTGACCGCAGTGCTCAAAGCAGCCAGCCACTTTACCAGGCCACCAGGTGACCACAACAGCGATCAGAGTATTTTTGAAGTTCATTGGAACCTGTCGGGACCTTAAGTACACACAGCGCGTACGTACATGTTCAACGAGGCTTGCCTAGGTTCTTTAATGAGGTTTGGGTTCATTGGTTTTCGTCCCCTCCATTTGGTTCCCTTTTCATCCTTTTCCCCTTCAAACACACATCTGTTCTCCTCTTCTCTTTCATGTCCTCCTGTCTTCATGTCTTTCATCTCATCTTTTCTTTCGTTTGCGCGCGGATTGGTCCCGGCCTTAGCGTGTACGCGCGCAACTACATGTACTTTAAGCCCAGGCTTTAGGTGGCCCAGGTCTTTATAATGAGGTGGGTTTCATTGTTTTTCCCTGTGCACTTGGTTCCCCTTTCATCACAACCACATACACCTTTGTCCCGCCCCGTCCTCTTGTCATGTCTTCATTCTTTTGTCTCTCGCGCGCGCGCGCGCATTTGCCTTTACCTTAGTTTTACGACTCCCCTCGGGGAGGCGCGTGTGTGTACCCTTGGAGGGATCCTGTAGGATTGTTTTGACTCCTTTAATTGCAGGGGAGTGCGGCGTGATTGTGGGACCGCACTCAACGAAGCTACCGCAATCACGGGATACCGAGTCGGCGTACCTGCAAGTTTTCAACCTTTGGTAAAGTGCTACTGCGTCGGCAGTCATGCACGGTACGTCGTCACCCCGTCGGCTCGTCGTTTCGTGGCCTTTAACTAAAGGCACGCAGTCCCCCTCACCTGGTTTTTCAGGATTTGGTTTCTTAGGCTGGCGTGTGGCACCGCTGTCCAGTCAGTGCGCATAATCATAAATGTGTGTTACACCTAATTACTGTAAAACACAAGGAGTCTGCGTACCACGTCATCTCTTCGTCACACTTGCTTGCAACAAAGGTCAAGAAAAGTACAGGGTCCTTGGATGAAAGGCCTCGTCCCATGCCCAGCAAATTGCCCCGCACAGGAGCAATATCTTAAGTTCCTAGAGCAAATGCATCACCTTCGTGTCAGAATTGTGAACTTTAACCGCAATCACGTATTGTCTTACAGAAAGCCAGCCTTGACTAGCATGAAAACAGTTCTGTCACCTGAAAACAACACTCAATCCAAACACTTGAAACTAGTGCTGGGCTCGAAACGCCAGGTTTCGGGCATGTGGGAGAGGTTTCCCAATAGCTGTCACATGAGCCAGCTCCAGCAGTGTGAACTTCCACTTAGTTGGCTACACCATGACCATTTTTAGCAACTTGATGCCACCAGTGCAAAAACGGAGAAGGCTTCAAAATGTTCAGCATTTTCGCCCGTTGTCGCTAGCTTGATATCCGCCGCCCAAGGACATAGAAACTGTAAGGCGTAGCCCCTCCAGACCTCATGTCCACGCAACAAGTGTGGTTTATGCCCCCACTAAACCGTGGCCACCAAGCGCTGGGCTTTTCCGGCACCGGAATGTGAATCTCCTCACAGCACAAGAGGGGGTTAGGCGAGTGCTCCACACAAGTGGAGTTTTTAACATTGATTTTCAAACGTGGTTGCGCTTTTAGCCAAGCAGGTTTTTGCGCAATATTTACGGGTGGCATCCAAGGGATTTCGTTCTTTCTCGTTGTGTTTCACCAGGTCATCTCTTGCAAAGGCTGGGGGGCGGACGTTTCCAACAAAATCATCTGCAACACGTTGCGCGCAGTGGGACGTGACGAGTGATGCCTTTCAACGTGGTGCAAAAACCGTGCGCGGGGATCTGATGTGGTGTGTGGCAAAATGCCTTGCGACGCTACGTGTTAATGTGATTCTCTTGTCACAAACCCTGTTGCCAAAACCATATATATTTTTGACTCCGCAAACCGCTGCAAACTTTACTTCATTGTACCTTCCTGTCGGTTTGCAACAATACAATAAGCTCGCTCTTGTGTTCTTTTTCGTAGGAGCCTTTCTCTCATGCGCTCCGCTTTGGCGCTTTTGTCCTTCAAACTGTTCCTTACATTGCGCCATTTCCCTGCACTCCCCACACTTCTGAACGTTTGTGTAGAAAACGCCTGCTTTTCTGTAGACCGATTGAAGCTCTCTCGCTCTTATCACTACCCTCTGGATCCCTCCGGAAATATCTACTGTATGATGTGTTTCTCTAGAAGTATCAGTATGAGCCTGCAACAATGGGCCTGCGCGGGCTCTCTTGAGAATCACAGGGCTGAAATCAGAAGCAGTGGATGACGAGCTTGTGGACGAAGAGGATGAAGCGTGGTGTCCCTTGCTGGCACTGATGCCTTTTCTTTTCGCCGCTGTCTTCTAGCAATGAATGCTTGCTTCTTGCGTTCCATCTCTTCAGCGGTTGGGGGGCGCGGTGGCGCATGCGACTGGTGCTTGGCAAAAGCTTTTCCTGAGCAGCTTGTCGTAGGGTGGAGTCAAAGTGCTCCAATTTTCCTTTTGAAGCACTGTCCTGCGGATCCTTTCCTCTGGCGCGGCCTGCGACAGGTCGGCCTGGCTTAGCTTCTTGCGCGCGAGCAATGAGAGGTGGCCCTAGATCAGGGTGCCGAAGGAGTTCCTGCGTGTACTTGTTCACAGCTCGCTTGTCAGCAACGGACAAAGGCATTGCAATGTTGAGTGGGTGCGTGAAATTTGGTGTACCTATCTCTAGCTTAATTTTTATCAGCCTTCTGTTTGCTGGGATGTATAACGCTAACGTTTAAGTTCTCAAAAGAAAGGCTAGATCAATGTCTTCGATAGGGAATTTAATTAGCTGTCTTGTCAGCAGGACCTGGGCAAGTGGCTATGAAAGCTGAAAGCATATCCAATAAGGGCTGGCAATTGTTTAAAGGATTTTTTTTTCGCGTTCTTTTTGGGAATTTGTTTCTGGTAGCGCTTTCACATAGTGGTTCCGTGGCAGGCAAAGCATTTGAGTACCTTCAGTTGCTCATTTTGTGGCAGGCGGAGCATTTCGTGAACCTCGATGTCCAGATTTCGTAGCAGGCACAGCATTTTGTGAACCTTCAAGCGCAGACCTCGTGGCAGGCGCAGCACTTTGTGGGAGGTGGCAGGCGCAGCACTTTGTGAACCTGCAGCACTTCTTTGAACCTCAAAGTGCAGATTACACTTCAGAACTCACGCGTGAAAGAATGAAGCAATGCGAAGGTCACAGCTGGAAGCTAGGGGCAAGGACAAAGCGTGCCTTTTTTCGCGTCGGCTGGTTCACATCACTTTGGATAGGTGGTTTGAAGCGCAGCTATCCTCTCGGCAGCGGGTAAGGGATCAAGAAAACAAATTATAGGGCCGGATAACCCCACATGGGAACAACTTCGAAAGATTGAAGCTGCAAACATAAGGTGCTGAAGAGTGAGCATGGGGAAGAGACAGGCGAGACAAATAGAATGCGTAAGGGTCGGTGTGTGTAGGTGAGGTGTGTGTTTGATTGTATGTGCTTGTCCGTGGGTGTGTATGAGTGTGTGGGTAGACTTGCTTCTGTTTAGTGGTTGCCCTGGTTGCCCCTGATAATTTTTTTTGAATGTGACGCCCTGTCAATCAGATGTGCTGCCCTTTGGATTTTGCGGCAATGTCAAGTCCACACTCATTTTCCATGTATCAGGCCGCGCAGTGCTGCCCTTTGGAGTTACAATGTCAAGTCCATATAATGTGTGAGGCCTAACATGTCAATAATTTGCCGTGAAATTTTCCTGACATATAATAATAAGCTCATTAAACTAGATCTGGCTGGCAAATAGATAATAGGTTGGTGCGAAATCAAATATGTGTTATAGTTATCTTTTTCTGTTTTCTGATTATGTTTTCTGGCTCCGTTTTAAGGTTTGCGCAATTGTATTTGAAGACCTATGTCTGTGTTTAAAGATATTTTTGCAGACGTGTTTGCATAGTCCCCGGCCCGGTTCGGTTCAAGCATGTCACAGTAGTAAATCCACTGATGCAGGTACACACGACGCGATGTTTCTTTTGTTACTGGTCACTTGTCAGTTCATGTTTTCCACATGCGAGGGTTGAATTAAGTTAGTTGCATTGTTTCCACTGTAGTGGGCAATGGGGGCGGCAACAGCAAGACGTCAGATGCACGAGGCGCCATCACGTTTTTCTTTGTCAATCGTCTCCAGTGTGCCATCGTCGTCTGTCAATTGAAAATCCTCAGCCATTAGACATTCATCCATCATCGAACTTCAACATGGCCCTGACAGGCGGAGAGACGGGAACATCAGGACAAAGACACTTGGTTGATTTAATTACTGGGAATGACGCAGTAGTCCGGACAGACCTTCAGACGGAGAAGCCGAAACCATTTGACCGCTGCATTTTTTAGATCAACCTGACAGACTCACTGACCGCGACCGCAGCCTGTCCGCCATGGCAATGATGATGCCGTGCCAAGAAGTGTACCGCAAAGTCTGGCCAAGCACGTTCCGTGGCTACAGGCTGGGTCGGGTGCGAACTGAGTGACCATGACAGAATCAAACCTTTACATTGTTACGTTTTTGATCAATCATTTTTCAAACTTCGTTTGATTGTTTCGTGTTCGTGACAGGCTGACGGAACTCAAGTGGGTCATGGGAGAAGTGACAGAGGTCTGGACAAGAGACTCCGTTACTTGGCTGTGAATGCAATCAAAAGAAAACATATTTTTGGTCGTGACAGTTGGACTTGTCCTGAGGCGGCACGCATCATGGATTTCACCAACGATGAGCCGCCCATCCAGAATGACAAGGGCACAGGTGCCAGGAAAGACAAAAGAAAGGCCGCCAATACGAAGGGCACCAAGACGACCAAGGGAAAGGGCGGCAAAGGCGCGAAGACTAAGACTACCAAAGCTGACAAGACTAAGAAGCCTAAGACCAAATGAGCAGAATACAGTCAGTGGCTTTTGAACTTTTGACAAGCAGTCAGTGTCACCAGAATGTTGAAAAAAAGACTTTGCTGCTTGCCGCTGTCGGTCATTACAGCCACGATAGCTGATGGGCATAATAAACTTAAACGCAATCAGTTTTATATTCGCCAGCGTCCGATGGGCTTAGCCGGGCTCGCTGTCAGTAACGTGCCAGGTTTTTGCCCGTCTAGGACGGGCTTAGCCGGGCTAGTCTAAATATGTCTAAATTATGTCTTTTTATACTAGGAGCCTGTAACCTTTCAAGATTGAGCCAGGTTTCGCCCGTCTATAACGGGCCTAACCGGGCTACTTAGTAAGTCTAATGAGTCTTAACTTAATTATAACATATTATAACTTGGGTTGAGCCACTGGTTCGTTTAGGAAGGTTAGGCCAGGTTTCGCCCATCTCGCACGGGCTTAGCCGGACTGCTGGCTGTGCTGCATGAGTCTTGGAACCAGGTTTCGCCCGTTTAGGATGGGCCTAGTTACTGGGCTAGTTACTGGTATTAGTTGTTAAGCCAGGTTTCGCCCATAGCCGGCCACTCGCCCAGCGAATCCTTCAGTTATTGATTGTTTATTTGATTAATATCATTCCGAAATGTTGCTAGACCTGATCCTGATTCTGTTCCTGGACAGCAGCCATGAAAGAATTTGAATGTTTGGGAGAAAATCACTTTGCTGTTGCGCTACGTGCCTGTCTTTAAGTCCGCGGTCGCCGTCAATGACGGGCGGGATGCCGGGCGCGGGCGCCGGGCGCCGGGTGCCGGGTGCCGGGTGCCGGGCGCCGGGATGCCTTGACTTCAATATGTCGTCTTGTCTGTCTTGACAAAACTATTAAACAGCGTTCACAGAAAGCGCATGGGACCTAGCGGTGATCGAGAGCGGCTCTGTAACTAAGGTAAAGAGTGGCATGTTTTCTGGTTGCTTCAAACTTGTTTGCCACACTCGCTGTGAACTTACTGCTCATGCTTGTGGTTTTTAGGGCTCAAGCACTGAAGCTTCTGCAACACAAGGCAGCTGAGTGACCGAGTGACCAGAAGATGTAAAAAAGAGAACTGTTGCAACTGTGAGACATTTGACAACTGGCAGTTGTCAGACTCAGAGGTGTGCAGCTTTCAGAAAACAATCTAGAGTCTAGAGTCTAGAGCATGGCTGATTCCCGTCGCGTGAAGTACTTGGACCATGACGTGCCCAGCAGTGGTGCTGCTCGGCGGAAGGCGCTGCAGAAGCTCTACGAGAAAACACGAATCTCGCAGCATAAAATGTGGTGCGTGATGCTAGTTTACAGGATGGAATTGCTGATGGAATCATGATAGAAAGCCTTCGGGCCACATGGGTCTTCAGCGGGGCATTTTTGCTGTTACGCTGACCGCTGACCCAAGGACGGGACAAAAAGCAAGGGGTCAATAAGCCAGCAGTGCAGCCTTTGGGGGGGGGCGCGGCGAGACACCACCACGGCAGGGGAACAATGAGGATGGTGCACGCGCGTTGAGTTTGGTTCCTGGCGACCTTTCTTGCCATCTTTGCTATAAGATGGAAGAAAAGTACACCCACGAGGTCTATGCCCTTCGTGGCTGGGCTAACTTTATGTTTTCTTGGCGCTAAGTTCTTTCAATCAGTATGTTGCAATGACGAGACACCTATTGCTTCACCAAGCATGAGGGATTGAGTTTGAGTAAGGTCAACAGGTCGAGCGTTTGGAGCAGCAATTGAGACGCAAAAACGTTGAGATTGCATGCCTGAAGCAAAAGCTTCCCGATAAACCTGCGCGAGCTTGAGGGAAAATGAACTTAGCTGACTGCTTTGGTTCAACTTTGCGCACGAGGTTGGTCGAATGCACACACGGACACGATTCGAGTGGTCATGCCAGGTATTGATGAGCTTAACCCAGCACAGCTTTAGGGCCCAGATGTAATGATATAAGACATTAAATTATAAGACCCATGTGCAATCAAATTGACATATTATATAAAAACATGTTATGTTTAAATGTATGTATGCACACCACCAGCCGCCACCAACTTTCATGTCTGTTTAGGCCGTTCGCCGTATAACCGCAGCCGCAGCCGACTTGTATACACGTGTGTTTATGTGTCTTATTCTACGGCAACTTAGATTAATCATAGCCTCATTGTCATTCTTCTGTTCAAGAACAAACAAACAAACAAATAAGCCACAAACAAACAATCAAGTTCACTGCACACTTGGTTTACCCGGCCCGCCGGCCCGACGGGTTGATGCCAACGCGTCACCTCAAGGCCAACCGGTGAGTCGCAGGGCTTCAGTAAGTGAGTCGCATGTTTGAAATCATGCAGCGTGTTGGCGGCATGTTTGCAGGTTTGGCTTCAGTGGCAGTGGGGCTCAATCTTTTAGGTTCAGTGGCAGTGGCCATGGCACGAACCAACCAGGCACCTTGGCGAATGACAAGTTATTTTTGCTTAGGGTCTATTATAATGCCACGTGGTTTGCGTGGTCGATCACCCCGGCCAATTCATAATTATTGTAGTGGCTTTGTCACCCAAGGCTCCCAAGGACCTCAGCGCGCCGGCGCCGGCGACATGGGCCGGCAGCGTGGGCCGGCAACGTGCGCCGGCAACGTGGGCCCACGCTCCGCCGCCGAAAGCCTCGGAGATCACCAACGACCAGGAGGCTCGCTATTTTGGACTCTTTTGGAACAAGGACCAGCCTCTGAATGATTACCATCGGGCTGCCGATCACAGCGACGAGACCCCGGAAGTTGAGAAGGACGCCGATGCAGGAAGCTCAAGGAAACGCAAGTGGGAGACTTGGAATAGACTTATTATCCTGTGCGAACATCGAATCTAGTGATTGAGTTTTGGCTCTATCGACTTGAACTTCACCTGAGGACCTCAGCCTGAGGATGACGAGCGGATCATTGAGCGGGTGGATGAGACGAAGCGTTTGCTGTTTACGATGGCCGCTGAAATCGATGCAGACCTGCGGAGGCTCCATGGAAAGGTCAAAGCATTGTTCACCTTGTCTGGACAGTTGCCTGGCGCCGTGCAAATGCGCTAAGATCCGCTGAGATCGATGATATCAGAAGATAAGAAAAATGCGCGCTAGTTTCGTTTACGACGGTGGTTCATCTATGTGTTTAATATGGGGAAAGAAAACCACTGAAGAATCCTAGGGTCTGAAGAATCCTAGCGATGAATCCAGGGGTACGAGGCCAGGATGCCTGGGTGGGAAAAACGTTATCATTAATTCTTGCTCTCTCCAGTGGAGCATGGCGTGGGCGCCTTGGCGGCTTTGAAGCTGCTTGAGGCAAGCGCAGCAGAGCCAGCGCCCAACGCCAATGACGACCAGTAAGCTGTGAAGGAGCACGAAAATGAACTGTTATATTAATTATGATGGATGAGTTGAATTGGATGAATTGAATCGAATTAGTCATTTCCGGCCCAAAGCTTTGAAAGAGTCACTGGGTCGAATCATGAGCTCGTCCAATGGGCCTAATGCTTTTCTTCCTAGAAAAGCACCTCCCTCGCCGCCGCCACCTGGTTTTGTTCCAGCCAAAGTTGCTGCACCATGTCCAGCGTTTAAAGCTCCTCCAGCCGCTCAACTTATTAAGACCGGTTTCCAAGCTCAATTGGTCTATTCAGGCTGCCCAAACATTGTAACTTTCTCAGGATCAGTGTCCACAGCCTCCACAGCCCGGATGCTTGGACATGCCAGGGTTGCCCTAGGGTTTTGCACTTGGGCATGAGCTTGAACTTGTGCACATCCGTGGAGCAACCCTTTTGAATCCGAGGAATTGCACCGGGAGACAATGGAGCATTTGGTCCAATTAGCACCAGGGCAATCTATGAAAGCATGTCGATCATGCGAGAGATTCAAGCCCTTCAAGCGTGCGTGAAGATTGCTATCCGAGTGACTTGCAAAGCAGGGTTATGGTTTGTCAAGACAGTCATCGTTGTCATAGAACTCGCTTTGACTGTTATGTTGTGCGCAAAGGATCTGGATACCTATTTCATAAACGTTCTTGATGGGAATATCGAAGATGATCCTGAACGTCAATGGGTGAGCCGCAACTTGAGAGACGTGAGGGCCAATTTGTTGCTCATGCAAGAGCATGTGGACGTTGTTTGTAGATACTTTCGAATAGACGTTATTCACCTGTAGCATTTTTGCTTTGAATTGGTCCTGGTGGGCGTGTGGTTGAATGACATTATTAAATCTACTGAATTTCTACCACACTGGTCCACTCATCTATCTTTCAGCTGGCTGTCGCTGTTAAACATAGCTGACAAATGCTGACGAGAGTCATCTTGGGTGCAAAAAAACATGCCCACAGCACAGAGAGACGCCCTTCATTGAACATTCAGTGGACTCATCATTCATTGGTTGAAAGTCCAGTATTCTGCAGCATCGGCCAAATCAACTGATTATTCAAATTGTGACTGACACACAAACATTTTTGGAGTAAGGCAAACATGCACATGACAATCTGACACACAAACATTTTTTTGAGTAAAAAGGTTTCGCCCGTCTAGAACGAGTCTAATATCTTAACTAATCAGGTTAGGCCAGGTTTCGCCCATAGCCGGGCCACTGAGTCTTAGAGCCAGGTTTTGCCCGTCTAGGACGGGCTTAGCCGGGCTAGCCAAAGTATGTCTTATAACAAATTTGGTAGGAGCCTCTAACCTTTTAAATTGAGCCCGGTTTTGCCCGTCTAGAACGGGCTTACCCGGGCTACTTAGTCAGATTAGTCTTAACTTAACTTAGGTTGAGCCAAGGTTCGTCTAGGAAATCAGGTTAGGCCAGGTTCCGCCCATCTCGCACAGGCATACGGACCACTGTGCTGGATGAGTTTTAGAGCCGGGGTACAGGTAGTCAGTTGAGTGGGGTGTTAGAAGATAAATTTGATTCAGTCAAGACAGGTCTGTCACGACATGTCATCATACGCTCGCAGCCTTTGGCTTGGCTTTTCGGATTAGGACAATGCAAGACAAGACAAGACCAGTAGTGACTATAATAAACTGACTGAACAGGCAACGACGACGAGTCACGACTATTATATAAACGAATGGATCGCATGACTCATGAAAATCAATTTAGAAACAAACAAATGTAATCAACAGCTGGCAGGGTCATCCTCAGTGATTTTAATATATTTTAATGACCGACACTGCATGCAATGACAGATCTGGATTTCGAAAACGACGAGCCGCTCAAAAAGTGCTCCTGGCAGACTAGGAAGGGCAATGACGATGATGATGATGATGGAATGCCTCAGAAAGGCTTGCCTGCTCAGATCCACACTAAAGATGACTTCCAGAAAGGTTGGGAGCGATCCTCTGAAAGAATTCTAAATTCTTTCAGGCTAGGCAGCTGCCTGAAGGAGGCTTCGTTTGCCCACCTACCTGCCGAAGCCGTCAGGCTCGCCGAGACATCTTGGGTGTCAGTGACAAGTTCCGGGCTCCTGTGCATGGCTTGCAAGCGTGCAGGCCTGCAAACTCCATGGGCAAAAGGGACGGCTGGAAAATCCGTAAAGGATTTGAACTCAGTCTTCAAGACTTCGTTTTTGAAGCGGCATCAAGATTCGGGTGCCCATATTTCCGCAGTGAGCCGGATGTTGGACTTGGATGAGGCCCCAGGTGCACCGACGGCTGCTGAGTTCAAGGAAGTGTGGAAGGAGCTGCAAGAAGGCGCATCTCAAAAGAAGTGGCGTGGCGCCAGTTGGAGCGACAAGTCTGGCCTGATGGCATGGGTATTGAATGAATCCATCCTACAAATGGAACAAAACGAAATGGCAGATGCACAGACCATTTCCTTACAGAGAGATGCTCGCAGGGCCTTGTTGTTGATCAAGTTTGGGTTCTGCACGTCCAGCTACCATGTCAGAGGCGGTGTGCTTGGGTGCAAATGCGGTGGAGGAGAGAGATCGGCTGATGTTGTTCGGTCGACAAGGGAAGTCATCCGAAACTTTTGCACCAAATTCAGGCACCCTCCACGGTGGTGGTATGATGGACCAAAGCCAGTTTTCCTCGAGACATTGTATGACAAAATCATCAACTGCATCGAGATCGTCACGTCAGATAGCGCTGCCAATGAAGTGGTTGCAGGCACGACACACATGTCTTCAGTCTGTATAATAACAATGTATAATATGTTTATTAAAATGCTGATCATGCATGTGTTTTGTTTTTGTCTTTGTTCATGTTTTGTTTGCCGGGACCAGGCCTAATCAGTGCCGGTAAGAGGTCGGTCGAAATCGAGGACGACGAGGCAACGGCGCTTCACCCAAATTTAAAGATGGTTGGCCATGACAAGGCCCATTCATTTCGCCGGGTCTTAAAAAGACCGTATGCCGCAGACACCGTCTTGGAGGGGCTGATGGAGAACCATTGCTTGGGAAAAGACTCCATGATTCAGGTCATCAGCAACAGCGCAGACTTCAGATGTTGGTTCGAAGGCTGTGTCAAAACGCAGTCGGCCAGCCAAGGCACTGAAGGCTTTGGGGACAAAGTCAAGAACTTGAGGGCAGCGAAGCACAGGTTCGAATCTGTCTCAACGCCGCTGGGCAGAATGCTGCTCTACTTGCCAGCTTTTCTGATGACGTGCCAGAAAGTGGCCGAAAAAAGAAAGAAAGACAAGGCAGGGCAGTTGGCGCGGCAGTACCTCGAAGACCTGACCCAGGAGCAGCTGGTGCAACTGGCGATGCTGGCGGATGCTGGAGATGAGGGACTGTTATTGGTAAGGGTGATGGACCATGAGAGTCTTGATGCTGCAGAAATCAGCACGCATGTCACGGCCTTCATCGACCGGATCACAGTGTTGTTCCAACACAAAGCCGCCTTGGAAACTGGATATACCCAGCACATTCTGAGCCTCATCCGGCAAAAGGCCCTGTGCATCTTTTTGCCAAATGCCGTGCGCAAGTTTGGGGATGTTGATGATGACATCGTCAACCGCTGCCTGGAAAGAATGCGGTCTTGGAGCAGGCTTGCCATGGAAGTGTTGCGAACAGAGTTTCCTCACCACAGTTTATTCAACTCGATGGAAATATTCTCCTTGAAAGCTGAAAGACAAGTTCAACGCAATGACTGTGCTGATGATCATTTCCTTCGTCTCGCTCAAGTGTTTGGAGTGAATGCTGGCGCTTTGCGAGATCAACTTCAAAGACACAGAGCAGTTGCAGAGCAGCTGATGCGAGAGGGTGGATTAAAGAGTCGCGATGCTTGGGTGCGAACCATGCAACGTTTGAGTAAGACCAGATTGCCGTCAGACCACCTTGGACCTGTCATTGCCCGCTACATTGCCTGGCAGGTTGCTAGTAGACGAACCCGGTGCGAGTGGAATTTGTTTACAAACTGGTGGTTTAAAGAGTGCGTTCTTGTTGCATCTTTTTGCCAAAAGAGTTTTGAAGCCACCAGGCTTCGACCAGCGGGATTGAGCAAGGCTTCTCAAAGACAGACGAGGCAATTTCACGAGGAGCGGCATCTGAGACGACAATTTCCAGGGTGATCAAGTTGATGCTGACAAAGGTGAGTAAGGAGGAAGAAGACAACATCATCAAGAAGGCCAGGCTCTTGTATCAGGAATGTGCCCCAGGCGGGCATGTGGCGAAACATATTTACAGTTTTTTTGTTTTGTTGTAACTATTGTTGTTTTGTGGAATCTTTCATCCAAACCATGTTTTCATCACCGTGTTTGCGTAGGATGGGGTCGCAAGCGGCGAGATGTTCCCAGAATTGACAAGAATGTGAAACGCTCTAGCGTCGATGGAGACACAATGACAGCATGGCTTTCAAAGCGGCGCAAGGTTGTCCAGGAGATGGTCAAAGAGGCGGGTGATTTGAATTACATTGAGGACGAGGATGATTTGCAAGATTGGTCGGAAAGTCACCAGAAAGAGTTGGAGTTTCAACAAGGGAAAGCGCTGAAGAGCCAAGTGGAAGCGTACAACTTCAACGGCCTCCTCGACCATGAGATCACAGATTCTTTGAAAGAAGCTGCCCAAGTCCTCCGTGAAAAGGACCGCCAGAAGGACAAAGAGATGGTGACCGAAAGGCGCAAAGCGCAAACAGCTGATTTGAGGATGACCATGACTATTGATTGGTCTCAACTAGCTGGAAAGGTTTGGGTAGCTTCTGACCTTGGATGTGGCCAAGAATTGGAGACTTGCTGCACTAATTTTATCTAATTTCTTTTCTCACTCCTTGTCTTGCAATATGCGCATTTTTCCATAGTTCATGTTTTTTCCAAGGATGATGCCCTCCAGACATTCAACATGGCGCGAACCAACGATCGCATAAAAGCAGGGTTGTTCATTGTCAACGACCCAACGTCCTTGCCTGAGAGAGTTCAGTGGGCAGCTGCTTTGGTCGGTGGCTGGGTCACTGAGCCGTCCGGTTTGTTGAGCCACAATGGCATTGTGCTGAAGTACAAGAGGGCCATCAGGACTCAGAAGAAGGTCTTGCTGACTGAAGGATTCCGAAACGGGCATTTAGAGATCTCCGCTTTGATTGTTGATTCTATCGACTTTCACAAGCCGAAGAACGGCTGGCGGATCACAATGGATGCCTCCAAGGCGCATTTTGTTTTAGATAGATCTGAAAACGCTGTCAATGGCGATCAGAACGTCTTTTCGAAGTCATCATTTCTGTCCCGTATATCGGAACTTGATATGGAACACAGCGGCCGATGTACAAACAGCAACTAAGTGTTTCAAGGGGTTTTGCTGTGAGCATCGGATTTCGAACCTGTGCCGGGGAGTGGGGAAAACTTTGAAAGATCGCTGGCTGGTTGAAGCTTTGATGGCTCAGCTCCGGGTTTCAAGTACCTTGGCCCAATGCGTTGGTTGTTTTCGACTGTTGCGAAGCATGGATTTTGGCCCAACGCCAAGCATGGATGTTTGGCCACGACGTCTCTCGCACCTATGGCCCTTTCCCAAGCTCTCTTCATTCAGAAGCCATGGATCGACAAAATATTGGATGAAGGCAAAACATGGGAAATACGAGGCTACCTGACAAACAAGAGGCAAAGATTCTACCTTGCAGAATCAAAAGCAAACCTACTCAAGGGAGAGGCGTCACTGATCAACTGCAAGCTGGTGGCAGTGAAGGACGGCAATGGAGACTGGGTTCCTGCAGGTAACACAGAACAGGACCAGCTGGACTTTTTCATGAACGAGTGCAACTACAAGAAAATGGGGTTCAACCCGGTGACAGACATGCCAATTTTTTTTGCATAAGTGTGACAAGTTGTATGCGTGGGTCTTGGGCGATATCATCAAATACCAAGTGCCCGTGTCATGGAAGCCGAAGCGCGGTCCAATCATTTGGTGCTCAGTGAACCAACCGAGCAATCTGAGCCAGCCAAACAAGCCGAAGGCAGTGGCCAAGCCAGTCAAGAAGCAGCCAAGTTTGGGGCGCTAAGCCGCTACTAAGCACTTAGCAGGGGGAAAAAAGGCAGACTGAAGCTGGGGGACAACAGCAACAATGATGTAAAAATTAAGATGGTCCTAGCCATTACTTGTCCACCATGCCATCCAGGCACGCTTTGCCGGCGCTATTTATTTCCTCAACCCGAAATTCAACATGACACCAGAGAAAATGACACCGAGACAACTGCTGAGACAACAACCCAACAACCCTAAAAACAACAACCCAACAACCCAACATTGAGACCAAGACAACGCTGACATGACAATGACAGCAACATGACACAATGACTTGACAACCGAACGACGGTGACGCGTTGAGTGATGGCCGTCGCCGGCGACGACGACGACGTGGACGTCGAAATCCATGAGAACGCCGTGGTGAAGTTCGTAGAGAAGCTGGGGTTTGACAATATCCAAAAGCTCGGCGAGGGAGGGATGGGCCTGGCCTACCGTGGTAGGTTTAGGCCAGACGGGACAACCCGCGTGCTCAAATTAAACAAGGCCTCGACAACGGACACCGCCAATGACGACTTGCTGGAAGAAGGGTCACGGCTGCGGTCACTGGCTCATCCGCACGTGGCTGTCCTCTACGATTTGCAAAAGAGCACCGATGCTGGCGGGATCAAGTTCAGTTACCTGAACATGGAATACTGCAAGGGCGGCGACTTACACCACAGATGCTTGGCGGTCCTCGAGTTGTTTTCATGCTTCAATGTTTGGAGTTTCGGTTTAAAGTTTGGGTTTAAGTTTGGGTTTCACCCTGATGAAAATATGTTTCAGGAATCCATCATTGTGGTGACGGCATGCCCGGAGTTCAGAGCTTCCACTCCATCGTACTGTGGCTGAAGCATTTGATGAGCGCATTGCATTACATTCACTCGAAGTCATTGATTCACAGTGATGTGAAACCTGCCAACTTGCTGTTTCTTGTCCTCGGGTTTAGTTGCCTTTTTGTGCTTCCAAGCTTGATCAAATAGTAACCACATACATTAAAGTGACAGAACACTTTCGAATCTTTCGGTTATGATTAATTAAGGTTATTTTCCAAATTACCTTTGTTCATAATACGTGTTTATGCATTGATATGTTTTCATATCTATTACTAAAACCCCTGTATATAGTTTTATAAAGGTCCATTTTGTTTCCATCTACGAAATTGGTTTCCAAACAGTTTCACAATCAAGGCTCTCCGACAGGAGCCCGACGGCAACATTGAAGTTGGCCGATTTTGGCATTTGCTTTGAGGTTGTCACCCATACATGTGCTGGCACCCCAGAATACATGCCAGAGCAGGTGTACTTCGGCCAGGCGGCCGGAGACAAATTTATGGACGTCTACGCGTCCAAGTGCACCCTCTTCGAAATGATAGAAGGTGAGATGATGGTGAAGGACGCGGACGAGTGTGAGAGAGCCGAGCCGGTTCTGCATAGCAAGTCCTGGAACCATGCCAACGGCTTCCTTCGCTCAGCTTTCAACCTGCTGCGCAAACCGAAGGAGAATACGCAAAACACAAACTGGTTCGCCTATCTAAGCGTGAAAAAAACCGTCAAATTCCTCTTGGACGTCGACGACGACGGGCAGTTGTCAGCAGCTTGGCCAATGAATTTGCATTTTTGCTTTATATACTTGTTTTGTTGGAGCCGTCGTGGAGTGGCAATCATTTTCGGACGACTCAGGGACTGGCGACTGAGAAGTCTCTGAAAGACCTGAAAGGCGCTGCGGCAGAAAGATCTTTCAGAGATCTGAAAAGGAAAGGTGGCGAAGTGTGCGCGGTGCTGCGGCATGAGAAGAACAAAAGCCGGTTAGAAAGGCGCAAAAGGCAAAAACAAAAAGAGAAGGAGAAAAGCAAAGCGCCACGGCGTCAAGTCATTGTCACGTGTTTCATGATTCTATATTGAACTGGCAACGCAAAGCGGGTTTTGTCGGTGTGTTGTCATTTTTTTGAAAAGTACTGTAATTAATTAGTCTTGTTGACAGATTGGGTGCCCGAGGGCCAAAGTGCTTCAGAAAGTGCAGCGGCGCCGGAGGGGGGTCGACGAGGAGTTGAACCAGTCGGAAACGATGACGTCGAGGATGACGACAACAATGACGACGAGGACAATGACGGCAACGAGGGCAATAATGGTGACACTGACAACGAGGACCAGGACTTGGCAATGAAAGCTGTGCTAGTGAACGAGCACAACACTTTGCAAGAGCGGTGGCTTTCCCTTGCGTGACTTGGTTGAAAATTAGTAGAATTTCATTGATGTATCAGGGCAACGGTACAGAGGGAAA
>CAXAMN010008669.1:198488-214813 GCA_963970005.1 Durusdinium trenchii
GCCACCAAAAGCCAAAAGTCGCCAAAAGCCAAACGCCACCAAAAGCCTAACTAACAGAAAGCTATCAAACCACTAACGGTGAAAAAGTTCCCAAAAAGGACACGAGACAAATTCCTAAAAATCGATGAGTTCCTCCAATAAGTTATCTGTTTCGTTATCGGCGTAGTGCCCACACAGAATCCGGATTTTTCAAGAAATTGCTGCAGATTAGAAAAAACAGCAACAAACATATTGGTTCCATATCATATGGCTGAAGCCGCCCATTAGGGTACTGTCATGTCAGTGGGGCCTTAATTCGACATGCAACAGGTACTGCAAGGATCTGTCAGGAATGATAATATACCATCATACAGTGGTTATCGGGTCTGGGGGGGACCTTATCGGTTTCAAATACATCCTCACCCTAAGCCATTCACATCGACCTCTCCTGACTAAAGTAGTCTACACACTTTTTCTGACCCCACCTCAAACGTAAATTACACTTTTGAGCGTCAGGTGGATGCCTGGGCCCTGACCTTAGAATTGTAAGTTACAATTTCAATCCGTGGGTTTGGTTCTGTTTGTTTGTTTGTTTGTTCGCTCGTTCGTTGCTTTGTTTTGTTGCTGTTTTTGGATGGCCGCGTCCTTGAGGGACGCCTGCAGCGGTCAACATTTCTTGGAGAAGTTTCACACGTGGGGAAGAGGGGGAATCAATGGTTTCTGGGTCAAAACTTCTAGGGGAAGCTTCACGTGTGGGGAAGGGGGCGTCTGGGCGAAGCTTCACGGGTGATCTGATTGTGATAATCCGCCGACCCCACCGGTGGGGGAGCGCATCAGAGAACTCTGCAGGATTCCGGCTGCGTGGATCGCTGGGAGTAGGTGTCAATGAGCCAGTAGATCCGTGGGCGGGGGGGAGAACAGTATCGGTGCGCCGGAGCTGCAAGTATTCAGGCCACGCGCATGCTTTCAACATTTTGCCTCTCGTCGAGTTTTTACTGCCATCAGAAAGCAACGTTGGGCAGCGAGAGAGCAGCAAGATGATTTCGGGAAGAGAAGAGGAGAAGAGGATGTTTACTGCCGTCAGAAGCGGAGTCGAAGAGAAAACACGGCTTCTGGAAGAGGACTAGAAAAGAATTTTTTGCCGTCAGAAAGCAACGTTTGGCGCTGAGAGAGCATCTCCGAAGACGAATTTTGGGTCGTTTTTAGTGTGGAATTAGATTGTGGAAAGCGTGGCGAAGCAGATCGCTCGGAGCAGGTGTCTACCAGCCAGAAGACGCGTGGGAGGTGAGAGAACGGTTTCGGGAAGAGAAGAGGAGAAGAGGATTTTTACTGCCGTTCAGAAGCGGAGTCGAAGAGAAAGCGCGCCCGCGCCCAATCTTCCACCCTCCAGCCCCCGCAAGCCCAGGGCCGTGGATCCCGGAGGGTTCTCTCCTAAACCCTGCCGCCGACCCAGGGGGGGCCAGGGGGGGCTAGCTACGCCCCCGGCGCGTTTTGGGCTAGAATTAGATTGTGGAAACCGTCCTAGCTACGCCCCGACACAACATGGGCCCAAGATGGGGCCAACATGGGCCCAAGCCAACTTTGATGCCGAAAACATGGCTCCAACATAGATCAAAGATGGGTTAACATAGCCCCAACATGGGCCAACATAGGCCCAAGAAGGGGCCAACGTGGGTCCAAGATGGGCCAACATGGGGCCAAGATGGGCCAGCGCGGCGCCAAGCTGGGCCAACGTGGACCCAAGCTAGGCCAACATAACATGGGCTCAAGCTGAGCCAACGTGGGCCCAAGATGGCACCCTCCTCAGCCTGCACCCGCGCCCACTCTTCCACCCTCCAGCCCTCAACGCCCCTGGCCGGCTGTCGGGCGTAAGCCCTTAAATCCAGTCAGGGGCGTATGCCCCGTCAGGGCCGTGTCCTGCGTAATGCATTCTCCTTCTGTGAAGCAGAAATCCGCCCCCAGGTGCGGGACCCAGAAAACTCAGGGTTTTTGACGTGTTTTTTTCCGCGCTTGTTGCTCACGATTGGTCAACATAGCCCAACATAGGCCCAAATAATGCTGGAAATGCGCGCCGCACCGGGGTGCTTCGTCTGCATCGTGGGCGGATGCTGAGCTAACATGGGCCCAAGCTAGGCCAACATGGGCTCAAGCTGAGCCAACATAGGCCCAAGATGGCCCAAGCTATGCTCAACATAGCCCCAGGACCGCGCAACAAAGGCTCCAGATGGCTTAAGCTACACCCAAGCTGCCACCAAAAGCCCGCCCAACATCCACTCCCTCAGCCTGCGCCCCCAATCTTCCACCCTCCAGCCCCTACCTCAACGCCCCTGGCCGGCTGTCGGGCGGAAGCCCTTAAATTACTGTATTATACTGTATTGGTTTCTGGGCGCGCTATGGCACGCACTGTGCAGCATTTATCATTGTGTGTGCTGGCCTCAACATTTCTTGGGAGAGGTTTAAGAGATTTACGCCAGACATGTCGCTCAAACAAACAGAACCTGATCCGAAGTCGCGAAAGCAAAGCAAGTCGAAGGGACAGTTTATACATTGTTCTATTCAGGCCATCACAAATTTTAAGTTACAAATTTGACCACCCCCCGCGGGGTCGGGCACTCTAAGGGTGTTGTGATCTTATAAGTGTAAAACATTGTAAAACTGTCGAACAATTAAGTACGTAGAACTTATAACGGAACATACATTTCTAAATAGTCTACAGCTGTAAGATTGCCGTTCTTTTGGCCCACGATACTTTTTTTGGCGCAGTCAAGTTGGAACCTTTGCCCGTCTTTGCCAGTGGTCTGTTGCAGCAAGCATTTCCGTTCAATCGATCACACCTGCCCCGTTGTGACCACCTTCCTCCATGAAGGTTCAGCCAAAGGCGATGAAGTCTACAAATGCTATGAAGGCCATAAAATCTGCAATATCAGCAAAGGCAGACCAAAAGGAGCTGAACGACAAGATTGACATGTTCCTCAAGGAAGCTGCAGCTGTGCAAGCATCCTCTTCAGGAGACGTTGATTTGCAGAAGCTCCCATGGAAGAAGTACTTCACTGCCAACCAAATGTCTGCGCTTTGGAACCGCTTGCGCAGCAATATCCAGACTACAGGTTTAGTTTCGGCCAAGAATGCCTGGGGCTGACTCAGGAAAGGTTTGAAGAAACGCAGTGTTTTGTGGCTGCAAACAGGTGTGAAGTCTGAGACCAATACAAATCAAGAGACTCCACTGAACCAAACTCATGGGGGGACGGAGGCCACAGAGTTGATCAACAAAAAATTCTTTGAGCAGGTCATGGTGAAGGGCGCGCCACTAGTCGACTTCACCATGCCAAGCAGGTGGGCATCACCGAGCAGAACGAGGAATCCTTGAATCCTTGGCTCTCCAAAGGTCACTGGCTTTGGATGAAATCAAGAGCTTGGAAGAAAAGTTGACAGTACAAGGTTAAAGGTTAGCATTGCTTTGGCGTGGACTTCCAGCTGGGGCTGGACAAAAGCAAGTGGCATTGGGGGCTCTGGTGAAAAGAAAGGCTTGAATTCCAAAAAGCTGTTTAGTTTTTTGTTGAGAATATTTTCCTTCGAGTTTCATGTGTAATCAGAGCTTGATTCTTCTTTCAGGCTGTGGCCACCCCACCCTAACCTGCCCCTCGATTCTATCCCCGTGCTGGTGTTGGAACAACGAGGGTCAAGAGTGGATGTAGAGGCTTGATCGGAAATGGCACAGCGCATGAGCCGTTCTCAAAGAGCAACCGCGTACAACTTGTTGGGTAAACGGGGGGGGGTTAGCCCCGAACGCAACACACCGAGGGTGAAAAGCCCTGTGTTTTGCAGGGCTTCGTGGCTTTCCGGACACTCAACTTATCGTCTTGCAACTCATGAGTTGCAAGACGATAAGTTGAATGCGTCTTGACGGACCCAACTCACCCGCCTGCTCCATGTACAGCTTGGCAAGGCTCATTTTTGCCGCCGGACATAAGTCTTGTTCCCAATTGAGCCGTTTCAGCTCACTGCACATTTGAGCCTCTCTATGTATTCTGACAGCCTCGAGCATTGAGTCCAACCCTGGATGTTGGCGGAACCACAACGCTGCGAGGCCTTCAACGTGCTGTCGTTGCAGCTTTGCATCGCAACGGCCAAGAAAACCCATACGCAGTGTTAAAACACACCTCGAACGTCGAGCCCGTCATGTCCTCTAAGCCAAGAAAAGCGGTCACCGAGCGAACGAAAGGTCACCGAGTCGACAAGTCAACGTCAAAGTCGATGTACGCGATTGGTAACACGGACGAAACTGACCCCAACCCCCCCCACCCCCCCCACCCTGAAAGACTAGTCAACGGATCGGATATATGTGGCCGGCGGGGCTAACCGTTAGCACAACTTGTTGTATGACCAGTGCCCATCCTTTCATTCTTCATTCGAGAATGTTCCACTGAATTGCTGCTCTTGTCAAAAGCGTCTAGTAGCGGTCCGCTCCTCAAAGCCAGCAGCTTTCAAAAACTGCACCTGCATCATTGTGTCCCGAGGGTCTGTTGCCTTATGGAAAAATATAAGAAAAGTGCACTCGGGTTGGTGAACAAACACTTGGGGCAATGCAAGCAATATCCGGTTGGTCTTTTGCAATGTACGCGTAGCACTCCTAACAGGCCAAGAACTGAAAGAGAACATACCGCACCACTCGCACAAACAAATGGTTAAACTTAAAAACACTCGACGCTCAATCTTGTTTGGGCTGCGATACGTCCTCAGAATGTCAAGCGATGAGATGGACAACTTCAGAATATCAATGCGCTCCAAGCCAAGACGTTCAACTTCATAATCAATGCTGGTTGCCAAATGGTCCACATCATCATTTGGGTCTTTTCCCTGTGCAGAAAGAGAGGCATCACTGGACGCTGTGGCTGGCAAACAATGTGCAACGCATACCACAGATTCAGACCAGGCACTTCGGTGAAACTGCAACGTCGATCATTTGACAAATGTACATTTTCTTCCTCATTTAGAGCGCGATGTCCATACCGAAACGTTTGTCTAAAAATAACCTGCAAAACAATTTCAATGCCTAGCAACTAGATTGTCTTCGTGGCTAAAGTCATCAGGAGCACGACACTTCCACCGGGATGATGTTGAGCTGGTGATCCGGCGCTGAAGCACGTGAACCTTTCTTTTCGGAAAATACCAGGCGACGGTATCTGAAGACACAAAGACATTCTCGCCTGTCCCTCAAAGCCGTTAAGTTTCACAGAGCGTCGCCCGGCCGCTGCTGCAAGGTCATCAGCCTCTTCAAGTAACAGGGCGGCGCAATTGAATCGGACCCCAAAATGAGTACGGTATAGTAAAACTTTTTTGGCGGTGTAAATTTCAGGTAAGAGATTGCCGACAGAGCTTATTAAAGAAGAAAAATGTTGAAGTTGTAACAGCGATCCACAGACTACACAAACCTCTTTCCAAATGTCTGGAAAGGGTTCTGATATCGGGCGCAACTTGGTACTATAAAATCATATGAGAAACGGTTTTCTGGCTCTCCGACAATGCACCTGTGTTCCTGATAGCTTCTCAATGAGTTGCGCATGCTCTCTCAAACGCTCCTTGTTAGTATTGGAACCGCCCCTGATTTCGCAACGCATCTTGCCAAGTCTTATAGGGTTAAAGAGTATTCAAAAATGCATATGTATGCCACACGCCGGACAAAATCTGGTATCTAGCCTAAGGACATTGCCCCACTTGTTACCTCCAGCAATTTCAAGCTTTGGTGCTGGCATCAAGCTTGCCATGGCTTGGCACGCCAACAGCGAGGGCGCGAATCAAATGCAGTTGTGGTTGCACAAGTTGTGGGGGAATTGCTCTTCCATGGACACAAAAATGTTCAAAGCGGGCGTCGGTTGCCATCGGTAAGGCGCTGCGGTGGGAAAGCTATTCAGTGGTTAAAATTTGTATTGCAACACGTCTTATATACTGATGCAAGCAACTCAAACTGAGAAGAACAACATACCGCGTCGCGTGTTTGTATCGAGAGGGCATCGGTAGACAGGTCGGCCCTCATCGGTTATGCAGGTTTGATGCAGGTTTCCAATATCCCAAGACCACGCTGTGACCACTTTAGAGTGGGCAAGATTTTGTACAACCCATAGAAAAACTAACCAGTGCTATTAATATGCGCTACTGGCGCTACTACAAGTATCTGAATTCCACGGGTTTCGTGCTGAAGACCGCCTGCTCCAGTGATTTGAGTGGACCAAGAGAGACAACGTGACGACCCCGCAGGGCTGGGACTGCAGGCCTAATGTACATATACTGTGTGAACGCATATTCGAGGCTTTACTTAAATAGCGGTTCGAAATGCATCATGTCTGGTTTTTTGCATTTCACGCGTTTTTGCAATATTACTCTTCGGAGAATTCGCGCGACAAGAACGCGTGATTTTTTCGCGCGCGGCTTTGTTGTCTTGAGCGCAGTGGAATTTCGAATACACTGTCCTATTTTTCTGAGGGTTCGTCGCACATCTTTCGTGTGTAATTATATCAAGGGGGTTTCAGGGGTGCAAAACGCATTCGTTTGTGCGTGTCTTGTTGCGCGTGCACGTGTATCTCAAGGATGTTTCTAGGGGGCAAGATGCTTGCGTTTGTGTTTTCTTGCGGACACATGTGCATCTCAACGGAGGCTTCAGGGGGGTGGGCAAGATGCTTGCTTTCATGTCGCTTAGCACGTGTGTATCTCAAGGAAGTTTTGCCGGGTGGGCCATGGGACCAAGGGCGCTGAGGAACAGAAGATGTGACCAATCTCTGCGTTTTGGGACTGAGTATAACTTAATGGCCATCCCTGACGGACCAGCGCAGCTTACAGCCGATGCGTGAACGCACAATGTACAGGACCTCCAAAGGGAACCTACTGAAGATTCACTTCAGCCCATCATGCCACCATTACAACAAAAAGGAGGCCACTGACTTGTGTGCCTGCCATTTGTATGAGTGGAGGAGGAGTGACAGAAGTTAGGGATCAGTCATAGCGCGCGGCCCCTCACACAGATGACACGCACAAATCGAGCCTGTACACGCAACCTTTAGGCCCAAGTTCTTTTTGTGAAAAGGAGCGCTTTACGCTATTTATATATATATATAATCGTAGTCCTAGGTATATATCCCGCCGGGCTTGCTGAAGACACAGAGCTTTTGGTTGTCGAATTGCATCATTTCGTTGCTGCCGAAGGTCTTTTTTGCCTGTTCTTCGCCACCTTGAAGGCCTCCTTGATGAAGACCCAAATCTTCTCAAGCATATTCTTCAGCATGAAGTGCCGCAGCCAGTGGATCACGCTCAAAGCCAGTAGGCAAAATGCCGACCAATGCCATTCATCTCCTTCCAACAGCAGCAGTCCCACATGTATCTCCTTCTTCTTTTTTATGACCTTCTTCAGTCCTCTCTTCATCTTTTCTCGATGCTCCAATTCTTGATATTCTTCTTCTCCCACTCGATCACCGATGCTGTGACCATCTTCAGCATGAACAGCAAGCCGAACAATCTTCTCCTCGTCCATGACTTTGTCCCTATGTCGGCGCAGTTCAGCTCTGATGGGGTTCACACTCAGGATCTTGTCTTTCTCTTTCTGTTGGATCCACAAGAGCGAAGCGTCGAGATGTCTCACCCTTCCAATGCCTTGTCTCTGAACCATGGCGCGGGCCGCTGAGTTATCAGACCGCGCCCCCAAGTCGATCTCCTCCTTGACCAACTGCATCCAAAGGTGCCTCACCAGTAGCCCGTCAGAGCAGCCTCCCACCATGGCGACGAACTCTGACTCCGTAGAGGATAGGGATACGCTCTTCTGGCTCCGAACACGGGATTCCATGAGGTTCCCGTCCAAGAACACTTGGAACGACTTGGCGCTCTTCCTGTCGTCTTTGTTTCCTGCGTAGTCTGCGTCCGTCACGATCTCCAAGAGGTGTTTCTGCTTGTCCTCAACCTCCTCGGCTTCTCGCAGATCCATGACAAACTGGCCCTTTGCTCTGAGTCTCGCTCCAAATCCTTCTGTGCCTTGAAGGTATGAGCAGACGTGGCGTGCTGTCTTCCAAGCCTGTTGTGTTGGTCTGGCCATGTGTCGCGCCAAACTCTGGATTGCAAATTGTGCATCTGGCCTTTCTCCTGACATGTGCACGAGACGTCCGACCACACTTCGAAACTTCGCGACGTCTGCTCCTTGCAGCTCTTCGGCGGTGTTTTTCTTCACGTTCTGCTCCAAGAGCGTCTTCCTGTAAAACTTCTTGAAGACGTCCACATCCTCTGCAACGCTCTCATACTGCTTGTAGTCACATCTGATGTCGCAACGATTACTCAGCAACTTGAACTCTCGCTTCAGGTAATGAAATCTCTCGCCCACTTCTCCTGGAGGAACTTCACAAGTCCTTCAAAGCAGTCTCCTTTCCCACCAATGTAAATCTCTGACAGTGTGGGCCGCGTCACGTCTTGGGCGAGTTCGAAATCTTCGCAAGTCTTGGCAAGCAGGCTGAACTGAACCTCGTGAAGCTGCAGTTCTCTGACCCGCTAGGCCTCGTACCAGCCTGTTGGTTTTTGTCCGTCCACTCCACAAAGGCGTTCTCTTCCTTGGGTTGCTCTGCCATCAAAGAGGCGTCCTTGATGTCCAAGGTCATGGCCACAGCTGTTGAAGACATTGAGCAGCAAGTGGGTGCGTAGTTTTGGAACCACAAGCATAGATGTTGGAGCGAAAATTTGTTCGAGGTCTATGCTGCTCTGGAAATGTCGCGCCACAAGCCTGCCACGTCTGAACCATCCTCCATGTTCAACTCGATGCTTCCAGCAAACCACGAACTTTGTTGAGATGATGTAGCCATTGCTACTCCTCACATCTTCTTCAGTGGATTCCTCCATCGCAGGTATCTTCTTCATCCTCTTCATTCTGCTTTGCTTCTCTGTCCATCACTGGGAGGTGTTCATCACTTACATAGGAGGGTCATCGGCCTCATCATTGGCGTAGATCAGCTCATCTGTGAGGTCTGCAGGAATCAACTCCTCATCCATCTCGTCATCGCCATGTACTTCTATTGCTTGTGCTCCCGCATGCTGTGACGGGTACAGCCTTGGAATCTTGCTCGGTGATGATGCTAGTTACAACATGCTCTCTTCCTGCTTCTGGCTCCCGTTCTCGCACAATTCCACAATTCCTGAGGGCAGACTTGTTTCACCTTCTACTTCAATCTTCTGCTTCTGCTCATTCTCCTCCCCTGGGAGCCCTCGCCTTGGTGATTGATGTCTCTGTGTCAAGCCTCTTCGATTCTGGCTCCTCTAGCTCACCTCCTGGTAGTGATTTTAGGGGTGATTGGTGCTCTTGATCCTGGTGCAGGTGTGCCCACTCCTGCAGCCACTGCATCAGTGACAGCTTGCAGCTCCTCTTCTGCCGCCTCTGTTTCCAAGGTCGGCTGCCTGTACCTTTGAGCCTGTCCTCCATGTCTGATCGTGATTCCTTGGGCGAGTAACTCCATGGCAAACCCTTTGCAATGACCATGTCGGTTGCCACAAAGCTCTCCTCCATTGCCAGTCTTCTGATTGTCCTGGCTTCGAAAGCTTCTTCTGCATCGTTCCATTGATTCTTTCCAACCCAAATGCCTCGGTGGAAGGTGTTGCTGCCTTTGTACTGTACCAGTTTCTTGAACACGACGGTCTCGCCAAATAGTGCCAGCTTCCCTTTGTAGTTGTGTCCTGTTGCCAGTTCATAGCTTGTCCTCCCAACCTTCTCCAAGACTCGGAAGCGGTTGACACATGTGGAAGTTGCCGGCGATCTGAATGAAGGCTTTGCTTTCTGCAAATGATCGTAGGCAGTTGGCCAGCTTGCGAATGGTCTGGACTCCTCGTTCAGCTTGTCCATTCGATTCATGTTGACCGCTGCCAGTCAGCCTGATCTCACATGCAAGTCCCATCACTGCTCTCACTTGTTGCACTGACCTCAAAATCTGTCTCATAGCCCGTTCTGAGTCTCCTTGGAATATACAGGGATCTCGAGCCGAATTCTCCAGGGAAAATCTGATGACCTCTTGCGCGACTGTTTTCAAACTGGCTGTCAGTGTTCCCTTCGATGGAACTGGTACAACGTGTATTGCCTGTGTTTCTGATGGAGGTCATGATCAGGCGTGTACTAAACTGGTCTGACCTTTCTGCCACCTTGTCTGGAGGTCTCTCATCAAGTCGTTGTTCCTCTCCAGTATACGTGAAAAAGAAATCCAACTGAATCACGTTCTTCCCCCTGTCGACCTTGTCCCCTTTCCAGCAACACATGCCTGGCACCAGGGGGCATAGGGAATGTGCGTCGCGAAGCGCACCTCCTGGTCTTTCATGGGCGGCAGCTTGGGTTGACCCAACGTCATCGGCTTCCTCTGTTGCTCCTTGAACTCAGTACAAGCCTTGAACAGCTTGTTGGCAATGGACAGTTTCAGCTTATTCTCAATGTTCACCTTGAATGCCAAAAGTCTGTCCAAGAGCCTGCTCTTGCTGCCAGTGTGAAATATCTTGCTCTTTGTGCGCCAGGTGCAAATCCTTGACCGACATCTTATATCCGCGTAGATCACCTCATCCAGCTCGATCTCATCTGGCTTGTTGGTTGCGGTTCGATCCCCTTCACGAAGGAGAACTTCAAGTCGCTCCACAGCCTCAGCCCTTCTCTTGTCTCAGGCTTGAAGAGGTGAGGTGTTTTCATGTGCCTTGACCATGTTGTAGCTGGCTGATTCACGGTTAATCGTTCCAACGCCTGTGAAATCATTCTCAAGCTCTCTTCTGCCATTGGTCTGAGGTAAGGGACGGTCCTAAAGTAGCAGGCTGGTAGTACACGATCTCCTGGCTGTGGTGGTCTCCAGCTGCTCCTGCGACGCAAGCCAGGATCAAAGCTCCACCGGCCAGAGCCCAGCAGATCCACTCGCCCTGGATGGCAGTCGAGGTCAGGTCGTGGTGCAAGGTGTCGTGGGTAGGGAGGGCCGGCGCTTTACGGCCAGCGCTCCGCTACCATGAAAAGCGTGTAGCGCTCCTTTTCACAAAAGGAAATTGGGCCTAAAGGTTGCGTGTACAGTCCCGATTTGTGCGTGACATCTGTGCGAGTGGCCGTGTGCCATGACTGATCCCTAACTTCTCTTATATGTAGTATGTATGTATATTTGTATGTATGTAGGTATGTATCCGACATAATTTGACATATTGCAGCCACTGGACACGATGTCATCTTCCTGTGAAAAGTGTGCCATTGGCACTGTGCTTATTACTGCAAGTATGCCCGCAGGTCCATCAAACTTGACTCTGACTTTTGTTCAAGGCCATGTCTTGCTTTCGCCCTGCTCTGATCCTGATTCAGCTCCATCATAGGAAAATAACTGACAAAATCTGCAACGCTGCTCCACCTCCAAGCAAGCTGCTGAAATTCGACCTTGTAAGCGATGACCAGCCCATACTAAGCAATCAGGAAGCCAACACGCTACCTGACAAGTTCCAAACAAAAGTATATAACTATATATAGATATGTAATATACAATAAATAAATATATATAATATAAATAGATATATAAATATCAAGTGGCTCATCTACGGACACAGCACACATCAAACACAAAATGGAAACCACGAACCTGAGCGCAAACACGCACTCGAAAACAAACGGGCAAACATAGTTTGACACTCTTGTAGAGCACTCTTGTGGGACACTCTCGTAGGGCACTCTTGTGGGACACTCTTGTGGAAACTGTTCTGGGCACTCTCGCGCGACACTCGTGTGGAACGCTCGACTCTAGCGGACACTTTGGTAGGACACTCTTGCGGCTTGCGAGAGACGCTCTTAGACACCCTTGTGGGACAGTCTTGCGCAAAACTCTTGTGGGTCACTCTAGCGTAGGACACTCTTGTAGGATCTTGCGCGAGACACTCTTGTAGAACACTCTTGCCAGTGGAGCGCTCTTTTGGAACACTCTTGTGGAAACTCTTGCGGGGCACGCTTGTAGGACACCTTGTGGGGCGTCAATTGTCCGAAACGAGCGTATCGTACGAGACCTCAGTCCCCCCCAAATGTCGCATGTCATGAAAGTCTCCAAGCCGAGCGTTTCGTACCATGCTTCCTCCAAAAGTCAGACGTCAAGTCTCCAAAACAAGCTTTTTGCACGCGACCCCCTTCAAAAGTAACACGTCAAGTCTGCAAACCGAACGTTTCGTATGAGATCCTCCAAAAGTCATGCATCAAAGTCTCCAAAACTAGCGTTTCGTACGGTACTGGGAAGTCTCACCAGAGCAAATACCCTGCAGCCCTGCCAACCAGTTTCGCAATCTAGCCCCTTGCTCCTGCCACGAAAATCCAACTTTGACACCTCAACACAGCGCCTGCCAGGAAAGTGACGGTATGACATGTTCAGCCATGTTCGTGTCTTCCGCAAATTTTGCACCGCGCCACACGTTTGGAAGAATTTCGACTCGTGCTCCGCACACCCCCACCCACAAAAATCGCCACTTAGCGGAGACTTGTTACAAAAACACAGCTTCCAAGCAACAGCCTGAAACGCAAATCCCAATGTCACAGCCACATCCAACACCTCGACTACACCACCCTCTAGACGCCAATCCCAGTCTGACGGCGAAGAAAACTGATCTCACAAAAACACTGCACCAGCCCAGCAAATTTATCCTCCACACTTCATCCTCTTACGCTCCCACAAGTTTCCTCCCAATTTCACACGAATCTGACACATCATGCTCCATCAAAAACCCTCTCCAAAAGCTTCGCAGAATGTCAGCGCCATAGCGCCCTACCGCGGGCGGTTGCGAACACATGCGAATGGTTGCGGTGCCCCCAGACCCGCAGAGTTAAACGAGAACCCTTCGCTTCGCATTCGGGGAAACAGTATATAACGAAGAACAGTTGAGTACGAACACTCGCCTCAATTGCAATCAAACGAGCGTCCAGCGGACCTTGCGGCTCAGGGATGGTTGGAGTTGGCCATGGCAATGTGAACGGGTTGGTTGATGCGTATCATTCATTCATATTTCATCATATTTCATGGTTCATCTTTTTGTATCTTTCTATTCAAAGAATACATTACTTGATTTCATACAATCTCATTATGTTGCAATCAATCTGCTGTTCTGTATCCAGTGCTCCACCTCCGCGAAGAAGTCCGTCGTGCAATGAAATCGCCCAATGTCACGATCATGATCGCTGAGTGGTTCACGAAAAGGCAACACAATGCTTGGCACGGCCTTGGCTGTAGCTTTCATGAGTGGCAAGGAGCCTGCGGAAGAAATCCGGCGCCCTTTTGCAGAAATGCTAGCTTGTTGCGATTTGCGCGTGCCAGGCTGTAGAAGGTTAAGCGCGTAAGGTTAGCCGGGGCCGGTATTACGAGACATACACCACATACCCCTCAACGACTCAAGGTCCCCACCTCAAAATCAAAGTGTTGATCTTCAAATCGGGTCTGAGATCCTGTCCGCAAGTTCTTGATACATCATATAAATGAGTCTCAACTCAAACCCTGCTTACAAACTTCGATCCAAAAAGCGACCTCAGCCATTTGGACCTGGGACAACAACCTCAGGCACAACACCAAGGTCCACCAAGAACGATTGGCGCTATTAAAGACGCTCACACCCCCGGGCCCCAGTGTTTGGAAAGCTGAAGCTCTAGAGGCGCCTGTCTTCCATGCCTGAAGTTGTTTGGCCGCAGCGTGGCCGATTTTTTGAAGGTTGTCTAGGTAGTTTAAACTTGTCAGGCAAAGAGTTGTATTGTTACATATTCTTGAGCTGTTGTTTTTTGCGTGGCCTGTCCCGTCGTGTAACAGCTCTGTCATTAAGTCTGATCATGAAGGGATACACCATAGGAAACTTTGGGCTGGGTACCGCAACACCTCTGAAACGCAGATTCTGTTTGTCGTTCTCTGCGCAGGCTATGGACATTTGCCAAGCCGTGATTGTTGGAATCGGAACTTTCTCCAGAAGAGCAGGCATTGTCTTTCAGAAGAGTCTAGAGGATGAAAGCTATTTGTAACATGTTGGAACCATGAAATACAAGACAGTAATATTGAAACATCGTCGCGTCATGACTTTGTAGACAATCGCTCACATGTTCAGTCCAAGCGCCCGACGTCTGGCGAAGGTAAGAACCGCACCATGTGATGAGTAACCAAATCACGTCCCATTGCTTGCAGCCCTGCCAGATCAGACACTTCCAAATCAGAAAGCAGTTGTATCAAAGGCCAGTCTCGAAGACCCCTCACCATGTCTTCTATCTTCACTTTTGAGGTCCACATGTGCAGGAGCTGTGCTGCAGAGCGAGCAAGCGAATGCACTTCAGAGAATATCTGCGAAGATGAGAGTACATCGCCTGAACGCAATCGTATCTCTTGAGCTGATGCCAATAAAGCAACTGCTTGCCCCAAACCGTCAGAGGGAGCAGCAAGTTCAAGTATTGATGCAGACAGGGGCAACGGACGCCGAGATCGAATTGCCCTCCAAAGCTCTCTTTGCAAAGGTGACCAGTGGGGAAGCTCGGTGAAAACCTCCCAAATCACTGGCGACAAAGCAGAAGCTCTGCGGCGCCCCAGCTTCCGCCTGCCTGCAAGGCCTAACAGTCCAAACAATCCCAAGCGTGAGCGTAACGTCTGTAAGAGAGTCTCCTCACCTGCAGACAAAATCTCATGAACAACCTGCGCCAAGTTGGCCTCTCCAATAGGACTGTCATCAGCGAAGCTTGATGCATTCAGCAAACGCAGAGCCCAGCCCGTGGCTGGACACTGAGGAAGAACGATCCACTGAGAAGATTGGGTCTGTTGCGTCTGTACTTTTTGCAGCAACTCTTCTCTGTACTCTGGAAAGAACTTTGCTCTCCGTGTTGTAAGCCGACGAAGCTCATAACCTCACGCGTGCAATTAATGTATGGCAAATCACGAAAAACTCGAACTTCACCTGGCCTTCTGCGTTCTGTGCCCAATTCAGGCAAGCGCTGGGGACGCCCCCCGGCCAGCGAGATTGCAAGCTTTCGTTGGTCTCACCTGGAACCTGAGACACAGGGGACACCCTGGAGAACCCTTCACAGGGGTGCGCGCAGCGTGCCACAAAATATAAACAACCCAGTCATTCAATAATCGCTTCGGAGTTTGGCACCTTGACAAGGTGTCCACTCACTACAGCAAAGGAAGCGATCTGCAACGCAGACATGTATGGTCAGAATGTGCTGATGTTGTCCAAAAACATGCCTCCCTTCACATAGCTGTCCTACTTAAGGGCAGATTTCCACCTGGTTCTAACCAGAAAACAAAAACACATACAGCCACCGTTGGCCACCGCCCCAAGATCTTTTAAGCGTTTTGAGACTCATCGCGTGAATGCCATCCCGTCCATGTTTGGGCTCACAAAAGAGGATTGAACATGTCTTTACACCTAAGTCTCCCTCCATGTTTACAGTCATGATCGATTCTCAGACTCTCTGGGTCCAACTCTCCCCAACCTTGCAACTTTGCACCTTGAGGCTAAAGGCATGACGTGTGGACAGGCAGGGTCGGATTTGCTCAATGATTTGAGAACTTTGAAGACGCAAACCAAAATCTCAAAACGTTCAAGACCTGATACCATTGACGACACTCTTTCTCCTACGCGCAGCATTCAATCATGTCACGCAATCCCGATGTTGAGAACCCACATTGAAACCAAACGTCAGAAACAAACTAGGTCTTGTGGCCCTTAAAGGGAAATTCCCACGCACATTTTTTGTTTTTGCTGAAGTTTTTGCAAACACCTCGGCCTAGACCCGCAAAATGAAGTGGATGGAACTAGCAAGTCAGCTGCTTATGGAAAATCAAAACCTTGCAGCTACTCGCACAAACCTGCCCAGCACTCTGCAAACGTTGCCTGGCGATCTTTTAGAAGCCAGCTTCTCAGCGGGCGAGGCCAGTGTAAAAGCTCAGCTCCCCAACTTAAAAGCGTTGGCCATCCTGTTGCAAAGCTGCGCAAGTCAGTGCCTTCACCTTCATGCAATAATTCCCCAAGCAGTGTGGGCACACTGATGGGTTCTTACGGTAAGTGAAAAGCAGGTGTGCTTAGGCTTAGATCGCTGTTCCGCGCGGCCGTGTCCGGCCAATTCGCTGCTATTTACAGCACATTCATGCCTCTCGACATCATCAACGTGCATTTCGACTGCGCAGGCTGCCGCGGCGGGTGCTTCTAGCGACTGCGCTCTCGTTGTGGTGCCGTGCGCATTTTGGTACATGGTGGTCCCTTTTCGTGGCAGGCGCAAGGGAAACCTCGTGTTTTGGTTGGTGCTCCAAAGTCGAATTTTCGTGACAGGTGCAAGCAATCGGAACTGTTTTACTTCACAATGCAGTTTTCTTGGCAGG